>JAJIBD010001477.1:0-33738 GCA_021461705.1 Cryptotis parvus | reverse complement strand
ATTTTATTGATTTATTTTTTTAAAAAAGAAATATCAAGTAATCTCAACACCTGAGACTCCTTTCCTTTCAGAGTGCTGGCAATTAATTCTCCTGCTTTCCGTGTTCACAAAGCAAAATTCTTATGGGCGATACTGGCAATAGTCTCCTTTTTCTTCTCTAAATGATATTGCCTTATGTCCAATAATGTCTGAAATTGCCACTGTCATAGTCATCATTAAAATATGATAAATCAAAAATACACAATTTCAGACAAGTTTCATTAATGTGTATTTTTAAAGTCTGAGGAAGATTTAGAGGGAAATATACAGTGATGATTGTGATCAGTAACTCTTTGGCCTAAAAGGGAACTGAAACAGGATAAAACATACGAAAACTGCCTTCATTAAGGAACAGACTGTGCTCTATGGATCCCACAGGAACTCCCTTCTAGCTTTCAGAGTGCATTTTGGTGACGTCCATTGATAAAATCCAATAAGAAGTCCTAGATAAGCAAGTTTGCTGATGGAATCTATACAAAACTCCATTTGTTTTCCCAGCATATGGAAATAGAGAATGAGCTGGAAGTATTAAATGACATCATTGGTTAATTGAAATTTCTCAGTCAATTAGATACTTTTTCACAGTCTGTTCCCAGATCAATTAAAATAGTTGGGGTCACGAAGAAAGAAGTAGCATGTAAAAGACACAGACAGCAATCAGTTCCTCTTGCAAAATATATTTAAAATGTGGGGTCAGAATCTCATTCTAGGTAAATTCCTGGATGTCTATAACTGAGGGGGGGGCGCGGTTAAAAGTTAATCATGGTTATGTTCACAAATTTGTCAGACAACATGACTAACAGGGAGTAAGACTTTTTTTTTATTAAATAACCTTATACTCTGTATCTCAACTGCAAACTCATTTGGTTTCTGAACTGAAATGACAATTCCCTCTATTCCTTTGCTCTTTCCAACCTTGCTCTGTCCCTGCTCCCATTCCAAGCCCCTGTTCAGCATACTAATGCAGAGAAAGCTTTTACTCAAAGTGCTTGTTTCATATGCTGTCATATGTATACTGCCGGTTGGATCACAGCCAGTAGAATTAAATGAAATGGTTTTCTGTCAGACTGAATACTAATTATGCCTTCATGCCAAAGCTAGGTCTGCATAATGACATCATTTTCAGATAGGCTGGAGGTTGGAGCTCAGATAGAATTTGCTCCAGTGTTTATGACTGAAGCAAAGTGGTTCTCCTGTTTTGTGTTGGTTTTTATTATTATTATTATTATTATTATTATTATTATTATCATTATCATCATCATCATCATTATTATCATTATTATTTTTTTTCATTTGGCTTTGATAATCCAGGATTTTTTCTGGGCAATCTTGTCAAGTAAGTTCTTTGTTGCTCATCAGTTTCAAGACTTGAAACTTATAATTCAGATCCCTCGAGGAAACTTTGGTACATTACACTGTATATTGTCAGGGGTCTGGGGGGCACCTTCTTGACTTTCTTCTCACACATTCGTCAGCTAATGCAATTCCTGATTTCTAAGGCACTGTGATTTATCTCTTCTGGTAATTTTTTTTAATTCTCCCATTTTATGTATAACTTAAATAGCTACTGCACTTATTTCCCAGAGGTCTGTGTATATGGCAATTTCCTATTTGTGCTGTGACATCAGCAGCTTGTCAGAAAAAAAAAAATACATTGCTTACGGTTTCCAATGAGTTTTTTTTTTAATGCGTTTTGGGTCACATCCGGCGATGCTCAGGAGTTTCTCCTGGCTCTGCACTCAGGAATTACTCCTGTCGGTGCTCGGGGGACCATATAGGATGCCGGGGATCGAACCCAGGCCAGCATGGGCCAGCCTCGTGCAAGGCAAATGCCCTTGCTGGACTATCGCTCCGGCTCCTCCAATGAGGTTTAAAATAGAATGTAGTATGTACTGTACACAATTTGACAAATTTTAAATAAATTCATCGATGTTAAGATTGAGAAATCCTCCCTGGTTTTCTTTCTTTCTTTCTTTCTTTTTTTTTACTCAGCTAGCATTTTAAGAGCTTTTCTATACATAACTTGACTCGTGGAGATAGAAAGATAAAACAAAGAAAGGTCACTGAGAGAAAAAAATTTAGGTCAACTAAAAACACATAGGTCCATTCAATTCAACTCTTGCCTAACAGTTGGGGTAAAAAGAATTTTTCTAGATTCAGTATTAATATCAGTACATGCCTTTGTGTTTCTTGGAACAGTATTAATATCAGTGCATGTCTTTGCCAAGTGTACATATCAGTGTGTACCTTTTCTGATTGTTCAGTGGATTTAGGGAATGCTCACAGCTGTACAGAGTCTAAAAATATTTTTATCTCAATCTACAACATATTCATATTTAAATAATTCTTTTAAACCCTCAAAATATATTGTTAATATACAAACATAATTACTTCCTGCTACTGTCAGAAAATAACTGCTACTGCTGAACATTATGACACATTTCTCTGAATTTTACAATGGCAGTAGCAAGTTATAAACTTGGGTCAGAAAAGTAGTGCAGCAGGTTAGGGCAGTGGTCTTTCAAGTAGACAACCAGATTGGATCAGTGGTTCTATATATGGTTCCTCAAGCATTGCCAGGAGTGATCTGTAAGTGCAGAGCCAGCAGTAAGCCCAAAACAGAGATAAGTTTGGGCTCCAAAACAAAACTGTACACTGTACTTAAGGATTGTGATGGAGGATCTTGGGTACTTTGGTGGTACAGGAGTACAGTGACTTTGTGCATCAATACCATAAACATTAACTCTATTGTACATATTTTCTAGTATATTATACAAAATACTGGTCATTTTTAACCTGACATTTTTGCCTATAGTTAGAAAATAATTTTTAACAAATAGGTAGTTATTATAACTAGTCTTCTCCAAGATGTCCCTTTATGTAGTCTATCTCTATGTTTAACTGAAGAGAATTTGATGTTCCTTTCCATCTTATTACATTAAAGGATTCCAGAAAAACAGCTGAACAAGCAAATGTCAACAAGATTCAAAACACGGAAATATATAGTATAGGAACACTGAAGTAGAATCTTTAGACTGGTGCCCTGAATAACTCAGTGGCAATCTCTACTGACTTTTTTGGTCAATGTTTTATTTTTTATTTGATCTTCCACTATTGCTATAAATCATAACTCCAGATCCCTCTTCTAAAGTTAAAAAGACTCCACCTTTTAATTCCATGTTCCGCAACAACCGGGTGGGGGGGAGTTTTTATATTTCTAAGACTTTTATAGAATTGTTTTGTCATAATCCACCAGAAGATTTAGAAGGACTTTAATTATGCCAGAAAGTTTATAATTATATTTAATCAGTATAAATGACTTTTATATTTTAGAATCTTAACTGCTTAGGTCCATTAGATTTTTTCAAAGAAGGGCAGAATATTAACAGATGCTAATTTTCACCTAGATTTTTTTGTTTAAAGATATTATGTATAATTGTGTTCTAAAGCGCGTACTATCACGGGCTTTTTTTAAGACAAAAAGTATCTCTCAGAAAATAAAAAATTAAAAAATGAGAAAATAAAGTCATATGATAATTTTATCATTATTGTTCATCTAAACTCTTAAAACAGAAGATATGACTCTTCAAATATTTTAATTCTTCAATTAATTAAAAGAAAAGGATTAATGCAAGGAAAGTCCTCAGATCCTCTTTGCTGTGGACAATAGCATTAATTTTTTATAAAAATGCATTTTCCTGCTACCTTGCTCCAAAAATAATTAAAGTTATTATTCACATTTTACTTTGTACAATGGGTAATATGTGCTTTTGTGGTTATCGTCAATGATGTATAGTAACAATTTTTCAGTGAGTCATTGGGGAGAAGTATCCATAAGCTGTACAAGGGAAGGATGCAGAGTCATGTGCAATGATAAATTCAGCCTCAAATAATTGGTACTGGAGAAGCCTTAGATGGAAGAATATAAGTGTTCCTACCATATTGATGTGGTTCTAGGAATCATGACATTGTCAGTATTAACAGATATACACCCTTTACTACCCAAATGGGAGAGATAGAACTTGGCTTGCATGATGCATTTGAGAAAGAAGAGATTGTTAAAGAATTTGGAAAAGAAGCAAGGGAGTCTTCTCATCACAAATATCTTCCATATGTGCTATTATGACAATGCATGGTGCATTTTTTGTCAAATCAATATACCTTCAGGGATCAGAATCTGTGATTTTTTTTATTAATTAGATTACATAGGTAAGGATCACTGTATCACTGTATCACTGTCTTCCCGTTGTTCATCGATTTGCTTGAGCGGGCACCAGTAACATCTCCATACGTCCTGTCTCAAGCAAGTGTAGCTCAAGGGCATCTGCTTGCTCCAGGGACAGGAAGAGCCTCAAACCATATTTCAGGTCATGGCATTGAGGTCCATAATGTTACTAGTTTTTGGTATAGCAAATAAAACACGGGTAGCTTGCCAGGCTTTGCCAAGTAGGTGGTATACTATCAGTAGAAAGCTCCCATCTCGAGCATTTACTGATGAAACTTAAAGGGGAAAGATCAGGTTCAAGCTTGGATGGAGCTCTGAGGAACTATGGAGTCTGAATGTTGAGAATGACTGACCGCATGATGTGTGGGTTGCTCTGGCTTCCCACTAGACTAATGGGATGATGGGCATCAGTTAGAACCTGTCTAGAACTATATACAGTGTATAAATGTGAAAGATCCTGGGAAGAACCTTATCCTAAAATCAATATTATCTAAGAATGTCGCTGTGTGTCTGGTGTGGGTGTGTCTAACTTCCGGGGAAGCTGGCATAGAGGTGGAGGAAAGGGCAGAGCCCAAATAATGCAAAAATTATGTGAGACTTTTATATCTAAGAAATAGTTCTAATCTTTGTCATATTTATCAATCAACATTCCAACAATCTTGTATGATTTTCTAAATCTGCTCATTGATTTGATGTGATGAGGAACTGTAAAGGGCAAGTTGTCTTCTGAATCTTGAGCACACTTTTAAACCTTTCTAAATTCCTAATCCAAAAGATATTAACACCAAAGACAGTTCAAATTTTACTATTGTCTAACAATCATTAGTGTCATATGAACTTGTTTGTTCATTGATTTTCTACAATATTAATTTGCTGTCATATTTGCTACAATATTTTCTATTGGTATATCTTTTCAGCTTCACTCTCTTACTAACTATAGCTGATTTTAGCCAGCAAAATTTACAAGCTATTTCATGTGTTATGTGTGACTTTTTTTTAAGTATTATCATTGGCCAGAGTAATAGTTTAGTGGTTAGGGCATTTGCTTTGCATGAGTCCAACCCAGGTTCAATCCCCAGCACACCCTATGGTTCCTCAATCTACAGGAGTAATTCCTGATTACACTGACAGGAGTAAGCGCTGAAAGAACCATTGGGTGTTCCTAGCCCTACTAATAAAGCATTGTACACCTATTCTTGAATCTTGCAGTTGCCATGCATTATTAGAATATGAATTTATCTATCACTCTGTTAACCAGTATCTTCTCTCTGAACTGTAAATTACCCAGGAGAACTAAACATGATACACACTTGCCTCCCACATATAGTGATGCCTAGAACTTTAGTCTCTTATTCTCATTTTGGCCATTGCCCATTCTCTCACATATTCTTTGACCCTTCATCTGCTATGCAACTTAACATACACATATTGTGTATAAGTTGTGAGCAGACAAGCATAAATAAGAATTGTCAATTTAACCTAAAAATTGAAAGCATACTTTCCCCATCGTTGTACCTTGTTTTCATCCCCTCTAAGTAAACTGGTTTTGATCTAACTAATTATTCTTTTTATTTCTCTCTTTTTTTTTATTTTGGGGAGAGCGCATGGAAGACTCTTCAAGCTCTGTGTTTGGGGGCATTTCTAGTGGTGTGTAAAAGCATGTGTAGTGAATTTGGGTCTCATCTAGTGAATGTTCTCAGTCCCCTGAACTATCACTCTGGTCTCATTTTTTCCCTTTTTTAGTAATGGTGAATTTCAACTTTATAAAAAATTATTTTATACCATTAACAATAAATACATGGCCATACTAAAGTTCACCTCCAAAAGCTTAATTCTATATAATGTACTTTTGCTTTTAACAATTTATGACAAGGCAAATTCTTTATCATTTACCCTGCCAGCAAAAGTTATTAGTTTTTACATTTGCTCCTCTGGTACACATTACTAGTTTATTATTTTCTGTACTATTTTTCTGATAATCACCGAATTTGAACATTTTTTATATTTTAGAATTTCCAGCTTTTATCATAATGCACTTCATTGCTGGCGTTTCTTTTATTGCTATAGCTTAAGTCTTCATGATGTGGTGGAATGGCTACTGCTGGTTCTGTGCTTGGGAGTGCTCCGAGTAGTGTTCAGGGGCGAGGCAATGACGGGAATCAAATCTGGGCCACCCCCATGAAAAGCATTTTCTCAACCTCTTGAGCTACCTCTCCAGCCTGCCTAGATCTTTTGATTCATCTTCCTTTTAGCCCAGAATTTAGAAGAAAATTTAACTCTTGATTTCACAAGTATTTTATTTTGATTTCATAATTGTTCTATTTCTGTCTCGCAGAATAATGAAGACATGATTTTAAAGGCTTTGCTTACTTTCAGTATAAACATCTTTATGCAGTTCCTTAATTTCCTTACAATTTGTGTGATTTTTCAGAAATTATATCAATTCTATCATCTAATCTACAGATTTTTTTTCACTGATTTTCTACCAACAAATTACATACATTTTCTAGTTTTGCTACTATCTTCACAATGTTCTTGTAATGCCAACTGCATCCTTCCATCCGACATTTCCTTTCTCATTATGTTTTATGATCATCATAGCATCCTTTTTTATCTTTTCCCTCAGTGCTCAGGGACAAACCCAGGGTCAGACACAGGTTAAAACTACCTTCTACCACTCCCTCACCACTACTTCCCATTTCCTTTTCTGAATGACAGTTAGGGAACTCTGAAGGTCTCAGCTTCATTTCAAGACTTAGCCCTTTCTGTCATTATTGACTGCTGCTGTCTCCAAGAGTTAAGCACAAACGGATCTTTGACTATAGTTTTCAATTTAGTTCTAATGATCTTGACTTTTCTACTGTATCTTCATGTGTTGTGGTCACAAATGCCATGTTGTTCTGAGTGTCTGCTAGAGATGGGAGGTCATTTTTCTACATATATTTCATTATTATGGATAGCAGTTTAGACTTATCTTTCAGACTCTGCTGTCAGAAGCCTTTTGTCTCTGGATTCTTATAATTTCAAATGAATTGCAATGAATAGAATAACCTGAATTTGAAACCACGTCCACTTAAACAGCTTTTACCTGCATTTGCTAATGGGAGTTTTTCATCTCAGTGTAAGCTATCTCATCTACCTTAGTGTGGGTTTAGTCAGGGGCATATGGATATTGTGAGTCCCCAGGATAGTCCAAGGTGGTCAACTGCTAGGATAGGGGTGGAGCCACAGGAGGGAAACAAAATCAGAAGGGAGTTACTGTTCCAAAGGAAAAAAAAAACTACTGAAAAATTGTTTCCTGGCATATTTGCTGAACACCTCTGAAACAACAAACACTTGTATCCAAATAAGTAATAGAGATGGAAAAGAAATGACAGCACTTTGTCTCACAATTTTTACAACTAATTAGTAAAATCAACCATTGAACTAAGGGGGAGAAAGGCATACACATTTCACAGATACAGTTTACATGACAACACAAAGAACTAGTCTTAACTGAACTTGTTACCTTTTGATTTGAGTCAAAATATATAATCAAGGGAATGTCATAGCAAGTTGTTCTGGGTCACTATCTTTCTGTCATCGATGGAGTATGCTCCCAATAGCTAAGGAAATCATTCTTCTAGAGCAAACTATCTTGCTTCAACTTTTATTTTCAGATTCATGAAGATTTCAGAAGAATGGCTTTCGGTGGTAGCTTTTTTTTCTTGTGCCAATATTCCTTTTTATATTAGTCACAACTGACCTAATGGACCTTCACTTAAGATTTCTCTGCAAGAAGGTCTTTATTGAATTTTACCTTCCCTTGCCTGGAAAAGGCTGATTACTGATAATCTGATAATGCTGCAATTCTGTATTACTCCTGATATCTCATCTTTAAATATCACATTCCTTAATAGCTAACCACTTTTCACATGCAACAAAGTTCATTGTCTAATTTCCTCTTTTTTGCCTAAGTATGGTTTTAAATCACTGACACTATCAATGCAAAAGTGGATTTTCCTGTGTTTGTGGGTTCATGAGAATTGTATGAAAGATTGGCATACAAAACTCGGAAGATTTAAAGTTAGTTTAATGTTCATAAAAGATAGAAAGATCCAGGTGCCTTCCCAGATGTCTCTTAAATCCATGAACGACATCACCAGTCCGGTCCCAAGAATGACTTCCCTGTCCTGTCCCATGTTGTCTACATGCCTCCTGTGAATGATGTCAGGTTCTGTCCCTGTGATGACCTCTGTCCCATGTATGCTTTCCCAGTCTCTGGTCACGGCCACATGCACTTGGGCAAGATTCCTGTGCTCTGAACCTGTCACTGGACCTCCCAACAGTACCCAAGTAGTTTCTATCATCCTGTCCAACCTTTCCGTAGTCTCTTACCATGGCCCTGTACACACGGGTGAGACTCCTTTGCTCAGTACCTTGCCACTACCTGGGATCTGAGCCCTGCTTATACCAGTACCTACCCCTGCCTGGGCCCTGTGTCTGGACGTACTGCCCTACCTGATCCAGCCGGGATTAGTCCAGAGAGGATGTGCTGGGGGAGGGGGAGAAGGGCATGGGGGCTTCCTTTTTATCTTCTGCCAAATTCCACCATCCAATTTTACATTCTGTTTGGCTACCTATTCCATGGTTGGAAATTTAAAGTGACCTGGACTTCTCCACCTTAGCTCCTGCTGTGTCATTTCCCCATCAGGAGTGGTTACTCTAAATTCTTTTAAGGATTAGGGGTGAGGTCCATCTTTTGAAACTTCTTCCTGCTGACATGTGGGTGCAGGTATCCCTTGGGCCCCTAGAATACCACTCCTATTCCTTAACTGGTACAGTGGTGGAGAAGCCAGTTTCTCCAGTGGTTGTCAGGATGCGCATTGGGATTCCAGAATTCTGGAAAGACAGACATAGAGAAGTGACAATTGAAAAACATGGAACATTGGAAAAAGCATTCCTATATGAAGAAATAGAAAGTAGGAAGAAATCCCTTATGCCCATAGAAAGATATACAACTCTTTACAAATGAAGAGCTGGTAGCCTTGAAGAGATATTTTAGATCTTCCAGATTTTAACTTCATATTTATTTTTTTAATTAATATTTTATTATACCATCTTGAGATATACAATTATGAAGTTGTTCATGTTTGGGGGTTTTGGTCACAAGTATTCCAGCACCCATCCCTCCACCAGTGCCCATTTCCCACCACCAATGTCCCCGATTCCCTTCCCCTCCCATAGCCAGCCTCTATGGCAGGTTCTTTATCTCTTTTCTCTCTCTCCCTCTTTCTCTCTCTATCTCTCTCCATTCTCTTACATATTATGTATTGTAATACATACACTTAGAGGTTATCATATGCATCTTTTTGTCTGCATTTAATGCTAAGTTCTAGGTTGGTATTAGCTCTTTCGACAATTTTTAGCACATTGTTCCCTTCTCTGTCTTACCTAACCTCTGACTCCCACAAGTTTGTGGTAATTTCCACCATTGACAAGACCTCCTGATCTATGTTTTGCCTGACCTTGGATTTTAGTATCATAATATGTATATATATGTATATATGTATGTATGTGTATGTATATATGTATGTATGTGTATGTATATATGTATGCAGGTGTATGTATATATGTATGCATGTGTATGTATATATGTATGTGTGTGTATATATGTATGCATGTGTATGTATGTATGTGTATGTATATGTATGTATGTGTATGTATATATGTATGTATGTGTATGCATATATATACATATATATACATATGGATTCCTATCTCCTCAGAGCTCCACCCAGCAGAAGAGACCTGATCACAGCCCATCTTACATGGTCACTTTGCGGCCACGCGGTTCATCAATAATTGCTCAAGTTTTGAGTTGACTGCTAGAGTATCCCACCCACTCGGCAGAGCCTGACTGTGTCGTATTTGACATGCCAAATACCAGTAACAATTATAGACTTCATTCCATGACCTGATGGAATGGTTTGAGGCTCTTTATGTTCCTGGAGCAGGCTGATGCCCTTGGGCTATCTCGAATGTGACAGGATGTATTGAGCGTTACTGGTGCCCGCTCCAGCAAATCAATGATATACAGGAAGACAAGTGATACAAGTTAAGTGATATATATTTATGTCATGCAAATAAATGCAGTCATTCTATACCTGTCTTTTTCGTTCTGACTAATTTCACTCAACATGATCGTCTCCATGTCCATCCATTTATAGGCAAATGTCATAATTTCATTTTTCCTAACAGCTGCATAGTATTCCATTTTGTAGATGTACCAAAGTTTCTTTAGCCAGTCATCAGTTCTCAAGCTACTGGTTGTTTCCAGATTCTGGCTATTGTGCATAGTGCTGCTATAAAAATAAAAGTGCAGATGGTGTTTCTGTTGTGTGTTTTTGGCTTCCCAGGGTATATTCCCAGGAGTGATATGGTTTGGTTAAATGGGAACTCAATTTCTAGTCTTTGGAAGGATGTCCATATTGTTTCCCACAAAGGCTGTACCAGTCAACATTCCCACCAACAATGGATGAGAGTCCCCTTTTCCCCGCATCCACACCAGCACTTTTTCTTACCCTTTTGGGATATGCGCCAGTCTCTGTGGTGTGAAATAATATCTCATTGTTTTGATTTGCATCTCTCTGATGATTAGTGATGGTGAGCAATTTTTCATATGCTTTTTGGCCATTCGAATTTCTTGTTGAAATTTCTGTTCATTTCTTCTCCCCATGTTTTGATGGGGTTGGCTGTTTTCTTCTTGTAAAGTTCTACCAGTGCCTGATATATCCTGGATATTAACCCCTTATCAGATGGGTATTAGCTGAATGAATATTCTTTCCCTTTCTGTGGACTGTCATTGTATCTTGGTCACTGTTTCTTTTGAGATGCAGAAGCTTTTGATTTTCATGTAGTTCCATATGTTTAGCTTTGCTTCTAGTTGCTTCATTAGTGGTGTTTTACCTTTGAAGATGTCTTTAGCTTCAATATTGTGGAGGGTTTTTCCTATATTTTCTTCAATGTAGTTCACGGATTCAGGTCTGATATTGAGATCTTTAATCCATTTTGATCTGATTTTTGTTCATGGTGTTGGACAAAGGTCCAAATTCATTCTTTTTACATGTAGCTGCCCAGTTTTCCAAGCACTACTTGTTGAAGAGACTTTCCTTACTCTATTTGGACTCTTTGCACCTTTATCAAAGATTAACTGATCATGTCTTTGAGGGTGGGTGTCAGGATACCCAACTCTATTCCATAGGTCCACGGTCTGTTTTTATTCCAATACCACACTGTTTTAATTACTACTGCTTTGTAGTACAGTTTGAAGTTGGGAAAGGTGATGCCTCCCATCTTCTTTTTCCAAAGGATTGCTTTAAATATCCATGGGCATTTATTATTCCATACGAATTTTAGGAGTGTTTGATCATTTCTTTGAAGAATGTCATGGCTATCCTTATAGGGACCGCGTTGAATCTGTACAGAGCTCTAGGGAGTATTACCATCTTGACAATGTTAATTCTTCCCATCCATGAGCAGGGAATGTGTTTCCACTTCTTTGTGTCCTCTTTTATTTCTTGGAGCAGTGTCTAATAGTTTTCTATGTACAGATCCTTTACACACTTGGTTAAGCTGATTCCTAGGTATTTGATTTTCTGTGGCACAATTGTGAATGGAATCGATTTCTTAATATCCCTTTCTTCTCTTTTTGTTATTTGTATATCGGAAAGCCACCGACTTTTGGGTATTGATTTTGTACCCTTACACTTTACTATAAATGTCTATTGTTTCTAGGAGTTTTAGGGCCAAGATTTAGGGTTCTCTAGGTATAATATTATGTCATCTGCGAAAAATGATAGCTTGATTTTTTTTTCCTTGCCTGTCTGGATGTCTGGATACCCTTAATGTCCTTTTCTTCTCTAATTGCTATGGCAAATACTTCCAGCACTATAATGAATAAAATAGGTGAGAGAGGGCAACCTTGTCTTTTCCCTGATCTAAAGGGAAAACTTTCAATTTTTCCCCATTGAGAATGATACTCGCTTTGGGTTTTTGGTAGATGGCTTTGGCTATATTGAGGAAGGTTCCTTCAATGCCTAGTTTCTGGAGGGTTTTAATTATGAGTGAGTGTTGGATATTGTCAAATGCTTTCTCTGCATCTATTGATATGATCATATGGCTTTTTTAACTCCATATTTCTTTTTTTTTGTTTTGCTTTTTTGGGTCACACCCAGCAATGCTCAGGGGTTTCTCCTGGCTCTGCACTCAGGAATCACTCCTGGCGTTGCTTGGGGGACCATATGGGATGCCAGGGATCGAACATGGGCCAGCATGGGCCGGCCACATGCAAGGCAAACGCCCTACCCACTGGGCTATCGCTCAGGTCCCTAACTTTGTATTTCTTGTCCTAGTAGTTCACGCTGGACTCTAGGTTTATTTCCAAAGGCAGAGAGCTCTCTTTATCAGAGTTTTTGGAGTCTTGCTGTGAGGGATCTACCCATTTCTTTCCTCTTTGCCACCTTAAGTCTCTTTGCACCTTTTCCAGTGCTCTCTGGTTCATCTGAACTAGGCCTGGGATTCACAGTCTGCATTAGAAGCTCAATTCTGTCATCAAAAGTAACTTGCCTTATAACCGTATTAACACAAAAGCAGAACTATTCTGATGGCAATACCTTTCGTCCCTCACCAGACTCAGCATTAATGGCTGAGTTTGTGAGCACCCATGAACAAGACATCTCCGTGCCCCTTGGCTCAATAAACAATATCCAAGTGGGAGAAAAAGTGTAACCACTGGCCCTGAAGCTCTTTATTTAGAGGCAGTGTCTCATGTACGAGAAGTGGAAGCTCACTTCTCCAGAAATAAACTGTGCCAGCCTGAGAGTCTGTTGTCCAGATCGAGTTCCTGGCACATGATCCTGGGAATCAAGACTAGAATCTGGAGAAGTTCCTCACCTTTGACCTGACTGAGTGCTCTTGGGGTAGCTGAGCCCCTTTTACACAAAGTTATCCTTGGTTTCTCAGAGGAAACTTGCCAATTGACACAACTCATTGATACTGAAGTTCCTTGCTTTTGTCCCGGCTCAAGATCTGATTAGCTGTGAGCGCAGAGCTCAGTTTTGCATATCCTGTACACTGAGTAACTCCTCATACCCTGAGTTCAACCACTTGTCTGTGAATCTCTAGATGATCTCCATGAGGAATGGAGTCAAAGATGAAAAATGCCTTTACCTCCACTGCCTGGGAAACCTCTTAGTACTCATGGAAACCTGATGTGCTGCTTGTAAAGGTCACCTGAGCAAACATCCTTCCCATCTAGGATTTCTGAAGCTGGGACCTATTATGCCCCTTCTGGCCTGAATGCTGCAATTCTGAGCTACCCTGAAGCTTGCACTCCTGGAACATAGCTAAGCTGGTGGGCACTGTGGCTGCTGGGAGCTGCCCTGAGAGCAAAGTACTCTAAGCCTGAGTTTCTGTCTCTGGGATCCTGAATCCATTCCTTAAAGGAAAGGCCCGTAAGGTGCAACCATGCATAAAACAGAAGTGAGCTTGAATGCTCGAGACACATTTCCAAGACTACACTAGGATCTGAAAACTGTCTTCCAAACAATACTTCCATTAAGGGGGACATGGCTTGGACTTGATGCCAGCAACTGACCGAACAGTGACCTCAGCTGGCACAGACGGACAGACACAGACAAGTAAAAGGGAAAGAATAGGAGAAGTTTATTGGGGTGCGCTCCCGGGGACCCTACCAGCCTCTGGTGAGGCTGAGGTAGAGGTACGCCCTGGAAGAGACTGAGTGGGATTATTAAACTGTTTAGGGCAGGAAAAGGGAGCCAACACTAGTGAATGGTGTGCTTGATCCATTTCCTGTTATCTGCAAGGGAGGGTGGGGGCGGTCAATGTAGAGTAGCACAGAATGTGGCCTGGGAGTTTCCTGGCGCCAGGTGGGCCAGGATTCCTGTCTTCCATGCTGGGGGCAAGGTGATCTCTGATTCCAGAATTGTCTATCTCATGACTCTAGAGCTACCTCCTCCTGCCTGTAGCCTCTCTAGGGCTGGGCTATTAGAACTTCCCCTCTTAGAAACCTGAAAACTGCAAGTACCCCTACTCCTGGAAGCCACCTTTTCTAGTAAGGTTCAAAACTGTCCTGCGCTTGGGAGCTGCTACTAACCAGTGGCTATAAACAGAAACTTTTCTTTAACTTTACTGGGCACTGGAAAAACCTTTCTGTGGTATAGTGGGCTACAGCCTCCAGACCTGAAAACTTATGCTCCTATGGATGCTCTCTCAGTATGAGACCTGTGTGGCAAACAGCAAACAGGTCCCCTGCACCTGGGGTCTCCATCAGAAGTCATGCTGCTAGAAACCTGTAAGCTGCTTCTATCTCCACCTTTGGCAATGGTATCCAGGGTGGAGCCAGCTTCTGAATTCCCCCTAGGGCATGGCTAGAAACTGCCAGCCAGGGACTAAAGAACAGAATCTTACATCTGTACCCTATGTTCAAACTTACATCCCACACATCTTGCTTTTCTCACAAATGAAGAAACAGTCTTTAGCACATCTTCTGAAACAGCAAAACCTGAATTTAGCAGTCTTTCTCTTTGTGCAAGGACCCAACCAAACTTTCCTTTTCACGCATTTAACCATCCTTCAGTTTCTTTCCCAGAACATAACCAGAAGTTACTAACTTTTGTACCAGAACACATCCTATTGTGTTGCTTCCTTAGTAAACACAGAGGTAAATTTCAAAACCGTCTTCACATTATATGTAATAACTTTAACCAACTTTTCTATTGGACCTGAGACCCATATGGCTGCATCCTTTGCCTAGAGGCAGGTAAAATCTACCACTCCTTTGGAAAGAGCAGGAAAGGAAGTGGAAAACCTCTTTATCCAGGACAGAATACAATAAAACCTCTTTAAAAACTCCTTTCCCAGTTCCTCTACCTTCTGGTAGGTGTGGCCTACAACTGAGAAGATTCTTAAAACCTTTTCATAGGTGTATTGCCCCAAGCTAATAGCTTGGCTATTAATAGCCTGCAGTCAAAAGCCTTCTTTACATTCTGAATGAAATGCATTTCTTTTTCAACTCCAAGGCAAAACTGACCAGCAAAGTTACTAAAAATGTCCAGAGAGAAAACCTTTTCCATGATCTTGCTGATTTGATCTTTGACCTCTTAAGAGAGGTTTTTCCAATGGAGGCTAGCAAGTCTGGGCTGAGCTAACAAATTCCCTTGCTGGAGGAGATGGAACAGTCCTGGAATACTGTGACTGGGTACTATATGCTTCTTCAATACTCCAACTGTCTAGGGATGTGTATGTTGCTGTATCTACTGGTCTGGAGTTCAAGTTTCACATATGAGCCAGATATACTTCAATTGCTTTTGGTCTGCTCAAGTTTTCCATATGCTTACAACATGTTCTTAATATTTCTTTCTTTTCTATTTCCCAGATCTCTAGAGGTCTTAATCTTGCTGTGCCTATCTGGTTCCTGGCTTCCCACTGATTTGGTCCCTAAGTAGAGAAAAACTGTGGTAGGGAGGGACCAGCCACTGGTTCCATCCCATATTCATGTTTGCAAACTGAAATTAACAAGCTACAAAGGCCAAGTTCTCTTTCTCCTGCTTCTAGATCTAAAGAGGGTGATAAAAATAGCAACTTTTAAGTCCTTGTGATGTAGGTGGGCCCTACTGGTGGCTTATGTGAAGCAGGAAAGGAAGAGAGATGGTCACTTTCTCCCCAGCCAGCTCTGAAGTCCAGGCCCACTGAGCAGGTTTAGGACTGCAAAAGTCTGCAATGAGCCATTGGTGGGCCTGAACCCCACCAGCCCCACGAGGTGGCTGTCAAGCCACACCTGATGCCAGCTTGATCTCTAGTTCCATCAGAGATTTCTCAAGGAGCCACTGACTCAGGCTGGAGCAAGGAATTGCTCTTTACAAGAAGGGAAAATCAGTCCTAGGCCTTACCCAAGGTTTTCTCAGAGTTCTTATCTCCTTGAAGAAAAAGAATTTTCAGATGAGCAGAGATGTAAAACAGATTTTATGAGGTTTTAGGACAGGGAAGGAGGGGGGGAAGTGAGAGAGAGAGTACACATCTCAAGAGGGGAGATGCGGGAGACACATGTGCTTAGGGCACCACATGTGCTTGGCCACATGGGCTCAAGCAGTACATGGGCTCAGGCAGCAAATGCACATAGTCCTTTGGTCAGGATGGCTTTTATGGATTTCTTCCCAAGCTACTCCCATATGGGCTTCAACCTAGGTTAAAGTCCGTTGCTAGGGCAGTTGCCAAGGGGAGTAGACTTTGGGAGTGACCTCCTTTGAAAATCTCCTTTTTCTTTTTCTTGATCTCTGTTCTTGCTGGATTTTCTGTCCTGGAATGTAACTGGAATAAGGGCTGGGCAGAAACAGGTTGATCACACCTCCTCAAGGTGCCACACCCCCTCCTAACCCTTCCCCCGCCTGCCTGCCTATATCATTTGCTTGATCAGCCATCTACTTCTCTGGTTCCTGAGGCTGGCTTCTGTACAATGGCACAGTTAAGCACTTAAGGGGGCCCATATTGTACACAGCAGAACAACCCACTCAACAGCAAAATGTCCATGTAGGTAGGGGGTCTCTCTCTCTCTCTCTCTCTCTCTCTCTCTCTCTCTCTCTCTCTCTCTTTTTTTCTCTCTCTCTCAGGGTTCAGTGCAGGTAGGCCACACAGGCTGGAGATTAAGGAAAACTGAGACAGGATGACAGGAACTACTTGGGTACAGTTGGGAGGCCCAGCAACAGGTACAGAACATAAGGATCTCTCCCATGTGCATGTGGCCATGGCCGGAGACTAGGAAAGCATACACAGGACAGAGGGCAGCACAGGGACAGGACCTGACATCATTCACAGGAGCCAAGTACAATGCATGGGACAGGACAGGGAAGTTATTCTAGGGACCGGGCAGTTTCAGGGACAGGACTAATAATGTCTTGCATGGGTATAAGAGAAGCCTGGACATCTGGAGAAGGACCTGGGACCATCTGCCTCTTCTGTGCATAAACTAATTCTAAATCTTCTGAGTTTTGTATGCCAATCTTTCATACAATTCTCAAGAACCCACCACTACAGGAAAATTCACTTTTGCATTATCAAAGCCTTTAGAACCTTGTTTTCTTTAGAATTCAATATCTCTGTTATTTACAGATGTATAACATTGCACTGAAGTATATGGATGTTTTGGAGGTGTAGACTTTTCTAGCTTTTGTTTATTCAATTTGCACATATATTTAAAAATACCCCATTTGAACCCACTAGTTCAAACAGTTTTACAATCACTGATCTTTGCCCAAAAAAAATCAGATTACCATCTTATAGGATCTCCTTTTCCTCTTAATTATATTTTCTCAATTACATTTTTAACCTAAGAATGAAGCAAATCTTTTCTCTGAAATTTTAAATGAAACCTGTTCAAAGCTCCTAAGTTGAACCTAAACATATTTAATATTGAAATACAGAATTAGCTGTTTATACTTGAAGGCTTAGTAAAAGAATTATGCCAAGGATATATTTGTAAAAAATTTTCAAAAATCAGAGTTAGAAAGATTTTTATCTAGCAATAAATTAGAATTATCACAAGACACACTTTGGCATTCTTGACATCTACAACAATTATTATTACCTTCTGGACTTAGTTTTTTTTTTCCTGTAGTAAACAATGGAGGAAAAAAAGACAGAGTAATTTTCCTTCTAATTTATCTGAAAGACAAGGAGCCTAAACTCACTGCTTTGGTTGACAGCATGGAAAGGAGACAAAGAGAGATTACACCACCTGCATTTAAATGACTGAAGACTGAGTATCTTCAGAGCATTAGCAATGTAAAAATAGATGCAATACCATATGGGTGAATGTTATAGCAAAATGCAAAGCAGGTTTGAGGGGATTATCTTCATACTATTTAGGAGATAAAGTGATATCTTCCAGATTTAGTTGTAGTACCCAGTACATATCACATTGTAAAAGACTAGATTTGTCTTTCACGTTGTGAAATCCTCATGAATCTGAAAATAGAACTTGAAATAAGATGGTTTACTCTAAAGGAATATTTCCTTAGATATTAGGATTTTATTCCACAGGTGACAGAAAGATAGTGTCTCAGCACTGCATGCTATAACATTCACTTAATTATATAACAGTCACTTACTTTTATATCTATATATTGTAAGGGTTGGCCACCCTATGGGGTGACTGACTGGGAGCCTCGGACGCCGCACCTACCAAGGAAAACTCTGAGAGACCAAGTCCTATGCAAAAGCAAGGGTTTTATTAATAAGCGAGCAAGGGTTTTATTAATAATACTTGGGCTCATACCGTGACCCCAAGCGGTCAGTGGCTAAGAGCCCCGAGCCCTTCCAGGGAGGATCTTTTAAGGAATAATTCCCGCGCTACAGAAAAGCCCTCACATAACTATCCAATAGGTTTAAAATATTACATCAAGGTCTGCGGCACAGGCAGCCAATCACTCTGCATCAGGTAACCATCACCCACCAATCTGAGTGTGCCTAATACTTCTTTCTATATTTGGCACAGCATGGGTCCAGTCACATATCATACCAAATACAGAGGGGAACATCAGACTCAACCTCTCGGGAATATTTGTCTCACAACCTTCCCTGGAATTACCTGCTTAGGGCCCTTTCTGTGTTCTTGCTGAGCCCATTTTATCAGTTACTAATTATTCCTGTTTTTGTGTTCTGAGGGCTAGGGCCCAGTTACTAATTACTCCTGTCTTTTTGTGTTCTGAGGGCTAGGGGCCATTCTTTATATATATATTGCCCCAAATCAAATGGTATCACGTTCAGATGAGACTAGTTATTTGTGTATGTCATGTAAAGTGTATATACGAAATGTGTATACCTTCATTTACTAATACCGGGATTATCTTTACTCTCTTGATCACTTATTTGTATACAAGTGAGTGGAATTTTAAAAGGCACAGTACCTCCCAAGGTCTGTTAAGACAGTTGAAGCCAGGGTTCTGAACCTGGCCAAGACTATAAATAGGGATCCCAGGAGAGCATCCTGGGGAGGGGGTGAGGGCTTCCAGACTGAGAGAGCAGTGGCCTCTGTGCCTGGCCAGTACCTACCAACGCTATGCACCTGGTGTCTGAGCCGAATAACCAGCATGAGGGAGGAGAAGCTGCTCCTGATACCTAGGTCCAAGGGCCAGCACCAGAGTCACAAGGCCTGATGCCTGAGCCCCAGGTCTGGCATCAGAGCTACAGGGCTGCAGAGCTTCACGGCTACTATTAGGACTCCCAGCAGCACGGCAACACCGAGGAACTCAAAGAATTAGATAAGGATTCAGAGACACAAGACACAGTAGCAGAAGATGAAATAACTAACTAGGAAATAGGGACATAGCTGAGTCCAGAGAAAAGAAGCCCTGAATCGAAAAGCCCTGAGTTTTTCTCAGAACCTAAGGAAAAGTCCTGAACGGAGAAATCCTGGGAGAGGACCAGAAGTATGAAGACTTAAAGAGAGGGATCCGGAAAGTGAGAAGCCCTGACGAGAGGAGCCCACACAGACCCCCGGAAGAGAGAGCAGCCTGCAGGAGAAAGTGCCGGAGGAGACAGAGGTTCTGGAGAGGTTCTGGAGAGGTCCCTGCAGAGAGCAAGCAGCAAAATGAAACAAATAACCTTCAGGAACCTCTAGCCTTGCTCATTATTCCACCACAGGTCAGGGGAACAGTATCCTTCAGCACAGGGGGAGGGAAAAGGGGAGGGGAGGGGGTGGCTAATGGACAGTGAGTACTACTTGAGACCCAGCTAGGCCCCAGCATCTGCTTTCATAGTCACCCCCCTGGTCCCCAAGTAATGTTAAGACTATGGAATCCACAGGAGGTCCCTTCAGTCTGGGGCCTTGGGACCTCCCTGAGCGGGAAACCACGATCCTCCCTCCAATACAGTTATTTTATTATTTTTTTCTTTTTGGGTCACCAGGGGTTACTCCTGGCTCTGCACTCTGGAATTACTCCTGGCAGTGGTTGTGGACCATATAGGATGCCAGGGATTGAACCCGGTCGGCCACTTGCAAGGCAAATGCACTACCCACTGTGTTGTCGCTCCTGCCCTAATACAGTTATTTTTAAGCCTTCACACAGTGCTTGATGTTTCAGAGGTGCTCAGCAAATGTACCAGGAACACATAATTATCCAGTATTTTTTCATTCTTTTTTGAATAGTAGCCCCTTTCTGTTTTAGTTGCCTTCATGTGGCCCTAGTCCGCATCCTATCGGTAAGCCATTTTGGAATAGTCTGGGAAACTACAGTGTCCATAAAGACAAGAAATTAGAAACTAGATGCTGCATAGTGGGGATTGGGAAAGTAAACTCTACTAATTAGGGTAGGTTAAGTTATGCTATGTAGTAAATGACAATAAGAGTTCAACAATGATATAGTCTTGCTCACACAAAATCCACAGTGGATCCTATTCCATTTTATCCAGTAGTTATTTTCATCAAGTCAGTGATCAAACTGCAGCTTCCTTAAACTACACCCTCTCAGTTAAAGCAGCTGAGAAAAACAAATTAGAAGGCAAACACAATGGATTTATCTTTCACCAATCTCTACCATTAATTTCTAGAGTTGTATTTGAAATCTCAGCAAGGCCACTTATAGCATAGATACTATTTACCAAATGCCATAATCACCTTCTCTGCTCAACCTCTTTCCATCTTTCTAGATCATCATCTTGGAACTTTATACAACTATTACAATCTTCTTTCTCAGGCAAATTCTGGTTTACCACCATAATCACATGTTAAATTTACTCTCCTCTCGTATTCCTTTTACTACCCTCATCTGGAAAACCTCCAGTCTCGGTCAGATCAACTCTTCAACTATTTGTTTCCAGTCTTTGTGTTGTTCAAGTAAGTCAAAAAGGACACATGAGTCTGTCTGAAAGCATGTTAAATTCTAAATCAATAAGACTAAATAGGTCTCAAAGACCATCCACCAATGCAGCATTAGTTCCCTCCCTGAATAGCTGTACTTCACATTGAGTTTAACATTTTAACAACCGATAATGAGATTCTTCTTAATTAATGAATTTATTCCACAGGTAATATAGAAACAACCAGAAATAATGTACTTGATATCTTCCAGAAGACCTCTGTCAATTATAAATCTCATATATTTCCCCTCAAATATAATGGATAGATTTTCCATCATCTTATCCAAGAAATCCATATTTTTCTACACAACACTCATGATATCTGTCCTACTTATTATTCTCTTGAGTTTGTGCTTTTACTGTGCCATCTGTCCTACCTCTTAATCATTTCTAATACACACGTGCATTGCTAACATATGACTTATTTTTTATGCATTCCTTTATTTTTCCATATTGCAGTCCACTAGTTACCCAATCCCATTTCATAGGGAATGGAGCGATGAAAAAATTTGGGAAGGAGTGAGTGCTAAAAAGATTGGAGTTTTTCTTTGATGAAAGTGTTCTAATTGTAGTAAAGTTTGCACATATCTATGAATGTACTCAAAACTATTAAGTTGCCCAATTTAAACAGATAAATTGTATGGTAAGTTGATTATATCTCAATAAAGTTGTTAATAAAAAACAAATAAAACATCCCAGTGAGATACCACTTCACACCCTGTAAAATAGCTATAATCAAAAGCACATACAAAAACAAGTGTTGGCATCATGTGGAGAAAATGAAGCCCTCTTATGTCACTTGTAGGAGTCTAAAATGGTGCAGCCACTTTGGAAAACATTTTAGCAGTTCCTCAAAATATTAAATATTGAGCTTACCACACCCAAGGATATTACCAAGAGAATTGAAAACATATTTCCCCACAAAAATGTGCACAACCACAGTGCCTAAAAGAAAAATGAAAGGAGAGAGAGAGTATGTGTGTGAGAGAGAGTGACAGTGAAGTGGCTGCCATAGAGGCAGGCTGTGTGGGGAGTGAGGAAGGGAAGGTGGGTGAGACTAAAACGGGACATTGGTCACAGGAAATGTGCACTGGTGAAGGGATGGGTGTTGGAACATTGTGTATGTGAAACTCAATCATGAACAACTTTTTAAATTGTATATCTCATAGTACTCAATAAAATTTAGAAGTGTACAAAAATATTCATGCTAACGTTATTTGAATAGTGAAAAGCTATAGTCAACCCAATGATCACCTTTTGTTGAATACATAAAATATGGTAATTCATAGATTAGAGCTCAAGCTTTGCCTGAAGAAATTAAGCAGTTGCCTTTTTTAAAATTCTGAAAGTACAAAACATCAAAAGAAACAACTATAAACATGCATATGCCCATAAATTGCACAAAGACATGGGCAAATTCTTTAAAACGCAAAACCTATGAAGACAAAAAACAGAAAATTTGAAGACACAACACAAGTGAGAAAACGAAAACAGTAATTGAAAAAATCCATCCCCATCCCCAAACCTATGCTTTTAAAAATTTCTCTAGGTAACCTATGACAAGTTATCTTTGGTATTGCCATTATGATTGAGGAACTGTGAATCATGCTTAGGAAGATGGTGAGCATAATCCTTAAATGTGGATTCATGGTGTGTTCTGACACTCAGTATCTTAGTAGCTCCCTACTTCTATCCCTATATTCTGAAACAATATTGAAATTAAGTCAATTTTAACCTTACACTTAATTTCACATGGTCAGAAAAAAGAGAGCATCACATCTCTCTTCCTTTAAGTCAAAAACTGGCAATGATTCTGTGTAGTAGTGATGAAGGCATGAGGAAAATCCAGAGGTCAAAAAGTTTGGCCTATGGGGCTGGAGTGATAGTCCAGCAGGTAGGACTTTGCCTTGTACACAGCTGACCCAAGCTTGATCCCTGGCATCCCGTATGGTCCCCTGAGCACAGCCAGGAGTAATTCCTGAGTGCAAAGCCAGGATTAACTCCTGAGATTTCCGGTGTGACCCAAAAAAGAAAAAAATAACATTAAAAAAGTTTGGCCTATGAGCTTCTTGGTCAATATCAGAAGAAAAGTTCTCTAATAAATTAAATGGTGCTGCTTTAGTGAAAACAGGAACAGAAACTTAAAGTGACCTTATTGTTAATGTAGACACTATTTCTAGTGGATGAGATGGAAGGTTTCAATATTCCCTTAAGCCAAAATCTAACCCAAAGCTTATCTCTAACATTTGAATGTTATGAAGTCTGAGGAAGCAGCAGAGGAAAAGTTGGAGGCTTGCTGAAGGTAGTTCAAAAGGTTTCAGAAAAGAAGCCATCAGCATTAACTGAAAAGTGCAAGCGCTAATGTATAATTGGCAGCAAGTTCTCCAGACATAACAAAAATAGTTGATGTGCTTACTACACAGATTTTAAATGCAAAGTGTTTCTTCAATTAAGTTGCATATACTTCTTTTCCCAAACATAATACCATTAGACATGTTACAGACCATTATATGATGCAAAGCAATTTTCATATGCCATAAAATAATAACTTGTTTTGATGCAAAAATTGCAGATGTCTGAGTATAAACCTGCAATGTCTTCAAAAAATGCATTTCTATACAAAGGTCTAAATAAATCACAAGAGAAATTATAAAATATGTTGAGATTGAAAAAAACCAAAGTATATAAAGACTGGGAATGTAACTAAGGTAGTGCTTAAAGGAAACTTTGTATTTTAAAATGCCTATATTAAAAGATAAAACACATCATCAAATCAATCTAACTTTCCATCTTTAGGGACTAGATAAGGAAATTCAAACCAAAATCAGAGGAAAAAGAGAAAAAATGATAAATATTAGAATTAAGTTGGGTAAAATAACTTCTGAAAAATTGATAGAATTATTCTAAAATTTATAAATAAACTTAGAGTGTTTATCTCAAATAACATTGAAAATGAAATAAAAATAAGGACGTATTCATATTTCCTCTTTTTTAAACAGATTTAAACTGATTAGACAAATATAGTAATCATGAGCATTTGGTATAGCATATGAAAATATATTTTCAATGAATTCTTACTGAAAATTCAGAAATAAGGTCTTACATATATGAGTTTGGCAAATATACCAAGAAAAGCATATTAAGGAGCCATCTTTTAAACAAATTGTATTAAGTAATCTGTATATCTACATATGAAAACTTAATTTGAACCCCTACCCTATATATCCCAAACTAACAAAAAGTTAGCAATAGGCATAATAAACATAGGACTAAATTATAAATTCACATAAGAAAATTTAAAATTAAATACTCATATCCTTGAATTGAGTAATTCAGTAGAGAAAAAGAAAACCTATTGGCCTCTCTATAGTTTTCTTTGTGAAAAATAAGAACAGATACTATCATCTTCAATACCATTTTATTTTAGTTCAGTTCTCTGAACTAAATCTCTTCTTTTCTAAAAAAGTCAAGTGCTGGCTATTACATCTCTGAATAGACAATGGCAGTACCACTGCTTTCCCATACCTTACTTTTTCAATTTAGTTTCACAAAGATTCCTAATCATTGGTATCTTCCAATCTACGTTAATATATATAGCAAATCTTCCATCTGAAATCAACTATTTTTTCCCTTGGTAACCTAACAAAATTTATTTATAGTTTTCATTTTCACTCAATGGGCTCTTTCCCTTCTTCAAACAAAACAACAAAAAATAAATATAAATATAAATGTTTTATGTTTACCTTACATATGTGATGTAATGCAATTATTGAACTGCACTAAAATGTGTGCTATCTTCTTTCTCTAATGTAGACTCTTTAATTTACCTAGTCTTTCTTAATTTAATCAATGTTTTCTTACATTGTTTTGTCTCCAAAATGAATTCACTGTTGAATATCAAAGGAAGGTAGATATTTCCTTCCTTTGATAAAATATAAACTCATCCCATAAGATCCTCCTCTTTTTAATGCCACCAGTTTGAAACTGTTTCTATATTTGCCTATTGTTGATCATTCTTAACTCAGAGAATCCAAATATTTATTATAAAATTCAAAATAAATCCTTCCAATCTTGTGCTTGATTCTAGTATATGTCACAATCTGCAGCAACAGCTACTCTGGTTTTAAAATATCTTCAATTACTTTCTCACTTATGGCTGTTCTTCATAAATGTTCAGGCATTCCATATCAAAATATTTTTTCTATAAAAATCAAAATGTAACTAATTCTCATTCTGTTTTGTGTAGTAAACAAAAACCTAAAATACTGGTTTTGGTTATATTGTCTTTAATTATTCTTTGTAATTCTGTAATTATTATTATTACAATTGAGAAATTGTAATGATTTCTCAATTCATCATAAATTATTTGTTTCAACACAACACTAAAAGAATAATTCTTCATGGTCATCGTCATAAGTCTATTGGCTACTTGACAGAGCTTTTCCTTTTGCACAACAATACCAGTAGACTGCTCCTTTTGTTTGTTGTTTATTAGCTTTTTGAATCATACCCCAAGATGCTCAGGGGTTAGTTACTTCTGGCTCTGCACTCAGTAAGTGCTCAGGTGACCATATGGGTTGCTGCAGAGAATGGTATTTGGGTTGGCCTTGTGCACTGTATTATGACTCTGGCACCCAGACTTCTTCTTTATACTATGGACATAGTATCATGGCTTCTGTGCCATAAATTCAGTGAATTACCCACTTTCGACAATTCTTCACTCACTGCTATCTCTCTTCACTCACCTTTTGTCACTTTGTAGCCTGAGCAGTCTTCTGCTATTTCAATTTTTAATGTTATAGTTTCTGGGCTACTATTCCTTAATACTTTTTGGAAGACGTACTCACAAGCCCTACTCAGGGACCCAGTGACCATTAACACCAGTATTGGGCCAGTTATGCAGTCCTGAGGGTTTAATACTCAGCCCAGTACTCAGGGACCACTAAGAACTTTTCTGTTTGGCAATCAGTACTGGAGCTGGAACATTGAGCCCCTGAATCCAAGGCATGTTCCCCAGTCTGTTGAGCTGTCTCTCAGGCCTTCCATTGTTATTTCTAACGCTACTCTCCCTCTGAGTAATTAAATCTTTCCAGATACATAGAGAATGTTTCAAAATTGGATTACTGAATCAGATTCCATGTTCATGTCTTCAACCTGTGTCTTGGTTTTTATCCCAATGATAACTGTTAAGAGAAGACCACAACCATATTCTTAGTCATTCAGGATGGAAAGATCAAGATTATCTTCAGCTTCTGTCTCTCCATTTTATCGTATTAGTGACTAAAGCCTGCAGTCTCTATTTTTAAAAAGACTTTAACTATTATTAATTATCCAATAAGTAATTTTTACATTTTTCTGGGGATATTACAATATCTATAGCTTCATTTCAAGTTTTTCACCCCTAAAAATAATATCCACATATAAATCATTTATTGCCTTTAAAAGTGTATTTTATCAAGCCACTAATATAAACTTAAATGTGACATACTATATACACTTGTTTAGTACAAGCTTTATATGTGTATATGATGTTTTATATGTGCACATATATAACAACAAATTGTACATATTTATTAATATGTGTTATATATTATATGTACATGATGATTTTGTTTGCATATATAATATGCAACATATTATGTTTGAGATATTGTATATTATATATAATACTACATATTATATATATTGTTTCAGTATCAGTATCCAATAATGAGTCCACATTAAAATATCTAAGTCCTCTGAGTGAATCTTTAAGGGCAATAGTATTGGCATCAAGAAAGAGGTTGATGATCCATGCCCCAAATCATAAAATGAGTGAGAGATAGAGGTAAGAGAAATAATTTAAATTCTGGTCTACATCCAGAAACTAATACACACTGCCAAACCAAATATAATGGAAAAAATACTGCTTTCCATTGGAATTCCATTTTTATGTTGGACATTAAATTTTATTGACAAAATTATATCACTTATCTTTTTTAAAGTCGTGTTTCACCTTGCAATATTCATTCTTTCCTCAATAAGAACTCATGTGGATTTGTTTCATAGCAGTTTTTCAGACTTATGTTTTGTTATCAATAAAACTTATATAAAATTAATAAACTCTATAGAGCCATTCAAATATAACAAGTATTTTAGGATGCCTTTAATTCTATAAGTAAACTGAACTAATGCCTAGCCTTACTGAAATTGTAAAAAGCTCAAACTTTCTTTTCTTTGATACCTAACACAGTCTATCCAACATTCCCAGATGCTATCTCTATGACCCCACTAGTGCAAATCTATTACAAAGTTTCTAGGACATGTTTAAATGCCACTTTCTCTCTAAAGCGTTGATACCGTGATGTTATTTATAATAAACTTTTCTTTCTGAATCTTTCTTTTTTTTTTTAATTTTTTTTATTTTTACAATTACAAAGATATACCATTAAAAAGTTCATATTTGGGTTTTGGTCATACAGTGTAGCAGCACCCATCCCGCCACCAGTGCCCATCTCCCACCACCAATGTCCCCGGTTCCCTCCCCCCCCCCCCCCAGCCCTCCTCCATGGCAGGTTTTTTATTTCTTTCCATTTCTCTATCTTTCTCTTTTCCTTCCTCTCCAGACTATGGATTACAGAACATACATTAAAGGGTTGTCATGTGTATCCTTTTGCCTCTATTTAATGCTCAGTTCTAGGTTGGCATTAGTACCCTCACAATTGTTAACACACTGTTCCATTTTCTGTCTTACCTAGCCTCTGAAACCTACACGTTTGTGATAATTTCCACCTTTGACAGGACCTCCTGATCTATGTTTCACTTGACCTTGGATATTGGTATCATAATATGTACCTATATATTTATGTTATGCAGATAAATTCAGTCATTCTGTAACAGTCTCTCTCCTTCTGGCTAATTTCGCTCAACATAATCTTCTCCATGTCCATCCATTTGTAGGCAAATTTTATAACTTCATTTTTCCTAACAGCTGCATAGTATTCCATTGTGTAGATGTACCAAAGCTTTTTTATCCAGTCATCTATTTTCGGGCACTCGGGTTGCTTCCAGATTCTGGCTATTGTGAATAATGCTGCTATGAACATAAAAGTAGGGATGGTGTTTCCACTGCGTATTTTTGGTTTCCCAGAGTAGATTCCCAGGAGTGGTATGGCTGGGTCAAATGGGAGTTCAATTTCTAGTCTTTGGAGGAATGTCCATATTGTTTTCCAGAAAGGCTGTACCAGCCGGCATTCCCACCAACAATGGATGAGTGTCCCCTTTTCCCCACACCCACGCCAGCACTTGTTGTTCTTGTTCTTTTGAATATGTGCCAGTCTCTGTGGTGTAAAGTGGTATCTCATTGTTGTTTTGATTTGCATCTCTCTGATGATTAGTGATGATGAGCATTTTTTTCATATGTTTTTTGGCCATTCGAATTTCTTCCTTGCTGAAGTTTCTGTTCATTTCTTCTCCCCATTTTTTGATGGGGTTGTTTGTTTTCTTCTTGTAAAGTTCTACCAGTGCCTGATATATCCTGGATATTAACCCCTTATCAGATGAGTATTGGGTGAATATTCTTTCCCATTCTGTGGACTGCTTTTGTATCTTAGTCACTGTTTCTTTTGAGGTGCAGAAGCTGTTTAGTTTCATGTAGTCCCATATATTTATCTTTTCTTCTAGTTGCTTTGTTAGAGATGTTTCATCTTTGAAGATGCCTTTAGCTTCAATGTCATGGAGGGTTTTTCCTATATTTTCTTCAATGTACTTTATGGATTCAAGTCTGATATTGAGATCTTTAATCCACTTTGATCTGATTTTTGTGCATGGTGTTAGACACAGGTCCAAATTCATTTTTTTACATGTCGCTGCCCAGTTTTCCCAACACCACTTATTGAAGAGGCTTTCCTTACTCCATTTTAGACTCGTTGCACCTTTATCAAAGATTAAATGTTCATGTGTTTGAGGTTGGGTGTCAGGATACTCAATTCTATTCCATAGGTCCACGGGTCTGTTTTTATTCCAATACCATGCTGTTTTAATTACTACTGCCTTGTAGTACAGTTTGAAGTTGGGTAAGGTGATGCCTCCCATCTTCTTTTTCCCGAGGATTGCTTTAGCTATCCTTGGGGGTTTATCGTTCCATACAAATTTCAGGATTGTTTGGTCAATTTCTTTGAAGAATGTCATGGGTATCCTCATAGGGACTGCATTGAATCTGTATAGAGCTCTAGGGAGTATTACCATTTTGACAATGTTGATTCTCCCCATCCATGAGCAGGGAATGTGTTTCCATTTCCTTGTGTCCTCTTTTATCTCTTGGAGCAGTGTCTTGTAGTTTTCTTTGTACAGGTCCTTTACACACTTGGGTAAGTTGATTCCTAGGTATTTGATTTTCTGTGGCACAATTGTGAATGGAATTGTTTCCTTAATATCCCTTTCTTCTCTTTCGTTATTTGTATATAGGAAAGCCACCGACTTTTTGCGTGTTGATTTTGTATCCTGCCACTCTACTATATGCATCTATTGTTTCTAGGAGTTTTTTGGTAGAGAGTTTAGGGTTCTCTAGGTATAATATCATGTCATCTGCAAATAATGATAGCTTGACTTCTTCCTTGCCTATCTGGATGCCCTTGATGTCCTTTTCTTCTCTGATTGCTATCGCAAGTACTTCCAGTACTATATTGAATAAAAGAGGTGAGAGTGGGCAACCTTGTCTTGTCCCTGATCTCAGGGGGAAGGCTTTCAACTTTTCCCCATTGAGAATGATGCTCGCTGTGGGCTTTTGGTAGATGGCTGTAACTATCTTGAGGAAAGTCCCTTCAATTCCCATTTTCTGGAGGGTTTTAATCATGAACGGGTGCTGGATCTTGTCAAATGCTTTCTCTGCGTCTATTGATAGGATCATATGGTTTTTATTTTTTCTCTTATTGATATGATGTATTATGTTGATTGACTTGCGGATGTTGAACCATCCTTGCATACCCGGGATGAATCCTACTTGGTCATGATGTATAATCTTCTTGATGAGTCTTTGGATTCTGTTTGCTAGTATTTTGTTGAAGATCTTAGCATCCGTGTTCATCAGGGATATTGGTCTGTAGTTTTCTTTCTTTGTGTTGTCTCTCCCTGCTTTGGGTATCAGGGTGATATGTGCCTCGTAGAAGCTGTTTGGGAGTGTTTCTGTTTCTTCTATTTCCTGGAAGAGCTTGAACAGGACAGGCAGTAGGTCCTCCTTAAAGGTTTGGTAGAGTTCACTAGGGAATCCGTCTGGACCTGGGCTTTTGTGTTTGGGAAGTGTTTTAATTACTGTTTCTATTTCCTCAATGGTGATAGGCTTATTCAGGTATTGGAGGTCTTCTTGTTTCAGCCGTGGGAGGTTATAGGACTTCAGGAATTGATCCATTTCTTCTAGATTCTCATGTTTCACGGCATGCAGGCTCTCAAAGTAATCTCTGATGATCTTTTGGATTTCTGTGGTTTCTGTTGTGATGTCACCCTTTTTATTTCTGATTCTGTTTATTTGGGTTCTCTCTTTCCCTGTCCTTACAAGTCTTGCCAATGGTTTGTCAATCTTGTTTATTTTTTCAAAAAACCAGCTCTTGGTTTCATTAATCTTTTGGATTGTTTTTTTTGGTTTCCAACTCATTGATTTCCTCTCTAAGTTTTATTATTTCCTTTTTTCTGCCTGGGTTGGGCTCCTTTTGTTGGTCTTTCTCTAATGTCTTCAGCTGTGTAGTCAGGTTATTTATGTGGGCCCTTTCTTGTTTCCTGATTAATGCTTGCAGAGCTATAAATTTCCCTCTTAACACGGCTTTTGCCGTGTCCCACAAGTTCTTATAGTTGGTGTCTTCATTTTCATTTGTTTCCAGAAATCTTTGGATTTCCTGTTTGATTTCTTCTATGACCCATTTGTTGTTCAGGAGTGAGCTGTTCAGTTTCCAGGTGTTTGGTTTGACTCCCTGTTTCTGTGTACGGTTAACTTCCATTTTCAGTGCATCATGGTCTGAAAAGATAGCTGACACAATTTCTATCTTTTTATTTTATTGAGGTATGCTTTGTGGCTTAGCATGTGGTCTATCTTGGAGAATGTTCCATGTGCACTAGAGAAAAATGTGTATTCAGCTTTTTTTGGCATGAAAAGCCCTGTATATATCTACTAGCTCTCTTTCTTCCATTTCTTCCTTCAGGGCCAATATTTCCTTGGTGAGTTTCAGTCTTGTTGATCTATCCATCGTTGATAGAGCAGTGTTGAAGTCTCCAACTATTATTGTGCTACTGTTAATGTCTTCTTTGAGGTCTCTTAGCAGTTGTTTTATGTATTTTGCTGGCCCCTCGTTGGGTGCATATATGTTTAGTAGTGTAATTTCTTCCTGGTGTACATACCCCTTAAGTAATAAGAAATGGCCTTCGTTGTCCCTTCTAACCTTTTTCAGCCTGGAAGTCTATATTATCTGATACTAATATGGCCACACCAGCCTTTTTGGAGGAATTGTTTGCATGGAGAATGGTCTTCCAACCTTTGACTTTGAGTCTGTGTTTGTTCTGATTATTCAGATGTGTTTCTTGTAGACAGCAGAATGTTGGGTTCAATTTTTTAATCCACTTTGTTACTCTGTGTCTCTTAATTGGTGCATTTAGACCATTGACATTGAGAGAGATTATTGTCATCGGATTTTGTGCCATCTTTCTGTTTGAGCTTGTTGTGCTTATGGGTTTGGTCGTATTACAGTAGACCCTTCAGTCCTTCTTTTAAGGTTGGTTTTGAGTCCATGAAGTTCCTGAGTTGTTGCTTATCCATGAAGTTGTGTATCTTTCCTTCATATCTGAATGTGAGTCTGGCCGGGTAAAGAATTCTTGGTGAGGCCTGCAGTTCATTCAGCCTTTTCACAATATCCCACCATTGTTTTCTTGCTCGGAGTGTTTCATCAGAGAAGTCTGCTGTAAATCTTAGAGATGTTCCTTTGTATGTGATTTTCTTCTTTGATCTTGCTGCTTTCAGTATTCTATCTCTATCTATAGTTTTTGTCATTTTAATTAAGATGTGTCTTGGAGTATTCTTGTTGGGGTTTTTTTTTAGCAGGTATCCTACGGGCCTCCTGGATCTTGAGGCAAGTGTTTTTTAGTTCCGGGAACTTCTCAGCAATGATGGCTTTGACAGTTTCTTCTTCATCAGGGTTTTCTTCTTGCCCTTCTGGGACCCCAATGATCCGTATGTTGTTTCTTCTGGCTTCATCCCGATTATCTCTTGTTGTCTGTTCGGTAATTGTGAGTCTTTTTTTTCTATCTTCTGGTGTTGTGTAGAGAATCTTTGGAACGCGTCTTCGAGATCACTAATTCTTTCTTCAGTAGCTATTATTCTGCTATGCTGGCTTTCCACTGTGTTTTTCATTTCATTTACCTCATTTTTAATATATGTCATTTCCATTTTGCATTTTCCTCACTTCTTCTATCATGTCTTCTTGTATTTTATTGAGTTTGCATTCCATTGCTTCTTTGAATTCCTTATGACTCCTTAACATTTCTTTCCGAAATTCCTTATCAGAGAGGTTATATAACTCATTGGTATTGCTTGGCTCATCTGGACTAGTGACTTCACTCACAGAGCTGGATGGAACTTTTGCGTTGCCTTACCATTTTGACTATTGTAGGTTGCAAATGTGGGGTCTTGGATGACAGAATAGTACAGTTAGTAGGTGTCTGGTCTGTTTGTGGAGTTTGGGTGGGTAGCAAGGATGTAGGAACCAAGGTTCAGTGGTACCTCATGCAAGATAGGTAGTAAAAAGGTTCGCGGATGGCGCGCTAAGCGTCCGCCACGGTTTTGAGTTTTGGGATGATTACGGAAGAGCAGGGCCCAAGGTTCCGCGAGTGAAACCAAGGCAGTCAGCCTTGGTTCCCGTTGATGGAGTTTCTGCTCTTCCCTGGGGCAGTTTGGGTCAGCGGAGACGCAGGGGGGATCACGCACACACCTGGCGGGGGGGGAGATTTTCAGCCGGTCCCAGGAGCCCAGCGCCCAAGGTTCCGCGAGTGAAACCAAGGCAGTTAGCCTTGGTTCCCGTTGATGGAGTTTCCGCTCTTCCCTGGGGCAGTTTGGGTCCACGGAGACGCGAGGGGATCACGCACACACACCTGGCGGGGGGGGAGATTTTCAGCCGGTCCCAGGAGCCCAGCGCCCAAGATTCCGCAGGTGAAACCAAGGCAGTTAGCCTTGGTTCCCGTTGATGGAGTTTCCGCTCTTCCCTGGGGCAGTTTGGGTCCACGGAGACGCGGGGATCACGCACACACCTGGCGGGGGGACTCTTTCTGAATCTTTCAAGTTTTACTTACAATGCAATCTAATACATATTACCTTACATTTGAATTACTTCTGTACTTTCCTATCACACTCACTAGATGAAAATTTCAGTTAAGGAACTATATTTTTTCCCAGCTTACTTCAGCCAACTTTACTGGTGTGATCATGTCACAAATAGTTGTTAACTAGATTTTAATGTATGGCAGAGCCTGGAAAGCTACCAGTGTCGTATTTGACATGCCAAATACCAGTAACAATTATAGACCTCATTCCTATGACCTAATGG
>JAJIBD010001475.1:320000-344200 GCA_021461705.1 Cryptotis parvus | reverse complement strand
TCTCTGTGGGAAATAAAACTTTCCTGGCAAACTCATCTTTGGATATATTTTCCGCTTTTTGCTTGGTTCAACAGAGAGTTTACTGTTGTTCTTAGGCTTAGAAATGCAGCATAGTTCTTTACTACAGTGGCTGACCTAAGCCGGCATTATATATGTTCGGAGTTGATTATACTTTAGAAATAAACTTTGTTTCTAAATACTGCTCTTTGAGGCCTCAAAACAGAGCCTAGTGGGCCCAGGGGGTCACTTGGGAATTCAGTGATTGTGGCCAGATGTCCTGGGGACTATCACGTCATGCTCAGTGGTATTTGGGAGCCCCAAACCTGGTATTTGCTGAGGGGTATTTCCTGGTGTTTGCTTGAGGACCAAGCAGTATTAGGAATCCAACTCTGGCTTCATACATAGCGGGTTAGTCTCCCTCACACCTGAGCATCTCCGCAGCCTCTTGTACACTTTTGAAGCTTAGTTGTCAAATGTTAATTTTGTAGTGCATTTTCAAGTTTGTATTTCTGATACTACTGACTGATTGTAGGTTGAAGTGTTTGGTTTGATTTGATTTGACAGAAAGGAAGAGTTGCTAAAAGGGATCTATGCAATGGGATTTAACCGACCATCCAAAATCCAAGAGATGGCACTCCCTATGATGCTGGCACATCCGTGAGTTTCCAGGCAGCCCTTTTCCGGCTTGGTTCCTTCAGTCTCTTGGATTAGTTTATACCCAGCGGCACCCTCTTCTCTGCAGACCCCAGAACCTCCTGGCCCAGAGCCAGTCTGGAACAGGAAGAGACAGCTGCATTTGTTTTGGCTATGTTAAGCAGAGTCAATGCATTGGAGCTGTTCCCACAGGTAAGGGGAGCGAGCTTGTAAGGCAGATGCGGTTTCAGTCCTGGGTTGCCGTGGCGTGATTACTATGGTGTGATTACTATTGTGATACTTAGATCATAAAATCATATGCAGAAGTATGGGACAGTGACCAGGAGCACAAGCTTTAGAGTTGAACTAATTCCAGGCCCAGGCTCTCCACTTAACCCACTGACTTTCTTAGGTAAGGCAGTTTTTCATTTTTAAACATTCTTTTCTTTTTTTATTTTTTTGTCCACACTGACTGCACCCAGGGACTTACTCCTGGCTCTATGGCAGTACTCAGCGACCATATGGAATGCTGGGGATTGAACCCAGTTGGACTGCCTACAAGGCAAGCACCCTACCCACTGTTATCTCTGCAACCCAAGTTAGTAAGTTTTTGCAAATCTGCATCTTACTCTATAAAGAGAACATCTATAAAGACAGAGATCGTAGTTATTTTGTTCACCCTTGAATCTTAACACTTAGAACAGTGCCTAGAGGACCAAAGCAATAATACAGCAGGTAGGGCATTTGCCTGACCCAGGGTCAATTCCCAGTACCCCATATGGTCCCCAAGACCACCAAGAGTGAGCCCTGAGTGCAGATCTAGAGTAAGTCTTGAGGTCTGCTGGGTGTGATTCCCAAACCAAAACATAAGCTAAAAACAAAAGAACAGTGCTTGACTTATAAACACCGAGTGAATGAGTAAGCACTTTTTCCCTAGGATTGTCATGCAGATTTAATGAAGTATGAGTCTTTAGCACCATGCTTGGTACAAAGCATTTAATAGTGATAGCAGCAGAGTTGTAGGACTAACAGCTTGTAGTCCCCTCTACTGTCTTAGCAGAAGAGATAAATGAGACCTGGAGAGAAAATGGCTAATAAACGGTGATGAAAAATCAGACCTAGCTTGTTATTCTAGTCCAGCTTCCGTTCAGGGAAAGTATCTGGTCATCTTCTCACCTCTAAACTGTCCTCTCCTGACGAGCTGAGTGCATCCCAGAGTGTACCACTCCAGGGAAAGCGAGGGTTCTGTTCTCTCTTGGAAGCTTGCAGTCAAATCAGCAAGACGAACCGTAGATGCGGATGGAATCTGGGGCTTTCTAAAGACAGGTTCGCTGACACTTCTGGGCTTTACTGGTAGAGGAAACATGCTTCAGGAAGAGCGGTCAGCCCTGGGGACAGCCTGGAGGACCGTGGTCAGCACTTGGTCCCCAGCACGACTGTGTTGACGTCTCCAGCTTCTCCCAGCAGTGCCTTCATTCCTCAGCAGTATTTGTGGGGGTGGCAGAAAAGGGAAAAATAAGAGTTTAGTGTTTTGTTTTTCCTGTGAGAGGTTTGTAAAATGGATTTGGATCAAATCGGGAATATTCTGGACCTAGACTTAATTGCAGTCCGGAGGTGTGGGGATTGCACTCAAGCTGTGTTTTATCTTGCAGTCACTCTCCCCTGACTCCCAGTCTTTCTGTTCATTCCTTCACCAAAACAGCAGAACCTGTGGCCTGCGTTTCTGCATAACCCTGGAGAGATGAATGCATAAAAGTTACTCATTGCTTCGGAATTACCTTAGATATATCAGCTGCTAAAATTTGTTCCATTTAAATGTACATCAAACCGGGCCGGAGGCGATAGCCCAGCGGGTAGGGCGTTTGCCTTGCACGCGGCCGGCCTATGCCGGCCGGGTTCGATCCCGGCATCCCCATATGGTCCCCGAGCACCGCCAGGGAGTAATTCCTGAGTGCAGAGCCAGGAGAAACCCCTGAGCATCGCCGGGTGTGACCCAAAAAAGCAAAAATAAATAAATAAATAAATGTACATCAAACCAGGGCCCAAGGCTCAGTTGTAGAGTGCATGCCTCTATGTATGTAAGCCCCTGCTTTCAATTTTGGCTCTGCTAAAAAAATAAGTGAAAATACACAACCAGAATCTCCAGTTTTGTGCCTGTGCTTCTCCCTGCCCAAAATGCTATTGCATTTTAAACTTCGAGTGCTCACTCCTAAGACCTTTCTCTTCCTTACTGCTTCTCCAACTGCCTTCACAGTGCCTCTGCCTGGCTCCGACTTACGAATTGGCTCTGCAAACTGGCGTGTGGTTGAGCGGATGGGAAAGTTCTGTGTGGATGTTCAAGTGATGTATGCCATTCGAGGAAAAGCAAGTATGTACTAGTTAGCCATTCCTGTCTGTTTTCACCCTGACTTCACTACCACCAAAGCATGTAATTTAACTTCTCTGAAATAGGAATTAGAGTAATGTATTACAGTGTTATTAGAATTAAATGAAGTGATAAAGTTCTGTGTTTAATGTCTCACAAAACTAAGGACCCAGTAAATGTTTGCATTGTCTACACATTCTGAAAAAGGACTGTGTTGTAGATTCATTTCTGAATCTACAATATCTGAAGTGCAGTTTATATTGTTTTAATTTGTATCAAAAAGTTTACTTTAGGGGCCGGAGCAATAGCCCAGCCGGGTAGGGCATTTATTTGCCTTGCATGCGGCCGCCTGTGCTAGCCCTGGTTCAATCCCCAGCATCCCATATGGTCCCCCGAGCACCGCCAGGAGTAATTCCTGAGTGCAGAGTCAGGAGAAACCCCTGAGCATTGCCGGGTGTGACCCAAAAAAGCAAAAAAAAAAAAAAAAAAAAAAAGTTTACTTAGAGGCATAGCCAAAAAAAAAAAAAAATCTTCAAAACCCAGATTAGAAATTAAAAGTAAAATTTGTTTTTTCTGTCCTCCAAAACCTGTCTGGGGAAGGATTGAACCCAGCACCTCAGACATGCAAGGCAAGAGCTCTTCTGCTGAGCTGTATCCCTGGACTATAAATATTTTGGTTTCGTTTGTTTTAGGAACACACCCAGTGGTGCTCAGGGATTACTCCTGGCTCTGCTCAGGGTGCTGGGGAGTGAACCCAGGTTCCTACGTTCCAAGTAAATATACTGTTGCTCCAGCCCTAAATTTCCTTTTTTAGAAGATAATTTTATTAATAGCTTTTGCTTTTTTTGTTTTAACTCATACACATAGAGGCATCTGATTTATTTGTTTATAGAAGTAGGAACTTTTCCCCACATACTGTTGAAAGATGAGTTTTAGGAGATCATTCTGTGCTGATCTTAGAACTTGCTGTCTTGTCTTTTAATTAGTTGCAGTATAGTTCATAATTTGAGTACTGGTAAATGTTTCGGTGATTTTACATTGGAAAACTCTATAAAGCATGTAGGTTTCTCACAGCTGTGCCAGTATTTCACTGGACAGGAAGGCATCTGCAAGGCAACTTTTGGGGTGATAGGGCTTCCCACGCGGTGTTCAGCAACCCCAGTGACACTCACCCAGCTGTGCTTCCTGGCTGCGGGATCAGGGCTTGGACCCAGGGATGCGGCACCGCCTTAGGGCCACGAGGGCCCTGGCAGAGTTGAGGATCAAATCAGTGCCTCTTGGAAGCAGAACATGCACCTTCACTAGCTCCCTGGCTTCCAAGGTGGCTTTTCTCTATGTGGGGAAGAACCGCAGGACTGTTAACACTACCAGGTACTAGAAACTTGAAACTCTTGACTCTGCAAAATAGAAATACAAATCCACAATGACCTTTGGGGTTTTGTACATGGAGAATCACTACAAAATGTACTTTTATCTGTTTTAGAATCTTACTGTATTGTCCAGAGCTGTGGACCGTTAGAAGTATCTAAGGAGTCCTTTAAACCCTTCTCTCCCAGTTCCCAGAGGCACTGACGTCACCAAACAGATCATAATTGGCACTCCCGGTACTGTCTTAGATTGGTGTTTCAAGCGAAAATTAATTGACTTGACTAAGATTCGTGTTTTTGTCCTGGATGAAGCAGAGATGTGATGATTGACACTCAAGGTTTCTCTGATCAAAGCATTCGGATTCAAAGGTGATTTTATGCTCCCTTTCTTCTGAATCTTTCATCTAGATGAGAAATGTTGTCTGGGTGCTACTCCTGGTTACTGTCACCGCTTCATTCTCTAGCTCTTTCCTTTGAAATGAGTCTGGATTTAGAGATTTTTCCCTCTAGCTCAGTAAAAAGAGCTTTTCCCCCTTTCCCCACTTTCCCAAGTTTTATACACAGTTTCAACTTGTAATCTTGCCTGTTTTTCTTTGGAAGTACAGGAATATTGGTCCAATCCATAGACTGCTTCTGTTTACAGTCTTACCAATACTTTTATATATTTGAATCAATATTCTAAAGAAAGCCAGTTAAAACCGGATAGGATTCTTGTACTAACACAGAGAATGATTTGTAGCCGCAAGGTGGAGTGTGGGTGGCTGACGGCCTTGTCCTCTCTCCCGGCCAGAGCCCTGCCCTCCGCATGCCAGATGCTCCTCTTCTCTGCGACCTTCGAGGACTCGGTGTGGCAGTTCGCAGAGCGCATCATTCCCGACCCCAATGTTATCAAGTTAAGGAAAGAGGAGCTGACGCTAAACAACATCCGGCAGTACTACGTGCTGCGCGAGAACAGGAAAGACAAGTACCAGGGCTCTGTGCAACATCTACGGCGGCATCACCATTGGCCAAGCCATCATCTTCTGCCAGGTTCCCGGCCTCCCCTTGGGTGGCAGATGGGCGATGGGGCGGGGCGTCTGTGAGAATTTCCCGCCATCAGCCGGGCACCCGGTTCTGCTCTTTTGGTCATTGGACCTTCAGCTCAGCTCTGAATATACCTAAGTTCAAAATGATGTACTTTGTGAGTGAAGCTTAGAAGGTTATGTGTGGACTGGCCTTGCAGCAGCTGGTGTGCGGTGTCTGTACCTGGCTGCTTTGCTGCCCGCACTGCCCTGTTTGAATTGTGTAGAGGGTCATAGAGGTGCCCTTATCAGCTCTAGATGCTTGTAGTGTGCAAATCTTCACTCAGTTACTCACTATTAATATCACCTTATTTTCATTTCCATTTTTTTTTCTGACAGTTTTCACACCTACCTGGCACAACCTAACTGTAAAACCTAACTGAAAACCTATAGATTAAAAGAAAACAGCTTTGCCCTGACTAGTCATGTGACTTTGCACATATTACTCACATCTTTAAGTGTGAAGGTGGGGTTTTGTTTGTTTTATTAGTGATACTGATGAGCAAGCCCTAACCTCATACTTTTTTTTTAGATGTGTGTCTTATTTATTTATTTTTTTTAATTAAACATTTTATTATACCACTGTGAGATATACAATTACAACGTTGTTCATGTTTGGAGGTTTCGGTCACACAGTGTTCCAGCACCCTGCCCCCACCAGTGCCCATTTCCCACCACCAATGTCCCCAATTCCCTCCCCTCCCATAGCCTGCCTAAATGGCAGGTTCTTTTATCTCTTTTCTTTCTCCCTCTCTCTCCCTTCCTTCTCCTACACATTGTGGGTTGCACTACATACACTTGGAAGCCATCATATGCATTTTTTTGCCTGTATTTAATGCTCAGTTCTATGTTGGTATCAGCCCTTTCGACATTTATTCACACATGTTCCCTTCTCTGTCTTACCTAACCTCTGACTCCCTCACGTCTGCAGTAATTTCCACTTTTGGTAAGACCACCTGATATATTTATGTCATGCAAATAAATGCAGTCATTCTATAGCCTCATACTTTTTGTTTTGTTTTGTTTTGTTTTTTGGGTGATGCTGAAGAGCAAGCCCTAGCCTAATACTGTTTTTTGTTTATGGGTCACATCTGGCAGTGCTCAGGAGTCACTCCTGGCGGAGCTCAGGGAACCATATGGGAGTCCTGGGTTGAACCTGGGTCTGTCCTGTGCAAGGCAAATACCCTACCTGCCATACTATTGCTATGGTCCCACCTCACGCCTTAAAAAAAAAAATGTGCGGATGTTTGGGCCACACCTGGCAGTGCTCAGGGCTTGCTCTGGCTGTAAGCTCAGGGATTACTCCTGAGGTGGAGCTAGTGGTGCAGTGTTGGGATCGGAGCAGGGTCAGCTGCACGCAGGCAACTGCCTTAACCCCTGTAATATTTTTCCTGATTTTTAAATTTCAAAATGAAGTGAGGCCACTACTACACAAGTGACCGTGGTGCTGTAGCAGAGGCCGCCCGGTCCCACTTGGTGCCTTGGGTTCTGCCCCTGTCCACCCCTGGCAGTGAAGCCCAAGCCCTGGCAGGTGAGAGGAGGTGGCCCCAGAAGCTCAGGATAGTGAGGGCGCCGTGCCACGTTCTGGGGTTCCAAGCTGAGAGGTGGCCCAGGACAGCTCTGCCACTTTCCCAGCATCTCAACGCACACATAGCCACTTGGCTTGAACGTGGGCCACTGTGTGTTCTCCATCTCTCCGACCCAGACACGTCGAAATGCCAAGTGGCTGACCGTGGAGATGATGCAGGACGGTCACCAAGTGTCCTTGTTGAGCGGAGAGCTGACTGTGGATCAGCGAGCATCCATCATCCAGCGATTCCGGGATGGGAAAGAGAAAGTTCTCATAACAACCAATGTCTGCGCACGAGGTGTGTGTGTGTCTGTCTGAGGATGTAGTTGTGGTGCATCTTTTGGTGTACAGTTTACACACACAACTCTATATTTCACATACAGTTCAAAGAGATGTAATACACACAGCCACAGAGCTTTCCCCCATAACCCTGAGGGAACCTTTCCGCCTGTCCCCAGCCTGGTCTCGTGCTCTGTCACAGTCTCTTTCTTGTCACCTGGCCCCTGGGATGCTGGTTGTTCTCTGTAATCATGTCTCTTCCATAATGCCGTATAAATCTAATCAGAGAGCAGGTAGCCTCAATGTCCTTCCCACCCTACTTGCCATGGTTCTTTAGAATTTGCCAGTATTCGTCCCACGTATCACTCATTCCTGACTCTTATCTCCCTAGGCTTGCACGGCAAGCCCTGGCAAGCTGCTCGTGGTCGTATTTGATATGCCGAATACCAGTAACATTTATATTAGGTCATTCCCATGACCTAATATAATAGTTTGAGACTCTTTATGTTCCTGGAGCAAGCGGATGCCCTTGGGTTCTACTAGCATGAGACAGGACATATGGAGATGTTACTGGTGCCCGCTCTAGCAAATAGATGATCAATGGGAAGATAGTGATGGTGATCTCCCTAGTATTCCATTGACTGTGTATCACAGTGGCTCATCTGTTCACCAGTAGTCAAGCACCTGCAGCTGAGTTTGGGACAATTTTGGATAAACTGTAGTAAAGTGTGTAGGTTTTGTGTAGACATATATTTTCATCTCTCTTGGGCAAATACCTTAGCATAGGATTTCTGGGTCATTATGCTAAGTGTATGTTTAACTTTATAAGAAACTACAAAACTGTTTCAAAAGTGGCCATTTCATTTTTTATTTCCACTACCATGTGTGGTAGTTCCCGTTGCTCTGTTGTTGGCAGCAATGGGTATTAACATTCTTTTTCAGTTTTAGACATTTAATAGATGCATGCGATAGCTCATATTTGCAACTTGTGTTTTTTAATGGCTGACATCATATCTGGGGTATTTTAATTTTTTAAGTATTTTATTATAACACCGTTAGATATACAATAACAAGATCATGTTTGAATTTTGATTCTACAGTGTTCCAACACTCATCCCTCCACCCCTACCCATCTCCCATCACCAATGTCCCCACCTCCCTCTCCCTTATCCCAACCTGCCTCCATGGCAGGTTCTTTGTCTTCTCTCTCTCTCTCTCTCTCTCTCTCTCTCTCTCTCTCTCTCTCTCTCTCTCCTCTTCTCTCCTTCTCACTTCGCTTTCTTACACATTGTAGATTCTAATATATTCTAGAACATGATTGGTTCCACTAGTTTGATGTACCAGGTCCGACAATGAAAATGGTGGCTATTATGGTGAGCGACTCTCATCCAGCTGCTTCTGAGGCCCTACAGAGGTGAAGGGCCCACTCCCAAAACCCATCTTGTCTCCTGGGAGCCTCCTGGTCAGCTAAGCTAGGGAGAGCCAGATGGCAGCTCTCCCCCATGCATCTGAGTCTCTGCATCATGGCCGAGAGCCGTGAGGCAGTTAGTGGGCAGGGCCACCAGGCCTCCGGGACAGATCAGAGAGGGAAGGGGTACCCCAGCTCCATCTCCAGGAGCGCCCAGTGACTTCCGTCTCCGATAGCCGCCTACCTGGGCTCGAACTTGGCTGCTCTGAGCTGGTCTTGAGATCAACGTCTCTCTTGCCTGGGTTCTGATGAGCTGTGGGGTCCGACTGTGATAATGGCCGCTATTATGGTGAGCGAGTCTCATCCGGCTGCTTCCAAGGCCCTACAGAAGTGATGGGCCCACTCCCAAAACCCATCTTGCCTCCTGGGAGCCTCATGGTCAGCTGAGCTAGGGAGAGCTGGATGGCAGCTCTCCCCGCGCGCCTGAGTCTCTCATCTTTCTATTTCTCTCTCTGTATTTCTCTCTCTCTTCTTCTACACCTTGTGACTTGCTTTTATGGTTTATGATACAATCATCTGTATCATACATCTGTGTATATTCAGTAGTGAATTTTAGTGTAACATTATAGATCCTCATTCCCCATCAACCTCCCCAGTTTGTTACAACTACAGTGATCATTATGGTGTACAGATGTGAAAGATCCTGTGTAGGACCTGGTCCTAGCCTACTTTGTTATCTAAGCCTCATGTGTGGCTGCGCACTGTCACAGCTGTGCATCTGGTCTGCCCCTTGTCTGGTTCATCTGGTTGCGGAGTCTTCGAGCCCATGGCCACGCCCACCGGCATGGAGAGGGAGGAACCCAAATCCCTGCTCCAATTCCGGCCAGCGTGGATTCCCCCACATGACTGCTTTACTCTAGGAGCTACGTTGGTCTCGGCCATGGACTAGCCGATTCCTCAGAGACTTCTTGGGCTGCTCCACATGGGCAGCGCAGCTGTGCGTCTGGGCTGTTCCTTGTCCAGTTCATCTCTATTGTTACTGTTTTTGGCATATCGAATACACCATGGGTAGCTTGCCAGGCTCTGCCATGGCCCTGGGTTCATCCCAGGAGGCCCAGTCTTTTCCTATATCAGACCATCCACCATTCGGGCCCACATGGCAGAGCCCTGGGGGGTATAGACAAGCCTATCTCCTGTCTGCCACCTGCCAACGCGGCCGGGCACTGCAGCCACACCTGCAACACCTCGAGGGGTAGGTGGCCTGTAGGGGGTATTTTAATTTTAAAAATGTTCTCTAGCAGGCGAAAGGACTTTTTGCTTTTTTCAAGAGAAGGACTTCCCTCTTTCCTCCCACCTCCTGTACCTGCTAAGGCCCCCTCTCAAACCATGATTGTGAGTCATTCTCTGCACCTGTAACTGAGCACCTCCTGTGTGCTGCTCTCGGCACTGGGGCAGAGGGGCCTGGAGTGGGCTGGGATCTCTCGGCCCTTGGGGTCTGCTGCCCGGACTGCTGATGTCTAGACCAATATTCTGCACTATAGACCACTAGCCACCATATTCTGCAGTAAAAGTTCTTCTCTTGCCTCTCTACTGTCCAGCTGGTAGCCTCTGGCCATAGATAGCTAGTAAACATGGAATGTGACTAGAGGGACTTAAAACTGAGTTTTGATGGGGTTTGTTGTTGTTTTGGACCTGGCTGTGCTCAGGTCTTCTCCTGGCTCTGTGCTCAGGAATCACTCAACCATATGGAGTGCCAGGGATCCAACTGGGACAAACGCATGCAAGGCTATGGCGTTGACACCTGTGCTATCTCTCTGGCCCAAGGAGCTGAGTTTTTATTTGAATTATCTTAGATGGGACCAAACAGTAACTGTGAGCTTTGGTAACCTGCTTATGGTAGATGGCGTAAGTCCCTGGAGGAAAGAGGGGGCACAGAGTCCTGAGGCCGAGCATGAGTGCAGGGGGGGCACATGAATCGTTGCCTGAGCTCGCTAGGGTTGGCCGCCAGAAGCGCCTCGGGCATTGCAGAAGTCTCCCTAGTGAGCATTTGATGAGAAAGGTGTAGAAGTGAAGAGGACAACTCAGTTTAATTCAAGTTTATAGTTTTCCTGGGCAATGGCAAAACTGTTTGACGGAAGCGTTGGTTTGTGAGTGAAACAGGAAATGATGAGATGCTGGTGGTTGGAAGGTCTTGATGTATTTTAGCTTTCCCTATTTGGACAGTTTGGTTCTGAACAACCCCTATCCCAACACACACACACACACACTTTGTGTGTCCCTCGATCCTCTCCAAGTCACATCTGTGGACTCTTACCCTGCATGAGACTCACTCCTGAGCACACGGGGTGCCTGTTTGACATCAAGCCTGGTGTGGTTCGGGAGTTGCATCTGTTGGTGAGGATGACTCCGGGGGGCTTGAGAGCAGCTCCACGGATGGGGAACCGCGAGTCCCTTCACTGTCGTTCCTGTTCCAGGGATTGATGTGAAGCAGGTCACGATCGTTGTGAACTTTGATCTCCCTGTAAACCAAGCAAAGGAGCCAGACTACGGAGACGTACCTTCACCGCATAGGGCGGACTGGACGCTTTGGGAAAAAGGGCTGGCCTTCAACATGATTGAAGTGGATAAGCTGCCTCTGCTGATGAAGATCCAGGACCACTTTAGTAAGTAACCACATTCTGGCCTCCAGAGCGGGGGTCCCTGGTGCTGGCAGTGATGGTGCAGGTAGGCCTCCAGCACCAAGTCCAGCGTTCCTCCTAGGAGACATTTGGCTAAGGAATTCCTGTATGGTAGCTATCACTTGATCACTTGACATCCCGCTGTTCATCGATTTGCTCGAGTGGGCACCAGAAACATTCCCATTTGATCCTGTCACGTGCCAGTGTAGCCCAATGGCATCTGCTTGCTTCAGGAATACGAAGAGCTTCAAACCGTTCATTTAGGGTCTTGGCGAAGAAGTCTGATCATCTTGTAGGTGGACAGCCACGTGATCTTTTGACATCCTGTGGGATCCAGTCGGTAATGGCTCTAGTCCAGCGGTCATCTCCAAAATCACATAACATGTCCAGCCTATCTGATTTTCGATGCCTTGGCAAATGAGACAGCATCCCTGATTCTGGATTGTTGATGGAGGTCAGAACTCCAGATTCTCTCACTTGAGTGAGGTATGATATTCCAAGCATAGCTCTTTCAATTCCTCTTTGGAAGACCCGAATAGCATTCTCATCTGGCTTTTGTAGGTCCCAGGTCTCTGAGGCGTATGTTAATGCAGGGAGAAGCGGTGGAATTGAAGACATGTGCCCAGAGCCAGGGGTTCTTTGTCCTTTTGACTGTTTCTTCGATGCTCTTGAAGGCATTCCATGCCACTCTCTCTTCTTCCTGCGCAGCTCAGGTTTTAGATCGTTCATCATGTTGACTTCTCGACCTAGGTACACATAACTGCTGCATTCAGAGATGTTTGTTCCGTTGAGAATGAATGGGGGTCTCTGGAACTAGTTCATTTTTCATGAACAGAGTTTTCTTCAGATTCAGCTGTAGACTTATCGTTTCCACATTCTCGGTCAAAGTCAGCCAGCATTTGTGCCGCTTGGCTAATGTTTGGTGTTATTAGAATAATGTCGTCAGCGAAGCAGAGGTGGTGTAGTTGCCGACCATCTATCTTCACTCCCATTCCTTCCCATTCTAATTGTCGCATGATGTTCTCGAGGGTGGTGCTGAAGAGTTTCGGTGAAATGGTATCACCCCTGCTGAACTCCTCTTTTGACATCAATTATCACTTCCTTGTAGAATGGTGAGATCCTGGTGGTGAATCCATAATACAGCTCACAAAGGATCTTGATGTATTGGGTTTGAACACCCTGTTTGGCTAGGGCTTCAATAACTGCTTTGGTCTCAACAGAATCAAGATTTCTTTAAATCAATGAATGTGAGACAGAGTGGCATCTTGAACTCCCTACAAACCTCGATGAGCTTGGTTACCGTGTGGATATGGTCGATTGTGCTGAATCCTTTTTGGAAGCCAGCTTGCTCGCATGGTTGTCCTTCATCTAATGTTCTGCCAATCCTGTTCAGGATTACTTGAGTGAACAGTTTGTAGATGACGGATAACAGGCAGATGGGGCGATAGTTGCCAATGCCGTGGATGTCTCCCTTCTTGAACAGTAGAACTGTCCTGGTTTTCCAATGGGAGGACACCCTGCATTCAGACAGGTAGCTTGTGAAGAGCCGAGCCAGTGTTTTCATGAGTACTGACAGCAGATTCTTTAGGTGTTCGGGTCTGACTTTTTGGGCGGGTGCTCTTCACTTCTTTACCAACGAAATGGCATGTCGGATTTCAAAAGGGAGAACGTTGGGAACGATGTATCGATCTTGCAGAATTTTGTATGTGGGCAGGTGGATGTGACTATCAAAGAGATCCATGTAGAAGTCATGGATAATCTTCTCCATTGCCTTTCTGAAAGATGTGATAGATCCATCAGGATGTTGGAGGGCAGTCATCTTGGTCTTATAGTTGGTGAAGGACAGACGGGCGTTGTGAATGCTTTTCCCAGCATCTGCTGCATCGGCTTGTATTTCTGTTATTCTCTCTTTGAGGTCTTCCTTTATCGCTTCTTTGCATTACTTTGCAAGCTTGGATGTTAGCATTTGCTCGCACCTTGCCACGTTGGTGAATGTAGTTATAGAGAAGAGAATAACTGCAGTGGAGGAGCCCAGCTTTGTATGCTCCCGTGCATTCTGAGATCAGAAAAGGACGTTCACCTCTTAGAAATGAGAAGTGCCCTAAGGAAAGTAATAAAGTCCCGTCAGCTTCTATTCTTCGCCTCATTTCCCTTCCTTTTGCCATGGAGGAGAGATCTGAAGGCGGAGGTCTGTGGCCTCTCCTCTGGCCCCACCCACATAGCGCGGGCTCTCTGGACCTGCCCATGCTCTGGAGCCTGCTGTGTGTGGAGGGGCCAGAGGAAGAAGGGACTTAAGTGAGTGGACATGTCTGCCCCCTCCTCGGGCCTGTCCCCTCAGCTCACGTGTGCGATGTGCCGTGCAAGGTTGGCACTGACTGTGGTTCTCCGCGGACCCCTCAGCATCCCCCTTTCATGCCCACCTTGCTTGCAGCCTGTCTTTGAGCTGCCCGAGGTACCGGAGACACGTGCCTTTCATTCCCTGGCACACTTGGTGCCTTTTCCTTCGCATCCATCAGCTGACCTGGATGCCACCCCTTCCCCATCTAGATGTGAGACTGAGGTCAAGACTTTCCGCCTGCATTTCACAGTCTTTGGATGCTCCCTGTTGGGTGGGATGAAGTTCGTTCAGGCCCTGAGGTCCCACGGCTCTGTGCTCTTCTCTCCTCGTGCAGACAGCAGCATCAAGCAGCTGGATCCGGAAGACATGGATGAGATTGAAAAGATTGAATATTGAAAAAAAGAACATTATCGTTTGTGGACTATGATGGTTTATGTGAGAATGTCCCAATGGGTTTTGAAGGTAATTTTTTTTTTATGTTGAGCCTTTGTCGTTGATATTCTTTGTTATAAGACCTGAGGTCTTTCTGAAACCAAATTGATGTGTAAAAGCACATGATTCCTTTTGAGTAAAAAAAGCAAAATCATTGCCTATCCTGCTCTTTCTTACAGGGGCATGCCTCGGTGCAGGGGGCGCTGGGGGGCTGGGAGCATGGCTGGGTCTGGGTCTGGGTCAGACACAGGGTCTGCGTCAGACACAGGGAGCATGGCAGTCCCCCACCCCAGCCTTAGTGAGCAGCAGAGAAAGCCAGGAGGTGGCGCTAGAGCTTCGCGGTTTGGGGCATTTGAGCACAGCACAGAGAGCCTCCAGCCTGCCCTCTCCAGTTTTCTCCTGCCCCTCCCCAGGCACATCAGCTCTTACATATGCATTGCTTTGGGGACAGCATGGAGCGGAACCTTCTAAAATGAAAGTTTGGAAGAGAACATTTTTTTTTACCGGTATGGTGGACATGCAGCATTTCAAAGCATGTTTCTCTTTGGCTCCTTAACATCGTCACATTAGAGAAGATTTAATTCCCTTGGCATTTGGCTAATCTGAAAATGTAGGTCTCTTTAAGCATTTCTTTTTGTTTGTTCTGTTTTTGGGTCACATCACTGTTCAGGGGTTACTCCTGGTTCTACACTCAGGAATTACTGCTGGCTGTGCCCAGGGGATCATATGGGATGACATCCTGACATTGACATGTTCAAGGCAAGGGCCCGACCCTTTGTGCTTGGCCCGACCCATCCAACCCTGATTTAAGCATTTCTTAAAAGGCTGTCAGAGGAGGAACCCTCATGCCTTGTGTAACCAACACTGAGAAAGTGTTGGCCTTTAAGTGCTGTGAAGTTGTATCTGAATCTTCCATGTCCAGAGATGCTTTTCCTTTCTCACACTGACTGCTAGGAAGGAAGCAGTGAGCTTGAGATGCAGGGCTGGGGAGGAGGTGGGTAGTCTGCCAGAAAGCTTGGTGCCCTTGCAGCTCCAGCAGCTCCCAGCTCTGCATATGGAGCCGGGTTCTGCCATAGCTGTGGGCAGTTTGGGGCACGGTACCTTCTGTGTTTTATCTCAGCTTCCTGCTGCACCAGTAGAGATAGCTGTATCTGTTATGCTGTACCCTGGAACAGGCCCTTGAGAACTCAGATCTCACAGCAGATCCCAAGTCAGCTGCCGTGGAGGAGACAAGGAGGGTGCACAGAGGGGCCACCAACTAGTGGCTTTGCAGGGAAATCTCCTGGTCCAGGAGAGAAAGGGAGGGGAGTGAAGGCCTCAGGCCCAATGTGAAGGGCGCCTCATTCTACTTCCGATTCCCCGTGCGTGAGCATCCGAAGACTCTCAAGATACTTCCTTCTCCAACCCTGCTTGAGAATCAACTGAAACTATTCTCATAGCAGCACTTGGGTGTCCTGAATATCTGGTCACTGTTTCCCTTTCCAGTTCAGCTCTCCCTTAGTCCTGCCACTGACCACCACCAAGGCCTCCCGTGATTTCCATCTGGCATCTTGTCCCACAGGATCTGGTGGCCATTCCTCGGCCCGCCCCTTTGCCCTTCTCCTCACCTCCCTTTGTCTGGCCACTAGGATGCTGTGGTGCTGTGTGTGTGTCCAGCTGGCTTCACGCCAGCTGTCCAGCCTGTCGAGTCAACAGTCCTGAGACTTGTGCAGGGTGCAGCCCCTTATCAGAGCTGCGAGCCATTTGCACATTGCCTGGCCTGGCCCAGCTCAGTCATCTCAACGCTGCCCACCTGAGGACCAATTTAAAGGAGAAGCACGGACTGGCCCGATGATCACAGTGCCGTTGGGAGCTGGGCTAGTCAGCTGTGTGTTGCTTGGCACTGGCTGCTAAACCCGATCCCTTTTGGTTTCTCTTGGCTGGCGTCCTTCTGCCAGCCATGGGAAATTGTGCCGCCACGCAGGCTGTGATTGCCGAGGAGTTGTGGGTGTGCACACCGTGCTACGCTGTTCAGTTAATAAGAGGGAAGTGTGTTGGTCAGTCTGCCGGGGTGTCCAGCTGCCCATCTCAGAGACCTCATTGCCTTTGCTCTCCAGAACATGTTACTCTGCCCAGCTGTGCCCAGGACAGCGGCCGGCTGTCTCTGCACATGTGATTCACAGTGGAAAATGTTCGGCAGTAGCCAGAGACGGGGGGGTGGCTGAGCAGCCGTAGGATACTAGGAGAAAAGCTGGTGGTGTCCAGCCCAGGTTTTCCTCCAGGTCCTTTGCGAGGCTCAATTTTTCTCCCTTTGATTGCTGTGGGGCCCAGAGAAAGAAAACTCTGGCTTGGCCAGCAGGGCTGGGAAGAGGCGCCCACATGGGCCTGCAGTTGTGCAGAGGCTGCTCTGTGCCAACCTGCTGTTGTCCGGGAGCCTAGACACAGTGCAGCGACCGTAGCAGTTTCATCCTGCTCACTTAAAGACAGGCCTCTCACTCCGAACCTCGCCCCTTCTGGAGACTCCTGCTGTCAGTCAAAGACCATCCTGATACTGCTGAGTACCACAGCCCTGCGAGACGCTGCCTGGAGCCCAGCTTCCTGTTCTGGACTGATCCCGAGGGAACTCGTCAGCATGTACTTTGCTTTCAAGAACAGGGGAGGGTGGATTTGAAACTCCTCGCCTTGCCTCTGCCTGTTGATCCCTGGTCCTAGGACAGCTGCTGGGTCTTGAAGGAGGAACCAGTCTGCGGTCTCTGTCCTGGTCCAGCTGTGGTCCTTGCCCTCCGGGCGAGGCGGACTCCCCAGAGGCTGGAAAGCCAAAGTGCTGATAGCAGTGTCCCTTCTTCTCACAGACATTTATGTGGTATCTAGTTTTCTGCAGGATAATATACCAGATGCGTAGCAGGTTTTTAACCTATTATTTCTAATAATTTCTTAGGATTAGAAATTTTAAGTTGGGGGGCCGGAGCGATAGCCCAGCGGGTAGGGCGTTTGCCTTGCACACGGCCTGCCTGTGCCGGCCAGGTTCGATCCCCGCGTCCCATATGGTCCCCCGAGCACGCAGGAGTGGTTCCTAAGTGCAGAGCCAGGAGAAACCCCTGAGCATCGCCGGGTGTGACCCAAAAAGCAAAAAAAAAAAAAAAAAAAAAAAAAAAAATTTTAAGTTGGGCCAGAGAGAGAGCACAGCTGGTAGAGCATTTGCCTTTCATGTCGCCAACCTATGTTTGATCCCCAACATCCTTAAGTACTGCCAGGAGTGATTCCTGAGTGCAGAGACAGGAGTAACCCCTGAGTATTGCTGAGTGTTGGCCCCAAATTGAACAAAGTGTTAAGTTAGTATCTTGGGTTGCTAAAATAAAAAGTGCTTTCCCCTGTTTTGCTAGATAGGGGCCAAAGTGTTTTAAGGCTCTATGACTTCTCTACCAGTTTCACCTCATCTTACTAGCCAAGACTTTTTTTTTTTTTTTTTTTTTTTTGGGTCACACCTGGCAACACTCAGGGTTAGTCCTGGATCTGCACTCAGGAATTACTCCTGGCGGTGCTAGGGGAGGGATGCCGGGATCGAACCCGGGTCGGCCGCATGCAAGGCAAATGCCCTCCCGCTGTCGCTATCGCCCGCCCCAAGCCAAGACTATTTTTGTTTTAAATTTGCGTGGTAACATTTTCCCCCGTTTACATCTCTTTTAATTCAAACAAGATCAAACGGGTGCGGGTATGTGGTTTATTTGAAAAGCATCTCAGTGTCATTTGCCCTCTGTCTGGAGATAGAAATCTGTCCATTTCAAGCTGCAAAAAATATAAATGCATGTTGATTTGCCCAAATACAAATATTAACCTTTTTTTTAAAAACTGAAAATCCCAGCTTGCCTGTTTCATTTACTTGAGAACTTTTCACACACAATTATCTACTTTTGTGGTGAAATGTATCCTTAAGTGTGGATTTGTGGTTCTAAAATGTGAGCAGTGTTCTTGAACACATGTAAGCTTCTTGGTAGTTATTTTGATTTTCATCTTCTAAAAGTTTGACTTTTTTTTTTTTTTTTTTTTTTTGCTTTTTGGGTCACACCCGGCAATGCTCAGGGGTTTCTCCTGGCTCTGCACTCAGAAATTACTCCTGGCGGTGCTCAGGGGACCATATGGGACGCCGGGGATCGAACCGGGCCGGCACAGGCCGGCCACGCGCAAGGCAAACGCCCTACCCACTGGGCTATCACTCCGGCCCTAAAAGTTTGACTTTTATCTACCCAAAATTTATTCTCGTGTGACATGTACCAAATCAGCCATACTTTCTTTATTTTACAAAAAAAAAAGGTAATATAACACCATTCATTGATATTTTTCTATTTTCTTATGATCACTGTATCACTGTCTCTCGTTCATCATCGATTTGCTAGAGCGGGCACCAGTAACATCTCCATATATCCTGTCTCATGCTAGTAGAGCCCAAGGGCACCTGCTTGCTCCAGGAACATAGAGAGCCTCAAACCATTCCATCAGGTCATGGGAATGAGGTCTATAATTGTTACTGGTATTTGTCATATCAAATACGACATGGGTAGCTTGCCAGGCTCTGCCATGCGGGTAGCATACTCTTGTAGTCATCTCAAAATCCAGCATTTATTAATGAACCATGCGGCTGCTTGTGGCCGTGCGAGCCAGGCTGTGATAGGCTGGTCTGCTGGGTGGAGTTCTGACGAGGGGGAAGTCCAGATGTGGAAAATGGAGGCCCTCATGGAGTTGGGGGGTCGTCTGGCTTGTTGCAAGGCTCTGCTGGGGTGGCGGGTCAGGGCTAGAATCTGCCATCCCTCCCAGGCGCCTCGAGAGCAGCTGGGCACAGGGGAGAGTCAGTAGCAGCTCTGCCCCATGTCTGTGAGTCTCTGGATCAGCATACCTGGGCCGGATTTAAAAAAAGACTGCTGCAGGGTGGATCTTGATTAGCCAGGCTGTGATAGGCTGGTCTGCTGGGTTCTGACGGGGGTTCTGACGAGGGGAAGTCCAGATATGGAAAATGGAGGCCCTCATGGAGTTGGGGGTCTTCTGGCTTGTTGCAAGGCTCTGCTGGGGTGGCAGGCCAGGGCTAGAACCCGCCATCCCTCCCGGGTGCCTCGTGAGTGGCTGAGCACAGGGAGAGCCGGTAGCAGCTCTGCCCCCATGTCTGTGAGTCTCTGATGATACAGACTTTATTAAATTTCTGCACGCTTGAATGCAAAAAGGAAATGACATAGAAAATCTGAAAGTCACAGAAGGAAAAATAAAGCTCAGTGCAAAAGTGATAGGGTCTTAAAGGCAATTCCAATCATGAGGAATTCTTGAAAAGAAAAACTTCAGAGAAATCCCAGAAATGCTTCTTGAAAAGATAATGCTTAAACCTAAAGAAAAGAATATAGCCAAATGGAAAGGACAGTGGAAAGGAAGACTGTTTCTTGACTTGCTGCCTGCTGAGCACCCTTCCTCTCTCTCAGACCAGACAGGGAGATTCATAAATATGATTCTTGACAAGAAAGTATGCACTCAAGTTTAAGCTCAAACGTTCTCAAAGTTTTATATATGGTGTGTTTTACCCAAATTACTTCCTTTGACTTGCAGACATGGGGCAGAGCTGCTACTGGCTCTCCCTGTGACCAGCTGCTCACGAGGTGCCCAGGAGGGATGGTGGGTTCTAGCCCTGGCCCACCACCCCAGCAGAGCCTCGCAACAAGCCAGACGATCCCCACTCCATGAGGGCCTCCATTTTCCACATCCGGACTTCTCTCTCGTCAGACCTCCACCCAGCAGACCAGCCTATCAGCGCCCGGGTCGCGCGGCTGCAAGCGGCCGGGCGGTTCATCAATAAATGCTGGACTTAGAGATGCCTACAGGAGTATGCTACCTGCACGGCAGAGCCTGGCAAGCTACCCGTGTTGTATTTGATATAAATGCCAAATACCAGTAACAATTATAGACTCATTCTGGAATGGATTGAGGCTCTTTATGTTCCTGGGCAAGCAGATTCCTTGGGCTCTACTAGCATGAGACAGGACATATGGAGATGTTTCTGGGGCCCGCTCGAGCAAATCGATGATGAACGGGAAGACAGTGATACAGTGACAGTGAATGCATATACTAGGTGTCCAGGAAGCTACTTAATTACCATTTTTTCTGTGACAATATCACAGTGTTAATTATTATTACATAAGAAGTTTTGAGCCAACAGCCTGGTTCCTTTCTTGACTATGTTCTCAGATTTGTTTATTTGGGGCCTCATCTGACTATGCTTACGGCTTACTCCTGGCTCTGCTTAGGGGACCACATGTGGTGCTAGGGATCGAACCAGTGTTGGCTGCTTGCAAAGTAAGAACCTAAATTCATGTACTGTCCCTCTGGCCTCACAGTCTCAAATTTTAAAAAAAATCCTATCATTAGTAGTTTTACTCTTCTAGAATTATTTTTTTGGGGGGTCATACCTGCTAGTGATAGGTGAAAACGGTAATGGGGATCAAACCTGGTGTATCCCCATTTAAAGCATGTCTTCCAGACCTCTGAGCCAGCTCTCAGGCCCAAAAATTACTTTTCTTTTTTTCCTTTTTTGTTGGAGGAGGTCACACCCAGCAATGCTCAGGGATTACTCTGGCTCTGCACGAAGGGATTAGTTCTGGTGATGGTTGGGGGACCATATGGGATGCTGGGGATTGAACCCAGGTAGGCTGCATGCAAGACAAACGCCCTACCCACTGTGCTCCGGCCCCAAAAATTATTTTCAGATCCATTGCTTCAGACCCCTAAGATTACTTTTCATATCCATTTTCTCAGTTCCTAAAAACTCATTTAGCATCATCACCTCAGCCCAGATGTTAACTCCTGGAGAAATGAGTCAGTCTGCTCTCGAGTGTTGAATCACCTGGAGATCTTTGCTGCCTCATAAAAGTCAGGAGCAATAGCATGAAGATGGGGTCCACCTGCTCTGGGAGGCTGGAGACTATTAGGGCAGCGGGTAGGTCTGGGAAAGAGGGTCTCCGCAGGGGATGTCCTGGTTTGGTCACCCCATGGACTGACTTCCCTACCAGAGATTGGGGGAGGAAGGAATCTGGACCCCAGGGGTTTAGGAGATGGAGGATTCAGACCAGGACAGAGGCCCTCCCGCCTCCTTGCAGACCAGACCCATCCAGTTGGAAAATCCTCTCCCCTGTGGGCCCCATCTGGGGCTCTCCATAATTCCATTCAGGCTGTCCTGGGGGAAGGCCGGACTACACATCACTGTTTCCTGCTCAGCCTGGTGCCTCACCATTGCCTTGCGGAGGGACAGCAGTGCATGTCCACAAACAGGCAGACTCTGCTCACTGGTCACCTGGGCGCTGCTGAGGCTTCTGCTCGCCAGGCCTCTCTTTTAGAAGGTGGGAAAAACCGAACCAGAGCGATGGCACAGCGGAGAGGGCATTTGCCTTCCATGCAACTGGCTGAGTTCATGCCTGGTATCACATGGACCCCGAGCACAGCCAAGAGTGATCGTCGCAACAGGCAAAGCCATCAGCACCACTGGTGTGCACCCCTTCAAAAAAAAGTAGGAGGGAGCCAGAGGATATTTCTAGTGCTGGTCACTGCTCTGCTTTCAAGGTCTACGGGGCTGGAGAGGCAGTACGGGAGAGGAACCACTTACCTTGCAAGCAGCTGCCTCGCAAGCGGCCCCAGCACCAGGCAGGGTCCCCTGAGCTCAAATCAGGTAACTCCTGAGCACAACCAGGAACAGCCCCAGAGCACGCCACTGGATGGGCCTCCCACCCAAAAGAAAGTACGTGATAAGCCGTGAATGCCCGCCGTGCCACTGTGTGCCCTTGTGTGTAATACATGGGAATACATGTCTGTGCGTGCGTGGTGTGTGTGTGTTGATACAGCAAGGCGCACGTGGGGAGCACTGCAGTGATCCCCTGAGCAAGCAAAAGGATGCCCTGTCTCTGCGAGTGAATAGATACGTAAAATACGCTTTTGCCAGCACCACGGCCGAGAAGGACAGTGATTCTCAGCACCAGGGCCAGCTGTGGCCATCCCCTCACCAAACCACACCAACAGAGGGAAGCGAGAGTTGAAAACTCTAATGAGTGTGTGCACACATGCATGGGAAGGGGTGGGGACCTGCGCTACAGGGGACGGCAGTTAGGACCGAGGCAGCAGACAAGGGTTTCCCACCTGTCTGCACCAGCAGCTGGCACTGATCGAAGATCCAGGGGCTGCAGAAGGCTGCTTTAACCTTGAAGGAGAGACAGGTGGCAAGCCTGACCTTCACCTGAAGTCAGGCTTCTCTTGGGCCAGAGTTTGAGCCAGCCTGGCCCCCTGCACTGAGCCAGTTGCAACCTCTAGAGTCGTGGAGTGAATGTCTGGTTCTTCAGCAGAGAGTCCAGAGGACTGGACCCAGCGGCCACTAGGTCACAGAGCCTGCTGAGGAGAAGTCCGACTGAAGTGCCAGCACGCTTCCTGGAAGAATTTTTATGAGTCTGAAGCATTGACACACTTGTCACTCCCAACTCCGTGACACCCCGCCTGTTGCCATCCACCTCGAGGCTTCTGCCCTGCTTAGTTTTCGGAGGGACCAGCCACAGGTTTGGTCCAAGGGGCCTGGCTGGGCTCGGCGCCAGGAGAGATTTACGTCTCGTTCTCTGGCACGCCCTAGTGTGAGCTCACTTAAAACAACCCAACCAATGAGTTCACTTCAGTCTGGCAAAATGGAACTGGGCGCAGCCTGGTCCCCAGCTGGGGTCCAGGGGGACCCTGAGGCCATGTTCCAGTCTTGTTAGGGTGCTGAGCTCAGCCTTTTTTTTTTTATATGTCTGTCTGAGCTCATTAAAACCAGGAGGGCAGGAGTAGAAAGTTCTAGAATGAAGGCCTGGTGGAAACACCCATCAGGGATTCAGCGCACAGCAAGGAATTAGGGGTCTGCTTACTTGCTTGCCTCTCCCATTGCCAGCTATTGAACATCCAGACAGGTGGACCTGTTGTCCTCCTGGGTCCACCTGAGCTCCTTAAAAGGTGTCTCTCACGGCAGGTTGAAATGTTCTTAGCGAGTGAAGTCACGCTTGCCCCCTTTCCTGCTGTCTGCCACTAGGAACAGGCCCATTAAGGCAGATCCTTTTGCTTTGGATAAAAAGGAACTTGGGTCCTTTCTGGGCAGTGCCCAGGTCCCCACCTTTGGCTGAAGCTTGGGTTCAGAGTCTACCCACAGCTTTGTTATTCTGATTTGAAAGGCGAGAGCGACCCCGAAGAAGCCCTTGTACATAATCTCCCACTCCCCCAGTGAAGGCTTTTCTTTCCAGCGATGTCCAAAGGGGTTGGTGGTATGGCGCAGAGATGGAAGAGAAATTGGGGATTCCTGAGTTTGAAGCTGGCGAGCTGCAGCATGAGTTGCTCTGTTTGGGTTTGGAGCCACACCTGGAGGTTTTCTCCGCTATTCCCCGCACTGTCTTAAGTGCAGGTCACTCTTGGCGGTGCTCAGGAGATCAGGCCTTGCTGGGGATGAAACTATATGCAAAACCTGTGTTCCAGCCCTTAGAACCATCTACCTGACCTTCGCAGGATAAGTGAGTTTTTTTTTTTTTTTTTTGGTTTTGGGTCACACCCAGCAATGCTCAGGGTTTGCTCCTGGCTCTGCACTCAGGAATTACTCCTGGCGGTGCTCAGGGGACCACATGGGATGCCTGGGATCAAACCCAGGTTGGCGGCACAAGACAAACCCCCTGCTTGCTGTGCTATTGCTCAGGCCCCAGGTAAGTGTTTTGGAAGAGGCTTAGAAATGCGGTGGGGAGAGCGGCCCAGGAGGAAGGCAGTACTCTGCCCTTAGCTTGGTCCCGCCCAGGGCCCTCCACTCACTGAACAAACTACTCTTTGATTGCTGCCCCCAGAGCTCTGCTGACAAGTCAGGTCACACATACCTAATCGGGAGAGCCAGGCCTGGGGGATGATAAACGGGGCTTCTCATTTCCATGAAGGTTTTTGCAGATTATTAGAAACAGCTGTGTGCGGGGCGGCCCTGTGCAGGCTTAGTTTGGGGGAGGAGGAGATGGGGAACACCTGTCGGGGGTCTCTGGGATACGGGTGGGGGAGGGAAATCTTTGCCAGCAAAGGC
>JAJIBD010001475.1:240000-317500 GCA_021461705.1 Cryptotis parvus | reverse complement strand
TTTTAATCTTCATACAATTAGATTGATAGTTAGCTTTTGTAAGGTCATCAATTTTGCTTTTTCTTTCTAGTTTTTGGGCCACACCTGATGATGCTCAGGGGACCACAGATGGCCCCAGGGATTGGACCAGGATCAGCTGTGTGCAGGCCAAGCACCTGAACCCCTGTGCTATCCTTCTGACCCAGCCATTCTCACCAAATACTGCATTGCTGATGGTTTTCATCATGCCTTCAAACAAATGCTTTCCAGCTGTCAGTCTTTGGAAGTCAGTAACTTGGAGTAAGGGAGTAAGGAAGGAGAGAGGCGCCTCCCTCAGGAGGATCTTCTCCCAGAGGCTGGACAGAGGCTAAGGAGAGCGGCTCAGTACTGTGTGTGCAGCCCTCATGCGGGAGCTGCTAGACCAGACTCCCCTGCACGCACCGATCCTTCCTGCTCCCCACTCCCCCGCAGACTGCCTGTCCACCGCTTCAGAATGCTAATCTTGACCCTCCCGCCCAGAACCTGAGCTCCTCCATCCCTGCTTTATCAGCTACCCCATGAAGCTCTCTCGCTGGGAGCCGCGAGAGGAAGGCTGTGGGATGCAGAAGCAAGGGACACTTGTTCCTTCCTGATGGTTCATGAGGTCACCCAACATGCCACCGCCCCCCAGCAGCTGCCCCAGCCAGCCGGAAACAGCAGCTGGGTCCGGTTTGCAGCTTCCTCCTTGCCTCAAAGACCATGCTGCCAAATGACAGGTGTCTCTTCCTTGAATATCTGGGCACAGCAAAGGCTTGGTGGCTCCTGCAGGCTTGAGCCTCCTCAGAGGTCCCCTCTCTGGTTCCTTTGTCAGCGTCTGGGTTAGTGGCTCAGCGTGGACCTGGTTGCCCCATCCTCGCTGTCTCCGCGGCACCTTTGACCTTGTTCCTACCAGTCCTTTGAACACTTTGTTTTAATTTTTGCTTTTTGAGTCACACCCGGCAGTGCTCAGGGGTTACTCCCTGGCGGTGCTCGGGGACTGTATGGGATGCCGGGATCGAACCCGGTCAGCCGCATGCAAGGCAATCGCCCTACCCGCTGTGCTGTCGCTCCGGCCCTGAACACTCTTACTGATTTATCCTAGCGAGTTTGGCGGCCACGGCTGGCAGTGTTCAGAGGCTGTCCCTGGCTTTCTGCTCAGGAGTGATCCCTGGGGGTGCTCAGGGAATCACATGTGGTGCTGCAGAGTTGAGCCAGGCCAGATGCTAGGCAGGCACCTTCTCTCCGCCCCCTTTAAAATACATCTTATTTTGGGGACACACCTGGCAGGGCTTAGGTGCTACACTCAGGTCTGTGCTCGGGGATCACTCTCAGCAGTGCTCAGGGTGCAGGGCACGGGGCCCATCCGTGGTGTCAGGGATCCAACCCAGACCTCCTGTGTGAAAAGCATGTGCTCAGCTTGCTTCATTCTCTCTGGTACCATATAATTTCTTACTGAAAATTTCCTTGTATCATTGTTTTTCCCCCTCTGTGGGTCACACCCAGCTATTCTCAGGGGTTACCCCTGGCTCTCCGCTCAGGAATTACTCCTGGCGGTGCTCGGGACCATAAGGCAGCGTTATGGGTGAAGTGGTGCCCAGGATAAAACCCAAAGGGCCCCAGATGCCAGCCCATGCTCTGCCATGCGGCCACATTTCCACTTACTGATTCTTTATATTAAATTCTCTCTTTTGGGGGACAAAGAGAGAAATAGGGGTTGGGATAAACCTGGTAGTACTCAGGAGCTCCTCCTGGCTCTGTGCTAAGAGGTCATTCTAGGGGTTGCTCAGGGGCTCATCTCATACATGGTGCAGGGAACCAGCTGGGTTTGGTGCATGCTAGGCATGTGTCCTATCCCGCCGCCATCTCCTTTGTGCTAGCTAGGGGACCCCTACATTTAGGGAGACCACTGAATTCTCCTTTCTGCTACTGTGGAACCCCAGCTGAAAAAGAAGAGCTGAAGTTTGCAGGGGGCCAAGAGCTGCTGGGCAGGCAACTCCCCTTCCTCTGCATCCCCAGAATTAAGCGGCTGCTGTTTGCCAAGGGGATGGCAGTGATTTCCACATGCCATGCCTCTCCTTGAGACAGAACGCAGCCGGGTGGGCACAGAGTGTTGACCAGGCCTGCAGATGGGATAAGAGGTTCGGTCCCTCGCTCCTCCCTCACCTGAAGAGCCCACAAACACCAAGTTCTCCAAACAGGCCTCGGCCCCAGCCCTGTCCTGACGGCTCCCTGGCTCTCTGATCGCCGGAGCCCATGGCTGGTGCAGGAATCTTCCCTCTGGCCTCTGGCTGCCTGGAGCCTTCACAGGGGCACAACACCAACCATTCCGGATATTCCGCCAGCCAGAGTTGGACACCCACCGAAACCCTACCTCATGGCCCAGACTCCATTCTCGTTAGTAATCATAGCAGCAACACCAGGACTTACAGAAACAGTAGGTCGGACTCCTACTGATGCCAAAGTGTTTGCTCCTTTATTTAAAAAATCAAATTCACCATTATTTTCAGGTGTCCCAAATGTGCGCAGGGGGATCCTCCTGGCAGTTCTCAGCCAACTGGGTCAGTGGTTCAGTGGAAAGGCCCGACGATGCCTGGATCCATCAGCCCGCACTTGCCCCCCCAGTGGTGCTTGGTCAAGAGCCCAGATGGGGTGCTGGGAAATGATCTGGAGTTGGGTCTTTGTACCATCTATTATTTCATTATTTTTAGGTATTTACCTTCTATTTTATTATTTTTAATGATTTGGGGGTCAGAGCTGGCAACACTAGAGGTCACCCCTGGCAGAGTGCTGAGGGACCACTCCTGGCAGAGCTCGGAGGACCCTGTGGGTCAGAGGCAGAGGTGGAGCTCCTGCATCAGCACACACTCCCTTCCTGCCAACTGCCTGACGTTCAGCCCTTCGCCATCAAGACTCTGCCCAGAATCCAGGAGGTTTCTGAGATACCCACGCTCTGAGAGACTCCAATTTTGGTCCCTCATCACCACTGCAGACCATGTTCTTGTCCAAGCCTTGAGGAGCCCGTGATAGGGGTGGCTTCTCTGCTGTGCAGGTCACCTGATGTCCCAGGACCCAGGGACCGCTGACCAGTTCCAAGCCCAGGGAAATCTCTCCTCACCTCCTCTAAAGGACTTTGTTTCCTCCTCACCCCCAGCAGGAACATCTGCAGCAGTCACAGCAGACTCGACCTCGGCCCAGCATCTGGATGCCTCCAAGAGAGGGCAGAGCTTTGTCTAGTTCACTTCTGCACAGTGCTGGGGTGTCAAGCAGATACCTGCCGCCTCAGCCCCGAGGCCTTCGGGTGAGTTGGTGGTGCTTTGAGCGGGAAAATGGGAGAACCCCAAAACAACCATTATACAGCCACTGACGAGGAGTGTGGCCAGAGCCCCGTGGATGCAGCCGGATGGCCCTCGCGTCCAAGTTCCCTGCTCTGTTCTCTCCTGGCGCCGTCACACCGGCCCACTCAGCCAGCTCTTGGGACACCCCTGAGAGTGTCACAGACGGATGTTCCGTTCCATTTCAACATCAGGAGCAGAGAAATGGGGAGAGGTTGCTCACAGCAGGCAGTGCGGTGCTGAAAGCCTGGCGGTGATAGCGGTGGACGGTGGGTTCTGATCGGGCAGTGCTGCCAGGGAAACCGGCCCCTTCCCTGTGGCCCCAGAGTCAGCGGCCTCCCTGCCTCCCCTCTCTCCTCCTTGGGGCTCTCTCTGGCTTCATGCCTCGCCTCCAGCCCTGTTCATTTCCTCCCTGGTCTCCAAGGAGCAGTTTACAGAGTGACTAAGTGGTGACCCAGCTGGCCCTCGGTTCCTCTTGTTCTCTCCCCCTCCTCTCTGAGCTGAAGGTGATGGGAACCCATTTTCCCTCCCAGCCTGGGCCATCTCCTGCCGGGATCCTGGGGTGATGGGTGGTGTCCAGAAGGCACATATGGCAAAGCTGTTTATTTCCCCGGAGGCGCCGCTTCCTCCGCTCTGGCCAGCTGTCCCCACTGTCCCTTTTCATCCTTGCTTTGCTACTGCAAATGCCTGAGTATCAGAGCTGGGGTACAGAATGGTCAGCTGATGTGGGGGGTCAGGCTCGAAAGAGGGGGTTTATAGGCGTAAGCTGTGAGTGGGAGACAGGAAGACAAAGGCCATCTGACCCCAGTTCAATAACATCCTCTGGCATGCTGCTGTTTAGGGGACAGAAGGTTCTGGAAAGGGAGGAGACCTGAGTGCCCCTGACATCACATCACTGCCTGGTCAGGAGACACAGGGAGCCCCAGGGAGTAGCCGCCGTCCCATCCAGATCCGGAGTTTAGCTTAGCCTCCTGGCTGCCTGGGGGCACACGCCTGACACTTAGCTTTGCTGGGGACCACATAGTGCCACGGCTTGAACTCGGCATGTGCCCAGCCCGCAGTGCCGTCACTCTACCACAATCTCAGAGCCATGGATCAGTCTCCCTCCCATCTACCCATTTTCCTGCCTTTAACAGCCCACACCGCCCACCCTGGAAGCAGCCCTCCTGTCGGTGCACTCCACCAACATAGGGCCTTGGTTTGGTTTGTGCCTGGCGTGAGAGGCTGCTGTGGGCCCAGCCGCAGTGGAAAGGCCCCAGCTCCCCTCAGCAGCATCAGCCAGAGCCAGGAGGCCGCCGAGGCCCTGACAGCAGCAAGTTCTCCTGTTCCTGCCAGCACCTCGGCCCGGGCTGCCTACCCACTGCAAGGCCTTGTCATGTGGGTGGGAGCAGGAGCCTGTTGGGGCGGATAGAAGGCTGGGGGATGTGGGGGGAGACTAGGCCAAGAGCTCGTAGTCACAGCCTGGACAAGTGGAAGCGCCCGGACCCTGCCCACCAGCTCCTCTCCATCCCATCCGTGTTGCAGTGCAGCCCCTCTCCTGGGTGCTGGGAGCCCGAGATCCGCTCATGTTCCCCTCCCAGCCTCCAGGGCACCACCACTGCGTGTGCATGTGTGTGTGTGTGTGTGTGTTTCAGGCGTCCACCCATCTACCAAGACCACGTTCTGTTGCTGGACTGTCACTGCTCCAAACTCCTCTAACCCAAACCTGGGGTTATTGGCTTGGTGTCTGTTCCCATCATGTCCTGGCCGTGGTCAGCTCTGGGATCCCGGACGAGAGAGAGTGGGGTCAGGTCAATAGAGGATTTGGGTGCTAGGTGGGGCAAGGGGCGGTGGTCAAGCCTGCCTTTGCCCCGGGGCCCTGCTGAGCCGAGATTCTCTCCAGGGGACCCCAGGGGTTTCACCTGCTGCATCATGGTCTCTGCTTTCTGAGGAACGCAGCTTATCATGCTGAGCTGTGAGTGGACAGGGAGGCCTGTGCCCCCTTTGTGCTGAGCTGGCTCAGTGGGCAGCAGCAGCTATTGGGCAGCAGAGATGCCCCCTGACCGTCCACCTCCTGCAGGCCCAGGAAGGTCTTCCTGGCCCAGAGTTTGTGGGCTGAGGCTGCCACCTGCTCAAGACCCCAGACCCACTGGGTGTTAACCCTTTGGAATGAGGAGAAGTCGCCGCAAGGGTGTGGGATTCTGGCCCGCAGGGGGACAGTCCTGGCTGAGATGCCCAGCCACAGTGTGAGACCTTGGTTTGAGCCCCATCTAAGCACTGCTGGCTTCACTCTTACAATAATGAAAACTAAGGTTTGGGGTGTCTTTGTTTATTTGTTTAGGGGTCACATTCAACGGAGCTCAGGGCTCACTCCTGGCTCTGCATTCAAAGATCACACCAGGCAGGGTTCAGGGAACCATAAGGGATGCGGGATTAAACTCAGGTTGACTGTGTACAAGACAAACACCCTACCCACTGCACTATCACTCCAGTCCTGTAAGAGAAAAAATTTTATGGCTTTTTTCGGGGAGGGGCATTTTGGAAACACCTGGCAACTCTCAGGGGCTACTCCCTGCTCTACATTCAGGAATTACTCCTGGTGGCGCTCAAAGATATTGGAGATCGAAACGGGTCAGACGCCACCCACTGTATTAATACTCTGGCTTCAAAACTGAGTTGTTGTTTTTAAATATATATACAAAGAAACTAAGTCCTCTATCTTCCTGGAGTTCATGTTTTATTTATTTATTTATTTTTTTTGCTTTTTGGGTCACACCCGGCGGTGCTCAGGGGTTACTCCTGGCTCTGCACTCAGGAATCACTCCCTGGCGGTGCTCGGGGACCATATGGGATGCCGGGGATCGAACCCGGCCGGCACAGGCCGGCCACGTGCAAGGCAAACGCCCTACCGCTGGGCTATCGCTCCGGCCCACATGTTTTATTTTTAAATTCATAAAATGAGGGACTTTAGCCTAGGTCTGTGCGTCCCCATGAAAATATGTGAACTATACATATGCTCTATAGATGTGGCTTTCTACCAGTCACATGGAAATAAGGCAAGGAAACAGTGCAAGTGTTTGCCTCAACCGGTCTATTATCATCTCAGCATAAGGACACGTGCAGGTCTATTATCATCTCAGCATAAGGACACGTGCAGGTCTATTATCATCTCAGCATAAGGACACGTGCATGAGCCCTTCTTCGTTAGCACGTGGCCTGTCACCCAGTATGTGGATAATCACAGTCACACTCCTCAGGTGCTCTGTGCTCACACATGGCTGGGGACAGTCCATTTAGAGGCGTGGGGCCCCCCACTGACTCAGGAAAGAGGCTGCTGGTACTCCAAAGTCTCCTATCAGAGATCAGAGGTTCCTGACTCACTGCCTCCATTTGACTTTGCTCTGGGGCTTCTCTCTGGTTGGTCCTATTTCTTGCTAAGGAACATGCGATTAACAGAGGAGGTCTCATGGACTGATTTACATCGTGGTCTCCAAGGCTTGGCGCCAAGTAGGCCTCCAGGAGGCTTCAGCCCCAAGTGCAGCCCAACCTCCCTGGCCCTCAGCTGGGGCGGAAATTCCATTAGCAAGACTCAGGGACACCTGAGCATCGTCCATAAATACTGAGCACCTGCCAGGCCTCGGGCCAGCCCGAGGGAATTGGGGCCGCCAGCTAGGAGGCGGCCCCGGGGCCAGGTGCTGGGAGGGAGCTGGCAGAGGCCCAGGTGAGCCAGGCGCACCCTCCCCCCCCTGCAGGCACTGTGGGCTGAGGGGCGGTGGACGGGGAGAGACATGGGCACGGGGAACATGGGCACTCCAAGTAAACCTGAGTCAGCCTGGAGGAGGTGCCCCCACCCAAGGGAAGCCCAGCAGGCGGTCCCTGACCTCCCCACACGGCCACGGTAGCCAACCAGCTCCCACTCACACCCCACCTCCAGCATGGTCCCGTGTCCCTCCCTGTCCCCGACCTGGCCCCGTGTCCCTCTGCAGCCATGGTCTTTTAGGGGGTCCCTGGGTGGCCCCACATGAGCAGCCTTGGAACTCGCAGGCCCAGGAGCATGACTATGGTGCCTCTTCAGGTTTCTGCCCTGACCACTGCTCCTGGGTCTACAGCTGAGGCTGGAGCTACACGCCCGACTCCAAGGGCGGCCCATCCTTGCTCTCCTTCCCATCCGCTGCCCCCGAGGACCCAGTGCTCTAAGGCCTCTGGTGTGGGGTCCTGCTCCTCCCAATATCACCCTCCATGGCCTGACCTACAGGAGGTGTCTGCGGGAGGCACAGCCATCACGAGGTTGGCTGCCGACTTCCCCCCCAAGGAGCAAAGTGCTCCTGGGGTTGAGGGAGGGCCTGCGGCACAGGCACGTGAGGATGACTTTGGGGAGGAGGGAGCAGTCCCTTTCCGGGCTTGCTGCTCTTTCCTTTGAGAACCATCTGGAATCCGCCCTGCCAGCATATCTGTCTCTTTTGCCATCTGCCCTTTGTAGGCCTGAGAAGCCACTGAGCTCCAGTAAATGCCACCATTACAGAGATGGCGCAGTGAAGCCCAGAGACGGGGATGGATGGGGCTGTCCAGGGGCCTCGCGACCAATGGAGTGAAGTCACCAGCGTCCATGCCCCTGCCACACTCAGCGCGCACAGGCGGCACCTCGAAGGGACTCATGGGACAGTCCCCACCCAACCTCTTCCAGCTAGTGAACAAAAGGGCAAGAGGATGTGGAGGGCAGACACTTGGCAGAGCCTAGTCAAGGGAGGCCCCTGGGCCCCTGAGGTGTCTGTTAACAGATTCATCCCTGTGTCCTGCCCACCCCTGGAGCCAAGCACCTAAACCAAACAGACCCCTCGTGGTGGCTGTAGGGGTCCTTCCAGGGAGGAAGCTCAGGCCACCTCAGCAAACACAGGCCATTCACTCCCCCATACTCAGCTCCCTTCCCTGAGGAGGCCGCCTCCCCATACTCAGCACCCTTCCCTGAGGAGACCGCCAGCCAGCTCCAGCTCTGCGGCCAGCCAGTCCTGAGGCGGCGCCACAAGCAGCCTCTGGCCACCAGGCCCAGGGTGGGGTGACAGGCGCTGGCTGACGGGACCGGAGCTTTTTCAGAGCCTGATGCCAATGGCCAGCATGACTCAACGGCTCCAAGAGCGTGTCTGAAATTTGGGTAAATCACAAACAGGCTCTTGTTGAGAGGACTAGGAAGCGTGACACAGCACAGCCTCCACAGGAGACCCGGATGAGAAGGGACAGCAGGAGGGCCCAGGGACAGGCCTGCCAGGAAGAAGGAAGCGCCCAGTGGTGCCTGAGGTCAAAGGCGCGAAAAGTGAGGGGCGGCTGGCGCTGAGTTTTCACCCTCACTAGAAGAGGGGCGCCAATGTCCTGATGAGGCGCAGGTCTTCAGGAAAGGGGAACAAGTAGGGGGAACGAAATAGGGAAAGGTTCTGCTCAGGCCTCAGACAGGGTCCGAGTCTCCTGAGGCAGACACAGCAGCCGCCAGAGACTGCTCCAGGAACACTCTCAAGTCCGCGGAGTTACTGTCTGTGGTAAACACAACCCATGGTGTGCTCCTCCCAGTGCTCCGCCCGGCTTCTCTCCCAGCCACCCTCTTCCTTCCAGAGAAACTGTGCCCCCAGGGGTCTGCCTGTCCACACAGACCCTTGGCTCAGGGATTTCCGCAGGAAACACCTTGCCCCAGGCCTTCATGTCTGTAGGCAAAACTGGACAAATTCACTCCCCTCTGGGGCCCTCGGGTGAGGGTTCAGAAGAGTGAGCAGAGTGGAGACCCCCCAAAGTGCGACCCGCCCCACCTAGGCCCTGCTAGAAAAACAGAAACGGAAATCTGGGCATCGCCAATGCCACAGGCCACACCAGCGCAAGCAGCGTTTCTTTAATATAAAATCATATCACATAAAACCCATCAAAGCTACATCCTTTAAAATATGTACAATTCCAAACATAAAATTACAGCTTTCAGGAACACAAAACATATTGTTCGAGAGATACATTGAACATGCTTTGAAAGAGAGCAAACCCGGTGGACCCCAAGGATAAGGTGAACTTCCAGACAGCCCAGCGGGTGTCTCGGGGCCCACAATGGACCCCAACACAATGATTTTAAGAGAAGCTGAACAGGCCTGAGTATGCACCAGAGGCAGGACAAGGAGTTCTAGAAGGAACACGTGACCTGTGCAGCTCCTTGGCAAGGAAGCTGCTAAAAGGGCTTGTGTCCAGGCAGGGGTGTGGGGAAGAGTGTGGGGAGGCAGGTGGGTGCGGGAGCCCAAGCCCCAAACTCTGACGTTGCCTCCTGGAGTTGGTGCCTCCCGGAACCAAGCAGTGTGTGTGTGTGTTGGGGGTGGGTGGGGGGGGGGTAGGAGGGGCAGGGGGAACCGGGAGCAGCCAGCCCTGGCCTGGGGCCACTGGCGCAAACCACAGAGCCTTTGGAGAATAGTGTGGAAAGACAGGGAGACCCGACTCCGTTCCAGACGGACAGGATTTGGAAGTCAGGCTCTGTGGCTCACCCTGGGTCTAGGGGATTTTAAAACCTGCTTTGGGTTAATGAGGGTGCAGTGCCCCCACAGTGCCTGGGACACACAGCCTCTTGGCACAGATGTTAGTGGTCCCTCGGTGGGCATCCTGAGGTGACTGACGGCAGGCAGGTCTGCTTCCGGTGGCTGCGCAGGCCATGAGCAGCTCAGGATGATTCGCACCGGTTAGGGAGAACTTTAACATAAAGGCTATTATATATATTTATATTTATATATCTCAATATATAAAGGCATTTCTTATAAATAAAATACAATAAGAGGGGTAACACTTAAAACAGCGTTACTATAAAAAATATAAATAAAGCTGTCCACAGTGAGAGTGCCCGCAAGGTCAAGTCATTTTCTCTTCTGAGTGGACAATTTTGATAATCAAACTCAATTTTTTTAAAAAAGCAGTTTCTGACCTAAGGCTTAAGCAACTCAATCAACCTCCACTTCCTGAATGGAGGTGACACCTACCCGGACTCCCCTGCTCTCTCTCCACAGCCCCTGCGTGTAAGTGGCCATCACGGGACAGGCGAACACCGGGCAGGTCCTCCTAGTCTGTGCTAGGACCTAGTTCTTGGCAACTCACAGAAGTGAGGGATGCAGCTGCCCCCTCCAGAGCCAACAGCATCTAAGCGACATGAAGACTAAGTCTAGACTCCGACAGGCCCAGACATCTGGAAGTGGAACACGGTTCGGAGGCGCCTGACACCTGGCTGCCAAATTATACTCACTACCTTTTACTCAAAGTGATTCTTGCCTAGGCGCAGCTGGAAGTGAACATTTCACTAACAGTTCTATTTATAAAATATATACGCAGAGGCATTAGGGGGGAAAGTTGATTAATGGAGCATTCTAGTATAGTTCACTGCAATTTCTGGGAAACTTCAATTTTTATATAAGCTGGAAGGGCTTTGACTCTACATAAAGAGAATAATTTTCTGTTTTCTTTCCCCACAGGGAGGCACAATCCAAAATAGAACAGTGACCTGTTAAAGCCTGACTCAAGCTTTTAAACACAGTGTCGTGTTTTCTAAAGATGAGGAGACAGCGAGTAGGGCGTTTTCCTTGCATGCGGCTGGCCCAGGTTCGATCCCCAGCATCCCATAGGGCCCCTCAAGCACTAGTAGGAGTAATTCCTGAGTGCAGAGCCTGGAGTGACCCCTGAGCACCACTGGGTGTGATCCCCACCCCCACACACATACCAAAAAGCCCTCCCCAAAAAAAGAGATGTGGAGGAGTGCTTCCCACGGCAGCACAAGTTTTCTTGTCCCTGTGGCACTAGAAGCTGATTCACAAGCTGGCCCGTCACAGCTTTCTGTGCTTGTTTACACTGACAATGTTCTGAACACGACCCGTCGATCCACCCATGACCGCTTCCCTACAGACTTAGCCCTTTCTGGCACTCGTATCTTTTAGCATCTGCCCAGGCGGGATGCAAGCAAAGTGACGAAGTGTGGTTCCGTGAGCAGGACCGTCTACAATGGAGAGGGTCATCTGCCCACCCCACTTCTGAAAGCCTCTATTGTTCTATCACGTTGCCCCTTTGCTTTATCCCTACTCTTGGAAATAGTCCAAAAGAGCTCCTTGCAACCACGCTACGAGCAAATGCAGTTTTAAAATCGACGAAGTTCGAAGGCATAGTCTTCTCTCAGGCCTGGGCCCTTCCTGTACACTACGAGAACCTCAGCTGTGTCCGGGATGCTGCTTAGGACGAGTGCCTAGAAGATGGAAAAGAGATCGACCTCCAGGCAGAGAGCCAACAGGCCAATCCCTAAGATCTGCTGCTAGAAACAGCAGGTTACAAAAAAAGGGTTGATTTTGACCACAACTCTCCAAGTCTGGTAAGACAATCAAAGGCATTTTTCCAGCTGGAAGCCTGAACAGTCAAGGCAATCAGCTTGGCTGAATCTGCTCATGGACTGGTCCTGGCAGAGAAACACCGACTGTCAGGAGGGTTGCTGGAACCCAAGCAGAGATCCCTGCCTCCCTCTGGATGGAGTTATGCAAGACTGAACTGTTTTCCACAGAGGGGAAGAAGAAACAGGGAGGGAAAATCTTGAGGCATAAATAATATAAATGGGCCCATGTCATAGGATACATTCGAATGACATCACTACTACAAAAAATAAATTAACAGTTCACTCAGATTTGAACTGATGTCCTCGCACAGTCCCTCCCAGGTCTGTCCTGGGCAGCGACTGGCCTGAAACGGGACCTGGCTAGCTGTCTGCACATGCTCAGGTTTCCTGGGGCTGCTGAAGGACCCCTGAAGGGCTGCCCAGAGGAGCATCCGGAGACCAGGTCTTTTCCGTCCAGTCCTCTGAAACGGGGGGAAAATTAGAGGATTCCAACTCAACATTTTATTCTCTGTTTCCGAATGAACACAGCTGTCTCCTGAAAAACACAAGGGTTTGGAGAAGCACAATGAAACAACCAAGGTTGATTTTCACAAAGTGATTTAACAATTTTTTTTTCAATTTGACTCTGAGCAATAATAAATTTAAAAAATGCAAAAAGCAGAGTCAGAGTATGTCCGGAAGTGAGGGAGGCAACAGCAGATTAAGTGGTTTATGATAAAACTGAACTCAGATGAACAGTTACACAAGTTAGTGTGTTAAGCAAACTCTTTAGTGCCCCTAAATGATCATTCTAAAGACAGAATCCAGCTCCAGAATGTACTCAAATTTGAAAAAGAGTCCCATGATCACAAAAACACTTCCTTCTAGCAAGCCTACTATTCTGGTACAAAGGGAATCAAAGTCTATTTGGTGGCCACAGAGAGAGTGAGAGAGCCCAGGGCTAAGGTGCCTTACATGTGGCTGACCTGGTTCAATTCCTGGCACTGCGTGTGGTCCCCTACGCATCATCATGGCCAGGTGTGGCCCCAAATAAAAGTCTATTTGGATTTGTTTCTGGAATGTAATGTAGTCCCTGATAAAAGACATGAATAACAGACTGTCAAAGAATCCTTTATTTAGCCACCTTGTTTTTAGAAGTACGCAACTCTCCTCTGCCCATTTTAAGGAATATGTGAGCTGATCAACGAGAAAAATCATGAGAACTTTGCTGAGATAGTTCTTAACTAACTGAATACTACTGAGAAACTTTAATGTAAAGATGCTGGGCCAGGCAGACAGCTCAAGTGGGAGAACAAATGCCTGGAACGGGTGAGGTCCCGAGTATGATCCCAGCACTATAGGGCTGAGAATTGCCCAGCTATCCCGGGTGCCTCTGCCCTCCAGCACTGCTGGGTGTGGCCTCTACATAAAAATGCTCACAGATGCACTCAAGACAAAGGCAACTTGGCTATTAGCACAGAAAAGACTAAGACAGTTAAGATATGGATTTGAACCTCATGGTAAACATAAAACAAAAAATCTAGAGCACTTAGGAAAAAAAAATAGAGATACTGAATCACCAGAGAAACTATCTGAAGAAAAAGATAAAAAATTCATGGATGGGCCGGAGCGATAGCCCAGCGGGTAGGGCGTTTGCCTTGCACGCAGCCGGCCCATGCTGGCCCGGTTCGATCCCCGGCATCCCATATGGTCCCCCCATCAATATGAGGCGTGCAAGAAATGCACATCTGATGTCAAGATAACATCAAGATTCACAGCGAAAGACTGGATAGTTATAGCTAAAATAAACAGAAAACAGGCAGGAACTACTCTATGGGATAAAGGCGCTATGGCCAATACATTCAAAGGAATACTACTCCGCTATTAAAAAGGATAAAGTTGGGGCCGGAGCGATAGCCCAGCGGGTAGGGCGTTTGCCTTGCACGCAGCCGGCCTGTGCCGGCCGGGTTCGATCCCCGGCATCCCATATGGTCCCCCGAGCACCGCCAGGAGTAATTCCTGAGTGCAGAGCCAGGAGTAACCCCTGAGCATCGCCGGGTGTGACCCAAAAAAAAGCAAAAAAAAAAAAAAAAAAAAAGGATAAAGTTGTGCCTTCTGAGAGAACAGGGACAGAATCTGGATGGACTATGATATGCCATTTTGCAGGAAGTGAAAGACTTGCGGCACATCATACTCATGATTGGATTATAACCAAAGCAAACTAATGGGTCAACTACAACAGAAATAAAACTCTCAGACTCTGGAAAACGTGGGTGACTTATGGGAAGGGTCACCTGGATAGTTGTAATGCCCTGGGACTTTGGTAGGGGAGTGGAGAGAGAACACTCTCTCTCTCCCCCTCCCCCCGTCTCTGTCTCTGTCTCTCTCCTCCCCAAACCTTCAGATGCAGTGAACCAATGGGAAATGAGAAGGACTGGATTCCAAGGCGCAGAACGCCTCTCTTACCCGGGCCGCACTCTGCCGTATCTTCAGAGCTGTCAGAGTTGGTCTCATGTCTACGATATTGACAGCAAGTTTGTTGAGCAGGGCTCGGTGTCACATCACCCTTGACATGCTCCTCAGGAGCCTGGCCACAGCTGGAGACCGTGGAGGCCAGACATCCAGGCATCTTCAAATGACCCAGTGGCTTCATTTCCATGCCTTCCTGAGGACAAGGGGCAGCCACCGGGACCACAGGAAAGGAGCTGCCGCTGAAAGTGCTACTGGCTTTGGTGAAACACCTGCAAGAAGAAAGTCTGTGTGTAGAGGGGCTGACAATTCACACACACACACACACACACACACACACACACACACACACACACACACACACACACACACACACACACACACACACTGAAAGTTCACTTAGTGCCTTAAATATTTTTAAACGACCAAATAATTCACTATAGTTTGAAATCCCAAGGTCTCAAACTCCGCTTCCCCAAACAAGAAGGAAGATCTGAATACAAGACCTGTTCTGAACATAATAGGATGTGAAAACAAATTATGTTTTGTTTTAATAATGCTTTCATCGATGTTCGAAAACCATCAGATAACCCCAAAAAATAACATGTGTATTATGTAACCTTAAGAGACTCAAATCTACAGCTAATGCAAGAGAAAAGGAACAGATGCTCTTGGAAGGCACATTTTCCTGTGGACATAGAACTAGGAGGTGTCAATTCCCCTACAGACACTTTTTGAAAGCTATTTTGATTGTTCTTCCTGGTGAAAGTACAATGCAAGTCTCCACCAAGTTCTGAAATCAGCTCTGAAAGCGACTTTTCTTCAGTTGAAATCTAAAGGCTTTTATGAGGGATTGAGAAGGCTCTGGAGCCCAAGTGACTTCCTGGAGCTGTGAGGCACAAGTTCAACCCCTGGCACGTCCTCTCATGCTAAAACCCAGCAGCTCTGCTGTTTGTGGTGGTGGGGTGCCATGCGCCTTTTCAGTCACACTGTAGCCAGGGATGTAATAGAGCAAACAAAGGGTGCAAGACCCTGGGGCTGTAGCAGATGGACAGACACGGGTACTCCACCCACACCCGGTGTGCACATGCATGAATGCCATGGAAGTCGGACCTTGGCGACCATGCGCCAGTGCCATGAATCCGAATACCTGTGTGACTGCTGAGCATCAAATCCACGTATGTGAGTGAATGCAGGTCAGCATCAGTAGAGGGAAGGGGAGGATGGAAAATTAAACAAGCAAAAAGCTTTCCAAAACTGGAAAGGTGGGGACAGGGGGCGTGGCTCAGCCACAAATCACATGCCTTGCATGCATGAGATCTGAATTTTATCTCCAGTACAGTCAAAACACAAACATCTTTTCAGTATTGTTGTAGTGCCCAAACATAGCGACATTTACACTGATATGTACCTCAATAAATACGTTTACGCACACACACTGAAGCTCTTAGTAAATGGGACTCTGTGCACCTTGTCACAAATAAAGCTCTGCCATGGGGATGGGGTGCCTCAAAGGGTTGGTGTGCAGGCCCGCACGCCAGGAGGCCCTGCTTCAGTCTTTTTTGTGCTTTTTGGGTCATACCCAGCGATGCTCAGGGATTATTCCTGGCTTTGCACTCAGGAATTACTCCTGTTGGTGCTCTGGGCTGCGGGGATCAAAACTGGGTCTGCCGCATGCAAGGCAAATGCCCTGCCAGCTATACTCTGGACCCCTGCTTCAATCTTGAGCACCAAGGCGACAAAAGTGGGTGCCAGGTGTCTCCTGTCATTTGACCCCCCAAAAAACAACCCCACACAGAAATCTACATTGTGCATGGTCTCAGGTACCTGGGGCCTGTTCGATTTGTTGAAGCAGAGAGCCTCTCAGAACAATTTCTAAGACAGAAAACCAAGCAGGATAACAGACTAATAATCTTGACAGCTGCACTAGGAAATGCATGGGCATGGTGCATAGTAGCGTATCGGGGAAGAGGGAGAGTCAGTATCGGCCTCAAACACATTTTGCACATGTCAGCAAAATCTCACGGCAGCTCTGAAATAGTCTCTAGAGGCATCTTCTATCTTCATATAGTATATCTTCTATATTACTGATTAGATGCTATGTAAATTTTGCACTGCTTTTTTTAATTTTATTTTTTAAAAAATATTTTATTGTACCACCATGAGATATACAATTACAAAGATGTTCATGTTTGGGTTTTGGTCATACAGTGTTCCAGCACCCATCCCTCCGCCAGTGCCCATTTCCCACCACCAATGTCCCCAATTCCCCCCCCTCCCCTAGCCTGCCTCTATGGCAGGTTCTTTATCTCTTCTCTCTCTGTCTCTCTCTCTGTCTCTCTCTCCCTTCTCTTACATATTGTGGATTGTAATACATACACTTAGAGGTTATAATGTATATCTTTTTCCCTGTATTTAATGCTCAGTTCTACTGTTCCCTTCTCTGTCTTACCTAATCTCTGACTCCCATACATTTGTGGTCATTTCCACCTTTCACAAGACCTCCTGATCCATGTTTCGCCTGACCTTGTATATTGGTATCAGAGTGTGTTTGTGTATGTGTGTGTGTATACACACATATGTATGTATGTGTGTATATATGTATATGTATATATTTATGTCATGCGAATAAATGCAGTCATTCTATATCTGTCTTTTTCCTTCTGGCTAATTTCACTCAACATGATCCTTTCTGTGTCCATCCATTTATAGGCAAATTTCATAACTTCATTTTTCCTAACAACTGCATAGTATTCCATTGTGTAGATGTACCAAAGTTTCTTTATCCAGTCATCAGTTCTCGGGCACACTGGTTGTTTCCAGGTTCTGGCTATTGTGAATAGTGCTGCTATGAAAATAAAATGCACTGCTTTTTTTAAAAATAAGTTATTATTACCCTGCAGGGCAAGATAATACAACGTGACCACTCATGAATCTCTTGCATGTGTGACACTCCTTTTCATGGGTTTGTCCTTGAGGCTTCTGGAAACAGTCATTTCTTAGTGGAAGTTGGTCTAGGTATTCAGCTCAGCTCTGTTCTTGCTGCTGTGTCTCAGTCACTTGGGGACAGAGTCCCGAGTCCAAGTTACTCCTTGGTCACTACGTAACAGAACCATGTTGATAGTCCTAAAGGGCTGTGCCTGTCCTCACCCACTGCACACTCCCAGCCTCGGCGCTTAAGTTGCCTTCTGGGAATTAGTTCCCTTATGACTGTCATGTAATAGCTGCTAATAAACACCGAGTGACCACAAACAGTGTGTGACTGCGCAACAGACATGCACCCACTCTCACCCACAACAGAGCACAAGCACAAACCACTCGGCCACAGGCCTTCTGGTCTCTGTATTAAAAGCAGGAGAGATAAGTGACTCCCCTCAAAGGAAGGGTTAAGGATTAACTTCGAAAAGTGGACTCAGTGCTCAGAATTTCCCCTTTAATGCAGCAGGCAGATCACGTTTGGTGGGGACAGTCAGGAAACCTAGGGTTTCTATTTTCTTCCTTCAGTTTCCTAGCTAGCTCTGGAGTAGCGACGTGAACCCAAAGAAAAGGGAACCGAGTTACCACATTCATGTACTGAGGGAAAAAGGTTAGTGGATGAACTTCTTATCACGTCTCAGACTCACACCAACTGGGCTGATCAAATCCTCTGCCAACCCCCTCCATTTTGTAGAGCCTGGTGGCCCCACCCAGGAGCTGCCCGGGGCGACCAGCCAGAGCATGTGGGCCTTGGACGCAACTCCGCTTCCCCCAAGCTGACCATGGGACTCTCGGGAGGGCAGATGGGTTTTGGAAGTGGGCCCTTTGCCTCCGGGGCTCCCGAAGCAGCCAGATGAGATTTGCCCACCACACTAGCCACCACCTTTGCTGTCCGGAGGCTGGAACACTGCCTCACGACCAGATTGACAGAGCAAAACCAATTTGAGCCCAGGTGCGTGCGGCCGCTTGCGGCCGATGGTTCATCAAAATAGTGGAAACAGGGATGTCCTTTAATACACTGCATTCCACGATGTGCAGGAAATTTGGGCGGGAGGGAGAGATAGGGAGGAGAGAGAGAGGACATGCAGAACCCGCCAAGTAGTTGAGGTGAGGGAGGTGGGGACATTGGTGATGGGAGATGGGTTTGGGTGGAGGGTTGGGTGTTGGGCGCTGTGGAACCAGAACTCTGCATGAGCATCTTGCAATTGTATGTCTAAAATGGTGTCATAAAATTTGGGGGGAAAAATTTAAAAAAAAGAAGTACAAAAAAAAATCCTCTGCCAAAAGTAAGATTACTGTGAAGCGCTTCAGTAATCATCCTTTCTGTGCATCTTTTTTGAAATCAGGGGAGAGTTATAAGCTGGTGAAAAGCCCAACAATACTCAGACTTTCGGGAGTTTCATTCTGTAAAGACTTGAAGAGCAGCTGTAATACCTATGTTTTTGGAAGCCTATTCCCAGCAGTCACATTATGCTCTGGACAATCAGTCATGGAGCCCTTGTACTTCCCCACCCCATGGATTATATACATTTTTCCAAGCTGACTTTTACTTGGCTATTTCCTGTCCATTTCCAGTATCTCTGAGACTCTTAAAATTGTTTCTTGTTCCTTCCTGACCTCTCAGTTCATTCATCTGTAAATTTCATCAGTGTCCTTTCTTCTCTCTTAGAAATTATCTAGACTGATGGTAAACAGGCCAGACTTAATGTGAATACAGTCCCACTAAACTAGCCAAGCAACTGACAGACTACATTTGATTACAAATCCAGAACTGTGTTACTGTCTTTTGAATTAAGAGATGAGAGAGAAGTCTTTTGATATATTTGGTTAGCGTGGGTTTAACTCTTGGGCTAGGACTCTAGCTTAGTGATTAGAGTGAGTGCTTGTTTTGCATGAAACTCAGGGCTTGATTCTCTCGCTCTCTCTCTCTCTCTCTCTCTCTCTCTCTCTCTCTCTCTCACTACCCCAGACCCCAGGGTGCCCCACCACTCCCCACCCACAGACCCTATCTGCTTAACTCTTAAAATGCCCAAATCACATCAGTATTTCTCAACTAAGTCTTCAGTATAGGGAACTGCTCTCTGCAACTCTTAAACAAGCTTCTCAGTGAGCTATTAGTTAAAAGCAAAAAAGGTTGCAATGAAGCCATCACACAGTACAAGCCAGAGCCCTACACCTAACTCCAGCGCCGGACGGCTACAGCATGCATCCCCTTCTGCTCCAATCTCAAGCGTCCACATCGTGGCTTCAGTTCAGACCAAAGGCAACATTTTCTCTCCTGACAGTTATCACAGAAAAGAGAAGAGGAGAGGACACAAGGGTGGCAATGACTTGTCTGTTTTATTTTTGGGGCCACATACAGCTGTGCTAAGGGCTTAATCCTGGCTCTGTGCTGAGGGTCACTCCTGCAGACTCGGGCCACATGGGACACCAGGATCAAACCTGGCTGACCTTGCGCATGCGGTTCCATTTATTGCTCCAACATGCACGGCTCGGATTTAGGCAACACCATTGATTTGTGATAAATCCAGCCACACACCAAGGTATTAATCATCTGTAGCCAGTTATTAATCAGGTATTAATCAGCTTTAGCCAGTTCCTAAGAAATATGGTCACACCCATGGCAGGCTCAGGAGGAAACAATTTGACTTTAGAGATAGGGAATGCCTTAAGAGTGGCTGACCCAGCATGATCCCTGGCATCTATATGGCTTCCTAAGCCCGACTAGGCGATCCCTGAGCATCACTGGGTAAGGTGCAAAACTCCACACCAATGTGATTCCATCAACACCTTAACGTGGTTATGGTCCTACAGAGATTTACACGCAAACAGGCATATCTCAGGTCCTCAAATAAGGTCCTTTTATTTGGTCATGTTGTTCTAATACGGATGAGAAAACACCGATTCTCAGTCAGGGCCGGGCTGTGGCCGTTTCGATTGTGCTCAGGTCTGGGGGATTTTCTCTGGGGCTCTGGTTCCCTCACATGCCCCCAAGATGTGTGGCTGACTCACAGGGGTATCTGCAGTATCCCAGCAGGGCGTGTGCGTGTGCGTGTGCGTGTGCGTGCGTGCGCACATCTGCGGGCAGTGCTCCCACACTGCAAGGGTGACTTGTCTCAGAGCCTGTTTTCAGAGCTTCTGGGAGCACCAGGCCGCTGAAGGGAATCAGTGGGTTGGAAAGTAAATACTTATTACTATTTAATATTGAAAAGTGTTTTGGGGTTTGATTTGGAAAGTAAATACTTATTACTATTTAATATTGAAAAGTGTTCTGGGGTTTGATTTCCAAGCTCGGGGATTTCTTGTGGCCAGAAATAAGCCTGAAGAAGTTAATTCTTGTTTACAGCAATTATCTGAGGGTCATACTGGTTTCATTATGTATCATTTCACTTAGAATTGAAATTTCCAAGAACTTATCCAAGATTGTAAGTTATCCAAGATTATCCAAGATTATCCAAGTTATCCAAGATTACAAAACAGGCAGCCATACTAGCTAACACAGTAGCTAAAGCGGTTTCATAAATTAGAACAAAAATCTCCAGGAAGCATCACTGTCTTTGTTTTTCGGGTCTCACACTACATGCTGAAACAATGTGCAGCGGACACTGGAACAATGTGGGTGGGGAAGTGCAGAAAACCCAAGTATAGCTCACAGCCAGAGACCCCGTCTGCAAGCTCTCCAGTGGAGAAGCAGCAATCAGTGTTCACCATTGGCTGAATCTAGTCCTGCGGCTTCTGACAGATAAAAACTGTCACTGGATCCAAAGGCGTCTCTTGGAGCCTGCCATGTGATGCCTGTATTTTTAATTCTGGTGCTGAACAGATCTTTCCTTATGTTCTGGTTTTAGAAACTTCCAGAAAAGTTCTTAACTTAATAGTTTATTTTTTAAATGGAAAAGCCAAAAAACCTCATTTCAATTAAGAAATACCTCGTAGATAGATGCTCTGGTTATTTTTTATTTTCATTTTTTTTTGGGGGGGTCACTCCCGGCAATGCTCAGGGTTACTCCTGGCTCTGCACTCAGGAATTACTCCTGGCGGTGCTCGGGGGACCATATGGGATGCCGGAGATCGAACCCGGGCCGGCACAGGTCGGCCGCGTGCAAGGCAAACGCCCTACCCGCTGGGCTATCACTCCAGCCCTCTGGTTATTTTAAATGCTAACTATAATACAATTTTTTTTTAATAATACAGCTTTAAAATAGAGTTTTACATAGCACTGAGGAGAACTTTTGAGACAATACTATCAATACGTAAAAAAAAAAACTAACATTTTTGATTTTTTTTTTTTTTTTTGCATCACACCCAGCAATGCGCAGGGATTACTCCTGGCTTTGCGCTCGGGAATTACTCCTGGCGGTGCTTGGGGAACCAAATGAGATGCCGGGGATCGAACCTGGGTCAGCCACATGCAAGGCAAATGCCCTATCTGCTGTGCTATTGCTCTGGCCCCAAATCTTTAAGATTTCTAAAAAAAAAATTGACTAACCCAGTAAGAAAATTTTAGCAATATTACTATCAAAAAATACTACATATGGGCCAGAGCGATAGCCAGCGGGTAGGGTGTTTGCCTTGCACGTGGTTCGCCCATGTCGGCCTGGGTTCGATCCCGGCATCCCATATGGTCCCCCTGAGCACCGCCAGGGAGTAATTCCTGAGTGCAGAGCCAGGAGAAACCCCTGAGCATTGCTGGGTGTAACCCAAAAAGCAAAAAAAAAAAAAAAAAAAAAAAAAAACTACATATCTCGAGATTTTCTTTTCTCCAAAATTCAAACATAGTCTCATGCAGAGTAGAAAATAACAGACAAGAAAAGATAAAGTCTGTATCCAGAGAATGACAGACGCTAAAGATTCTGAAAACATCAGACCTTTCCGTATCTCCAGGAGAAATAAAGTTGCTAGCACTGTCATTAAAGAAAGCAAGGCACAGAAAGAGGAAAACTGTAAAGTGGGGTGGAAGATGAGCAACAGCCGAGATTTAGAACACAGGAGAAAGTTCCAGCGTGCCAGGCTATAGGGAGACTAGAGTTACCGTCCTAGTCCCCAGCCGCCCGCACAGACACACCCAGCGTACCTGTTGTTGTTCCGACAGTTCCGACAGTTAATGCATTCCAGTGGGTCCGTCTGAGGAACCGCCGTGTACATGCCACCACCCTTGATGGAAGGAAGCACAGGAAAGAGAAGCAAGTCACTGACCAGTCACCCACTCTCCTATCTCCCAAAAGGGCTGCATGACTGGGTTTCTTCTGGGGTGGTTGGGGTACACCCCAGAGGGCTCAGGTACTGCTCCTGGCTTGGTGCTCAGAGGTGCTTCTGATGCTCTCAGGACCAGGTCTTCTGCATACCTAACATGGATATGTGGTATATTCTAATCTGCGCCCTCAGCAATGTTTTGCTTATCATAATTTACCCATATTTGTAAATGAGTTCTGCAAAAAAAATAGTATTCTAAAAACTTAGAATTGTGTGTTTATTTTCAGAGGTTTACTTACTCCTCCCAACCTCCTCCTTCAGTGTTTCTAACCAAATGGGTCCCAAATACGTTGGCCATCATAACCTCCTACTCATTTTGACTTTTCTAGCATTTGGGGAAGAATTTTATTTGATGCCAGTTGGAGCAACAGGGTGGAAATCTGAATGATGTCACAAGATAAACCCATCTTCATTTTCCTGTAATTATTTCGATTAGGCCTCTTCGCTTGACTACACTAAGTATTAAAGCATGTTCTATTTTTCCAGATGGATTAGATTCTCAGCCAGCAAAGAGTTGAGGGGAGCATTAATATTTTGATGTTGCTTTTGGAGGCAACCGCCCAGCAATTAAGAAAAATGCCCAGAATAACACATACCTCATTGCAAAATGTCCACTTGACAGATATAGTGGCAAGAGATTTTTTTTGAAATTAAAATGAAGACTGGAGCAAGCCCTCTGATATGATAAAAACACCAGCATGCCTTTGATAGGGTGGAGAGGGTCCCACTGCACCCCACCCTGTCAGGCCTTCAACGTCAGGGAAAGGTCAGGCAATTGTTTTTCCCAGAATATTTTCCATTTTTCCTCATCTCCTAACAACAGCCAGCAGTGAAGCAAACCAAAAGCACTGAACCTTTTCTGGACAGTCCCAGTCCAACCAGTAACAGGAATTTTTCAGAAAACATTAAAGAACGGCCTCGTGCTCTTTCCAGCCCATGATGATAACTCTAGAGGTTCCTAAAACAAGTGAGCGGCCTGCAGGGCAACTTACTTGTCTGAATAATGAAACACAGCAGAGCTAACTCAGGGATTCTTAGGATCACTAAGATTTTAAGAAAATTTCATTCCCTCTCCTCCCACTCCAAAGGCTAAGAGACACAACAGGGGCCAGAGAGAAAGTAAAGCAGGCAGGGAGCTTGCCTTGCACACAGATGACCAGGGTTCGATTCCTGGCATCCCATATGGTCCCTGAAGCCCAGCTGGAGTGACTGCTGTGTGCAGAGCCAGGAATAAATAACCCCTAAGCACTGCTGGGTGTGGCCTCCAGAAAAAAATGAAACAAATAGAAAAACAAAAAAAGAATCTCTGAAACTGTGCTCCTAAAGAGGTAACTTATTTAACTAGCAACCCAACGTTCAAAACAAAGAAGGTATTCTGTTAAAATACTGGAACAAACATCAGACTTATTCTTTTTTTCCTCATAGAAATACCAGGGGCTGTTCAAACTGTAATACCTTCTCCTTTAGCTTCTTGGACAATACAGAAATTTAGAATAAGCAACCAAAAATAAGTTTGGAAAATCTAAATACAAGCCCTGTATTTCTACACAAAATAATGAAATCGTTTCTTTTGGCGATGACAGGCACTGAGGCAAGTAAACCTCTTTCCCCACGTTATATTAAAGCGAGGCCACATGGACTTCTTTTTTTCAGGGGAGACGAGCGCAGTCCCCCACTACCACAGATCACGCAGTCGAGTTTCCCACATTTGCAGAAATCGCAGGGGTCAGCACATCCGGAGAGCAATGGATAAGCCTCTCCTGGGAAAACCACCTTCGTGATCATGGTATCTCCCCTGCCAGGAAAGTACAACTTTCTAGCTTTAATATATACTATAGTTTTGTTCTCTAAATGTGTTCATTCATGAATTTTTATAGTTTTGTTCTCTAAAATTTTTAATGAATATTAGAGTTTAAAACCAAAGATTTCTATGCGTCTTGCAGAGCCAGAGAGATGGCTCGGGGTTGGGGCACGTGCCCGGCAGGTTGCAGGGGTCATGTCGAATCCCCTGGGGCCCCAAACACCGCACTGGAAGCCCCGAGTCCCCTGAGCACTGAGCACTGCTTAAGATAACCCCGCCCCCCCAAATTCTACACATCCCCTCTTTTCAGCACATGTGGGTGATGGCATATAATACAGATGTAATCAGAACAATGGCAACAACTAAATAAGTGGTTTACCTGATCAGCTAAACAAACCATCCTCTGGACCCAAGAAACAGTAGAAACCAAACTTTCTAGCCCAGAGAATCTCCTTAGCCAGGCTACATCTAAACTGTGCTAGTCATTCTGGGCCCGTTTCAAAAAAGTAAGCGACCAGCTGGTCAGCCTGAATTAAAGTTATTCTAGAGGCTTTTTTACTCCATGTGGCTAGAGAATATTAACATTACAGAATGGCAAGAGCCTTCTAGATAACCCAAGAACACTCTGGGTAAAAGAAATTCCTGCAAGGGAAGATCACGCTGGTGGTCTGAACACTCATTCCACAGCACCCAGGCAGTTTCACATAGAGGCATTGTCTGGGTCATGTGGAATCTGATCTTGAAAATCAGAAACCTCAGTGCATATGCCAATGACAGGAACTAAAGTCAGGCTGCTGCTCTAAGACCATGTACATGCCTCGGACCTGTCGTGATCTCCACTGCCTATATCTCTTTCCTGACTTTTTTCCCCCCTGGCTTCATGATCTGTCTGGTCCCTTGAGGTACCAAAAGTTTCTGACTATGTACTAAACAGAATCAATCCAAGAGCAAGGATTTGAACCTTTGGTCCAGGACTAACTCATCTAAGAAATTCACTGTCTGTTTGTTTCTGGGCCACCAGTGTCTGTGTAAGTATTTTAAAAATACCAACTGAGTGGATTAGTCCAGTTGTATGGCTGGATAAACCGAAAGACCTCTGGAGCAATGGCTGGCCAATGCTACATACTCTGGCCATCCCAGTTAATTCGTGAGGCTTCTATATGGATCAGAGTCAACCCCTGCCACCATGTCTTGTCTCTTGGCATTCTGGGATGCAGAAAAGGCTGTTACTTATTATTAGGTCTCTTACATTTACCAGATGATGAGGATGTTCAAAACCCATATGCGTCCTGCTTAGGGAGTTTGCGTGGCTGGCGTACAGCCCTCCATTTAAAGCCCCGTTCATGATCCCGTTGACTCCATTAGGAACCTTGTGGTGAAGATGGGAGCAGCCATTGCTGAGACCCCCATTGCTCCGGAAGCTTCCATGAACATTTCCACTGATGCGGCTGGTGCCAGGAACGGTGGTGAACTCCACCATCTGCCCATTGAGATCGGACCCTTGGTAGAGATATCCTGGTGGGTCATACTCTGTTGGGAGAGAACAGAAAAGTGAAAAAATCCTGAAAAGAACAATCCTCTTCTTGGTTAGAAGCCTTATTTATGAACCACTAAGACACCAACCACCATGCTAAAGCAAAACATTCCAAATGGGGGGCGGAGTGATAGTACAGTGGGGAGGGCATTTTCCTTGCACACAGCTGACCTGGGTTCAATCCCCAGCATCCCGTAGGGTCCACTGAGCACCGTCAGGAATAATTCCTGAGTGCAGAGGCAGGAGTAACCCCTGGGCATCACCGGGTGTGACCCAAACATAAATAAATAAAATAATCCCAAAGGGGTCTATGGAAAGGCTCCTCCTTGTGAGATGAGCGGTGAAAGTGAGGCGGTGACTTCCTTTCCAGGCTGTTGGCAGCTGCAACTCTGAGTTAATTATGACTCTGTTAATGGAAAGAAACATTAACTAGGGAGAAATTACTCAAAAGAGAATTAATAAATTATGCTAGCTGGAACTAGCAAAGTACTGGCTACGGTAAGTGAAAGCATATAAACTCCCACATACTTCAAAGTGCTTAAAGAAATAGTCTGAAACAGCAAAAACAGTATGTCGTCATGGAAACAGAGCCCCCATATAAATTCTGGCCCGGTCAGAAAGGACAATTCAAGTAACTGTTTTGAAACAACCATTTCCAGTAAAAGTCAGGAGTTGTATCCCCATCCTAGGTGAGCAGAGCAGCGGGGAAGAGGTAGGGCTCCCCACACCGCGTGACAGAGGAACAGCTCCATCCCTTCCGATCGAAAGCACTCACCCACAGCGTCAAAATGCTCATTCCCACAGGCAAAGCGAGCAGATATAGTTAGGAAAAGTAAGAAGTCCCCGAGGAAGTACAGGAATTAAAAACTGTCCAGATTTGAGTCTGGAGTCTGGAACACTTCTTCAGGGCTCCTTAGTGCCGAGACGGGGTAAGGAACCTTCTTCTGTCACTGAGCTCGGTGCCCAGCAGGGCTCCTGCCAGAGTGCTCACTGCAGGAAAGTGCAGGGATCGTTCTCAAAGCAGCCTGACAACAGGGACAGGAAGGGGGAGGACAGCCTGGGGGCGATGTCTCAATTGTTTGTGTCCTTCGGTGACAGTACCCGGAAAATTCTTCACATGCTCCCCCCCCGTCTCTGCTGGCCAGGCCTGTGCCAGCACCAGCTCCAAAGCACATGTTCCAAGGTCTTGTCTGCTCTGGTGGTCTGGCAGCAACAGACTGCCAGCACTAAGTCAGCTGTTTACTCAGAGACCTGCTTAGCGGGGGCCTTGCTGTTTATTTCTCCTGGGCATGTGACGCTCGGCCAGCTCTGGCTGGCAGCTAAAACTGTGGGAAAAGGCACCTCTTCCGAATAAATGTCTGATGGGCTTTATACCAGGGCACTGAATCACAATAGTGCCCTCAACACTGTTTTTCTCCCAGCTTTAGGGAAGTGAAGGAGGGGTGGGCAGGACTCACTCTGGACGGTGCTCTGCTGGCGGTTCTTCCACAGGCACATGGCGATGAAGATCATGAGGATGAGGACCATGCCACCCAGCACGCAGCCCACGATCAGATACAGCATATCGCTGCCGGGCGGGCTGGCCGCGGTCCTGCAGGCCCGCCACCTCCAGGGACACTCGGAGGGGTGCTCAGGTCTTTGACAGGATACTCAGAGGCTCCAGGAGCACGTTTCACTTGTGGAAATGAAGAGGGAAACGTGATGTGAGGATGGATCATTCTCCAAGGGAGGGCTGGTGAAGGCGGCAAGCTGGCCTGTTTACACTTGTTACTGAGCTGGTCCGACACCAGTGACTCACAGGAGGCCTGCAAAGTCTGATGTGCCAATGTCTCTGTCCACAAATGCTACAGAAACCATAAGATCTGAGACACAGAGCAACTGGGTCTAACTCAAACTGAGGGGATTTATATGCTCAACTCATTTGCGGAAGACTCCCAAGGAGCTGAAGTACCAGCGATCAACTGACGGAGACAGTAACTCCTGTTGACTCAACTTCAGTTGAATATAGGACTTACTATTGCTTATTAAGTCCTACATTCTGCTACACGGCAGAGTCTGGCAAGCTACCCATGTTTAATTTACTTGTTATGCCAAAAACTAGTAACAGTTATGGACCTCGGTTCCATGACCTGAAGAATGGTTTCGGGCTCTTCCTGTACCTGTAGCAAGCAGATGCCCTTGGGTTACACTTGCTTGTGACAGGACTAATGGAGATGTTACTAGTGCCCACACGAACAAATCGATGAGCAATGAGAAGACAGTGATACAGTGATTGCTTATTTATGTCTATATCACAGGATTAATATTCGAAGATATGGTTTTGGACTATGAGAATTATATATCATTCCAAAACCCTCATGTACAACATTAAACCTCCCAACCTTGAAAGTTCATGTAGATGTTTTAGATATTCTGAAGAAAAACAATACCAAAAGCTAGTAATAGGATGGATTAAAAATATGATTCTCAAGTGGTCGGGATGCCACAATGGGCTGAAACATACACTTTGCAGGCAGGAGGCTGGGCATGATCCCCAGCACAGTCCAATGGCACCAGAGGATGTGACCCTCAAACAAAAACAAACCCCATTGTTTGTTCCCAAATAAGACCATATTAAAGCCCTCAATTCCTTGGTTTTCAACCTTTTTGTATCTAGGGCCGGCACCAGTCTGGGTGCACCAGTCCAAAGAAGAGGAGTCGAAAACCAGTAACCCGAATGCCACTGAAAAGAGAGCAGCAGAGCAGTGACCCTGGGAGCCAGACGGCCTGGGCTGCCGGCCCAGCTCCAACACTGCCTAGAGAGGCGTGCCTTCCCCTTCACCAGCCAGTTTCTGCAGTGCAAACTACTAACAGCTCTATCACAAGGTGGTAGTGAAGAGTAAATGAGTTCATCCACCAGACAGTGCTCCAAACAGGTCCTGATTCATGGTACATTTTGCAACTATTATCACTCATTATCCTTTATTTCCTGTTAAGGAACTTACAGAACACTAGAAACAAAGTGGCCTTTGAAGAGATCTACTTGCACACAGCTTGTGCTCGGGTCCAGTTTTCCAGCAACTCAACTACACAGAGCAGGGGTCAGTGGAGGGGAGGCTTCTTTGGAAGGAAGAGTGCTCCCTCCCTAAAGGTTGGACTAACACTTGGCAGGGAGGAAGGAAACTTCACCTGCAGATGGGGGCTGGATTACATGATGCAAAGGTGTTCCAGTTCTAAAGAAAACAAGCAAGTTTCTGGCATAAAATGAACGCTTCTGATCATATAGTAAGATCGTCATTCTGAGAGGGAAGATTGTGAGGTGTATTCGCTTGATTTACTCTGAAGTTATGAGTCATTCTACCAAGTTTACTACCTGTTGCAGGACTCCTAAAAGCCTAGGCCTCTGCATCTGCCCTGGATCGCCTACTGCAGGTCACTTCATAGATAGGGGGTAGTCTAAATGTGGCAGTTTATCCGACCATGTATGCTGTACTGGCTGGTATAAATATTCTCCCATGCCACCACAATCATCGTGGGACTAGCTAGATCTTACCGGTATATTTGCCTGGTCACGTAGGATCCCTAAGTAATTAGACCAGAGAGAAATGCTGTTTGCCTCCAAGCAAACAAGCATGGCTCCCTGATAACTCAAAGGCAACTAAAATACAAAACTACCATGAAGTAGAAGAGACTTGTGAAGACTTGATATATATATATTTTAACATTTTATTATACCACCGTGAGATATACAATTACAATGTTGTTCACGCTTGGGGGTTTTGGTCACACAATGTTCCAGCACCCCGCCCTCCACCAGTGCCCCTCAACCACCACCCATGTCCCCAATTCCCTCCCCCTCCCACGTCCTGCCTAAATGGCAGGTTCTTTATCTCCTCTCTCTCTCCCTCTCTCTCTCCTCCTTCTCCCACACATTGTGTACATTTAGAAGCCATCATTTGCATTTTTTTGGTCTGTATTTAATGCTCAGTTCTATGTTGGTATCAGACCTTTTGACATTTATTCACGCATGTTCCCTTCTCTGTCTTACCTAACCTCTGACTTGGAGAAATATTTAACTGGCATTAGTATTAGTCTTTGGTACAGAGACATGCCATCTCAGAAATCCCCTTCTCTACCCTATAAAGGCATTTCCAGGCAGATCTTGGCTCAAAACATTAGCATATAAAAGGGCCTAGGTGAGGTGCAGGGAGGGATTACCTAAGGGCATTTGACCCTCCCTGCTTTCCATAACAGTGGGAGGGAGGTCCGAGTTGCAGGGGTATAATACTAGCCTGCTTCCTCTCTCATGCTTCTTTTTGGGCTCTCTGTGAGCTCTCACCCTTCTTGGGAGTCTTGTCTTTGTCTCCTCTTTACAGGGCCTTAACACGTGGTGGCCGCCATCTTGGCCTACATGTGTCTTGGGTTCTAGCTAGGAATCCTAAACACAGGGTTTTTCCTATTGCTGCCTTGTATGCCCGAACCTGTGATAAGTAAAGCCTTTTAAAACTGCATCGGATTCCCGAGTCTTCATCCATTCCCGCCCGGCTCGGAGGTAGAAGGGAACTTCGCTTCCCGGCACTGTCGGGACCCCGGTGGAGCTCCCTGACAACTACCGTGTAATTTAACCTCTTGCTAAGCCAAGAATGGAGGGCCAGGGTGTATGATGGAGGGTGGGTGAGACACACCCCTTAAACATCAATAAGAACAGACTGCTCAGGGCCTGAAATAAGATGAGATGCAAAATGAGGAGACACCAAACACATCTGAATTCTCCCATCTTTACAGCTAGGGACATATGGCTCGACTTCAGCAATCCAGTCTTTCTTGAAAATTACTGATTTAAAAATGAATCATGATGGGCGGGCGCGATAGCCCAGCGGTGGGTGGGGGTGTTTGCCTTGCACGCGGCCGGCCTATGCTGGCCTGGGTTCGATCCCCGGCATCCCATATGGTCCCCCGAGCACCGCCAGGAGTAATTCTTGAGTGCAGAGTCAGGAGTAACCCCTGGAGCATCGCCGGGTGTGACCCATAAAGCAAAAAAAAAAAAAAAAAAAAAAGAATCATGGGTCACAAAATCCTGAGCATTAACATTTAATCTATGGAGGTAAAGCAGAGCTGAGGTCTGGTTTAGAATCAGCACTGACTAATTAACTCTTACACTTAAACAAATAGATAATAAATATTAAACATATCTGCAATTGAAGAAACCATTTTAAGCACAAAGAGTCTACCCTTAAAGTCCAGATGCCTTTTCCCCCAGTATGCTATTTCTCACATCATTCTCAGACACTGGTGAGTAAATATTTCTTTTCTCTTCATGGTAAAAGAGGTAAGAGAAGTAGCTTCTCTTTAGCCACAAGAATAACTAAATAGGATGTTCACATAATAATTTTTCAGACAAGGGCCAACATTTTATATTTCCTGTTGGGACATTTTGAACATAGGCACCTAGCAAGATTCCCTTTAGGCCAAAATAGCACTGTGTCGCAGTGTGCTGGGGGGAAAGCACCAACTCACTCCCCTCCTACCTTTCGTCTCACAGATCATCACGTTACTAAATTCGCTTTCTCCCCCTTCATTGAAGCATTGCATTTTGATATCATAGGAGGTCTCTGGCTGCAGATGACCAATCATGTGCCACTGTTTTGAACCTAGGAAGGAAAAACATGAGACAAGTTTCACCTATTGTACAATACATGTGATGACGTCAATATAATTAATAACTTTCGAATGAGCTTGGAGCAGGATCCATGACCACACCCGACAGCTGGTGCCATGAAAATCTACTTACTAGAAGTATTTTTCCTACAGTCCACAAAAAAAAAAAAAAAAAAAAAAAAAAACAGCATTTCTGTTACATGCCATCCAATGAAGATAAGAGACAAACAGACTGAATTAATGCTATGCCTGTGCTTTGGTCAGTCTAATTCTACATATTTCTTCCCACACTGTTTACACACTACAGCAAGGGGTACGGCCCCCAGCAGGCACCGCACTGAGAGCTATGAAGTTCACAAGCCAGCGAGGGCAACTCTGGCGGCACATAGAGGAGCCTCACAGTGACCCCAATGTGCTTTGACCATGGCTTGTGCTGGCCTCCACTGAGTGTCACCCCAGCAGGCACCTGTGCAAGCACCGAAACTAAAGATGTGCAAGTCTCGGGAGCACCACAACCTGCTGGGCACCAGTTTCAAGGGTCAGTCACACAGTGACACCTGGCTATTACTACAACAGCTACACAACAATGACAGGAAGGGAGGAAGGCTCAGAAGCCAAGTAGTCTACCCACTGTACTATCCCTCAGGCCCAAATTTCAGAATTAAATTCAACAGAGAACCTGATGCAGAAGATGAAATACGTTTTGAAAAAGTCTTGACTGTTGTGTAGCAATTGATTTCTAGCCCCAAATTTGAGTAACACTGAGTCCTTGATATATGTAAGTCATCTGAAACTTCACTTTAAAGAAAACTTTACATACAGTGGGTAAATACTTTTGTTTCTGGGCATGGGAAAACCTACCCATATTTTCCAACTGCCACAAAAAAAAGAATTTCGTATGCATAAGCTTGAAAAGTAGGAATAAGCAAATTACACAGCATGGTGAAACCCACTTAAACATGGAACTGCTCTATTACATTCATAAACAAGCTCTCTGTGAGCCAGAGGCAAAGCCCACATCTGCAGGAGCAGCTTCTGGAAAGTCACCTCCCAGCTCAGCACTCAGTGTTCACAGCACACAAGCCTGCAAGTACAAGCTCAAAGTTTTTTTTTTTCTTCTTGGGTCATACCCAGTAATGTTCAGGAGCTCAGGGGACCACATGGGATGCCGGGATCGAACCCAGGTCAGCTGAGAGCAAGGCAAACGCCTTACCTGCTGTGCTATGGCTCTGGCCCCCAAGCTCAAAGTTTAATGAGAGAATATAGCTTAAAAGTCACTCACCAGTGGGCATTTCTATTTATTTTTATTAATTTTTTATTGTACCACCATTTAAGATATACAGTTACAAAGATGTTCATGTTTGGGTTTCCGTCATGCAGTGTTCCAGCACCCATCCCTCCACCAGTGCCCATTTCCCACCACCAATGTCCCCGATTCCCTACCCCTCCCCTAGCCTGTCTCTATTGTAGGTACTTATCTTCTCTCTCTCTCTCTCTCTCTCTCTCTCTCTCTCTCTCTCTCAAGGGAAGAACTACCAAGTGGGACGACAGTGCAGTGTGCAGAGACAGACAGGGATGCTTGTATTTTCCTTCATTGAGAATTATTTTATTGAATTGTTAAACCTGTGCCAAACGTTTTAAAAATAAAACTCTGGTCCTTCACTTTTTTTAAGTCCTAGTTAACAAAAACTGACCAAAGACTAAAACAACAGCCGTCACTAATGATTTTTCCTGTTTCTTTTTTAAAACTGCCCCCCAGGTTTTTTTTAAAATATTTTATTATACCACTATGAGATATACAATTACAAAGATGTTCATGTTTGAGTTTTGGTCATACAGTGTTCCAGCACCCATCCCTCCACCAGTGCCCATTTCCCACCACCAATATCCCCGATTCCCTCCCCCGTCCCCCAGCCTGCCTCTATGGCAGGTTCGGTTCTTTTTTTTTAAATTTTTATACAATTACAAAGGTGTTCATAATTGGTTCTTGGTAATACAGTACACCAGCACCCATCCCTCCACCAGTGCCCCATTTCCACCACCAATGTACCCCACCCCTCCCGCCCACCCCCAGGCTGTATGGCAGGTTCTTTATCTCTCTCTCTCTCTCTCTTCCTTCTCTTACATATTGTGGATTGTAATACATATACTTAGAGGTCATCATGTGTATCTTTTTCCCTGTATTTAATGCTCAGTTCTAGGTTGGTATTAGCACTTTCGACAATTATTAGCACTCTTCCCTTCTCTGCTTACCTAACCTCTGACTCCCACACCTGATCCATGTTTCGCGTGTCATAATATTTTTATATATATATATATGTCATAAAACTGCCCCCTTTTTGGTTGAAGTCAATGATGCCTACAGAAAAGTGCTGTAACTGAACGGCTCACTGGCTGCTGACAAACGGAACATGCCCATCCACGGCACCAACACCTACACCGAGGAGAGAATTCCCGGCACCCCAACAGTCCCCCTCAGGCTTTGCTGACTACATCTTTCTCTAAAGATAGCTTGGTCTTAACTGCACCAAATACATTTTGCCCCTCACCTTTCATTTCCCAAACTCTTTATGTCTAAAGCAGATTTCAGAAACCAATTTATACCTTATTTTTCCAGTTTAAGGAAACGATTATTGCATCATTCGAAAGAAATGCACTGAGTATCTACTATGTGCCAGGTCTTCTGAGGCAGATTATTAAACACCCACGATGAAAGGCTGGATTCCACAGGAGAACCATGAGAAGGAAAGCCGCAATGTTAACAAACAGCACCAACTCGATCACGGCACACACAGGAGAACTGATGCTAAGCCCATGTGTGACACCATCCAGGAAGGACCAGACGTCAGGAAGTCAGGACACAGGAGTGGAATGACAATGGTATCCACCTGAAACCTTATGTGACTAACCAGTGCTGCCCAATGAAAATGTAATTTCTTTTTTTTTTTTTTTTTTGGGTCACACCCGGTGATGCTCAGAGGTTACTCCTGGCTCTTTGCTCAGGAATTACTCCCTGGTGGTGCTCGGGGTACCATATGGGATGCCGGGATCGAACCCAGGCCAGCATAGGCCGGCCGCGTGTAAGGCAAACGCCCTACCCACTGGGCTATTGCTCCGGCCCTGAAAATGTAATTTCAAAACGTCGTAAGGAAAGGATGAAGGCCTGACAGATCTATTAGCACACTTTGTTTTTTTTGCTTTTTGGGTCACACTCGGCAAAGCTCAGGGGTGATTCCTGGCTCTTTGCTCAGCAATTACTCCTGGTGGTGCTTGGGAGACCATCAAACCCAGGTCAGCCGCGTGCAAGGCAAACACCCTACCCACTGTGCTATCGCTCCGGCCCCTCTTAGCACACTTTGTGTGTCAGTTTTTCAGACTCTTGGGTGATAAAAGGCCTTTCCTCCCTCAGTCAGAATTGTACCAAATTGATTCCCAAGAAAGAATCCTCCAGCTTCTCTGGACACCCCCCAAGGCAGGAAGTGAATTTCATGAGAGAACCCACACTGGGAACACGGTGTTGCAAAGTTCTTCCCACTACTTTCTTTTACGTTCTCTCCCAGCTAACTGACTTCCCTCTCCATGAAACGGCTCTCAATCCTGCCCCATCTTCCCTGCGGCCCACTGGTCTGTCTGGGATCCACCTCTCAGCTGACAGCTCTGAGTTCAGCCTTGTAGAAGGGGTGTGTGGGGTGCTGGGTGGGGACAGAGCAGTGCAGCTGGGAGGAGGGATCGGCTGCCCACAAAGAGGTCAACTCTCAGTAAGCTTTAAGCAAATCATGTCAAGCAAACACAAGCACAGAGTAGCAAGGGAACTTCAGTGGGGGGGAGGGGGCGGCAGATAGGACAGTGGGAAGGACACTTGCCTTGCATGAGCCCACCCGGGTTTGCTCCCCAGCATCCCGTATGGTCCCTGTGCACTGTCAGGGGTAATTCTTGTGTGCAAAGCCAGGAATAACCCTTGAGTATTGCCGGTGGTGGCAAAAAAAAATAATAAAAATAAAATAAAAAGCAACGTCAATAAAGACTTGAGGGGAGACAGGAGACAGCAAGAAGGGCCATGAACCCTTCAGCAGGCAAGAGCCATCTCGAAGAGCAGGAGATGGCAAGAAGGTGGGACATGTCCAAAGTCAGTGAGAAATGCAGGCGAGCACCAGGCAGGCTGGGATCAGCAGAGCCTGCACACATGCAAAGTTCTGGGTGACATTTCAAATGTGCTGGGGGAGTAGGAGAGAAAGGACAGCGGCAGGGCGTCTGCCTTACATGCGGCCAACCGGGTTTGAGCCCAGCACCCCGTGGGGTCCACCAAGAGCTGCCAGAAGAGATCCCTGAGTGCAGAGCCAGGAGTAACCCCAATCATAGCTGGGTGTGGCCCAAAAAACAATCAAATGCAGTGGGAAGGCAGAGGCCACCAGCACGGAGACAGAGTGCTTCTCTTTCTACACACTCCAGCTTCTAGCTGTGTACCTGAAAGTGGCCACGGTCTCAGATTCATTTAAACAAAGACAGAAAGCAAATCTGTTCCCAGATGTACTTAGACAAGTCATGTCACCTCCACAGCTTTGTAACTGTTTCTATAACCCAAACAAGAAGTCCTTTCTGCATACAAAATTGGAAAAAAAATAAGTGTCTCTGGGGGATTCAGAGCAATAATATAGAGGCCACTTCATTTGTCACTCTATCTTAAACTGGGGTGTTTTTCCTAATAACGATCAGTCTCTGCCCTCCTCAGACCCTCACTGGATGCCAGTTTGCCAACAAGACTCACCTTCCACAATATCCCTCTTGTAATCACTATCGTTGTCACTATCTGTTGGTCGGTAATAGATATAAAATCCTTGAATGGGAGTGTTATTGTTAATTGACGGAATGTACTGAAAAAAAATAGAAGAGTCATCAAACATAAAAATAATCACATCTGTTATGACTGACTTATCTGTGTGGTAATATTTTTTCTAGCTTAATTTAACAGCTTTAGCTTAATAGCTTGGAAGTTATTTTTAATTTAATTCCAAGATCTCTATATACCAAGGGTGTTAAGAGCCACTTAGCTTACTGGAGGTCTGGAAAAAAAAAGAATGAAGCAGTACTTAGGTTCAAAGGCATGAAAGTATGTGTGGTTTGGTAAGTGGCAGCTCCGTTAACACTGAAATGAGCGCTGCAGGGACGGGAATTTCTGTTTAGTACATTTTGCCTGTCTAGGACAGGGGACAAAATCGGAGGAAGACGCCCTCCGATCCCACCAATAACATGCCATGTACTTCTTAGCAATTATATCCCATTCTTTCTTGCTCCTGCTCCTTGGCAGCTACTGATATTCTTTCTATCTCTATAAATTTGTCATTTTTAATCTTATACACAGTTACAAGTTTGTTCGTGGTTGAGTTTCTGTCATAGTGTTCCAACACCTGTCCCTTCACCAGTGTACATATCCCACCACCAATGTCCCCAATTTCCCTCCCTCCCCCCTCTCCGCCTCCCTCTCTGTGTTTAAAGACCTCAGTTTTCCAAAGTTTCTCCCTGTTTTGCTCCCACCAGCACTGTGCAAATGTTCCAGTTGCTTACCATCCTATCAATATTTGTTACTATCTGACTTTATTATTATAACCCCCTCGAGGTGTTGCAGGTGTGGCTGCGGTACCTGGCTGCATCGGCAGGTGGCAGACAGGAGACAGGCTTGTCTACACCCAGGGCTCTGCCCTGTGGGCCCTTGATGGTTGATGGTCTGACACAGAAAAAGACTGGGCCCCTGGGATGAACCCAGAGCTACAGCAGAGCCTGGCCAGCTACCCGTGGTGTATCTGATATGCCAAAAACAGTAACAATAATGGACCTCATTCCCAACGAATGGAGGCGTTACTGGCACCCGCTTGAGCAAATCAATGAACAATGGGAAGACAAGTGACAAGTCAAGTGCCAATGCTGCTCAGTTTATAAAATGTGACTTTAAAACAAAGACTGGTGCTCTTCACTTGCCTATCAATGAAAATGTAAAAGGTGGCGACTCACACAACCACAACACAAGTCTAGAAAACTGACAACTCCCGAGGCCAAACCAGAAAATGTTCTGGCAGGAGAGACTCACCGTCCACTTGAGCATGATCTGTGTGTCACTGACGGCTTCCTGTACGCAATGTGCGGCCCGGCTATGGGGCGATTCGAGAAACGATTGGGGAACCCTGCCACCTGGTAGGGACGAGAGGCCGAACTCCGGAAACTCTCACCATAATGGTTGATAGCAATGACCCTAAATTTGTATGTCGAACCTTTGGAGGAGGGGGAGGGAAAAAAGAAAAAAGAAGTAAAAATATCTGTCATAAGGCCTTGGGAGGTAAAACATTCACACAATAACCTGCGGCTTAAGTATCTACCATGATAGGAATAATAATATACTCAAAATAAAGCCTGTAGCTTTATTTACAGATTTCATGAAAACTATAAAATATATTAACACAAAATTCTTTTAAAAGTGTTATTAATGTCAGGTGAGACATGATTATTAGCACAATAGGATTCAAGTATGAAATTTAATAGATTCCAGAATTGAAACCATACATATGTAAATGAGAATGGGCTTTTTTTCATATTGTATGACATGGTCTTAATTTTCTTATTTACATAGGTCAAAATCAAACAGGAATCATTAATTGGCCCTTACTGATTTAGTTTCTGATCATTCTATTTGCCAGTTCTAAATTTTGCTGGAGTAAGTGATATATATTTGTTATGTGCCTAACTGGGAAGGAAACTAGGGATATTGGTCGAGGGAAGGTCACACTGGTGGTGTTAGAACACTAAATGTTTGAAACAACTGTAATATGCACAACTTTGTAAATCACGTTGTTTTTAATAAAAAATTTAAAAAAAGGAAAGCAAGCCAGCCTGTGTGCCAAGCAGCTTTTGATTCACTTGTGAGCATGTCTCCACTGGAGAGGCCGCTCCGTGCCGAGTCAAGGTGGTGAGAGGGGCCAGGAGGGAGCTGGAGGAGACACTCAGGGTGAGTGATGCGTGGCAGGGAGGAGCTCAGGCACACAGCCGCACCCATACCACCCAATATAGTCCTGGGGAGCTCTCAGAGCCACACACTGGGTCTCCTTCCTTTTTAATTTTATTTATTTTGGGAGCCACACTCAGCTTGAGTACTTGGGCTTACTCGTGGCTCTGTGCTCAGGGATCACTCCTGATGGTGCTCCGGGAACCGTATGGGTTGGTGGAAATCCAACCCGGGTGGCAAGACAAGTGCTCTCCCCACTGTACTCTTGCTCTAGCCCCAGGTTCACTTCCTTTTGAAAGAAACCACTGCAGTGAAGCTTGACGCAGTGAACACCTTTAAAGGCAAGCACTAGGAAGGGCAGTAGAAGACGCCCTCCGATCCCACCAATAGCAGGGCAAGAGGGAGTCAGTTATCATATTTATTTCTAGTTGAGTGAGATTCTGGGATTTACGATACTACTGTGATGTTTCCACATAATTTCAACACTACACCCATCACTAGTGCAGGCACCAGGAGACAGCAGATTAAACTAACAGAAGGAATTCCTTTGGATTACATATTCAGAACTAAAAACAAAACAAAGCAAACCACAATCTTAAGAATCAATTAGAATGCTAAAGTCAGTTTAAAATAGCTTTAAAAAAAGCCAGTGGACTTCTGAGGACAATGTTTTCCATCTGTGAAATGTCCCATAGGGTCACTCACGTTTCAAGCTGCCACCAGACCTTTGTGTTCCCCCGCCCAGTCGTGGTTCCAGGCTCCTGTGCTCCTCACACACCTGGCACACAGCACAGTCACTGGCCCCTCCGTGCATTCGGATGCTCACAGAAAAGAGAATAAAGAGCGCTTGCGACCTGCTCCTTCCCTCCTCTGCTATTTAACTTCTTTCACAAAGTCTCATGGTAGTGAATGACTGCACGGTTTCCTCTGCCAAAATTTAACTGACAGAGAAAAGAAGGGATAGTTCTTTGGCTGGTTACATAGCTTAGTAAGTAGTAAGCACATGCCTTGCACATATGTCCTTGGGTTGATTCCCCGGCAACACCAAAACAAATTATATAGACATACATATATATATACACACACATATACATAGACACATATGTCTATACGCATGTATACATATATACACACATATATGTGTATATGTATGTATATGTGTATGTGTATACATATATACCCAGTATATGTGTGTGTATGTATGTATGTATACACACACACACACACACACACACACACACACTGGATATATACATTCATAGCCAAACACATACATATAAAGATGTCACTATTTTTGGTGACATCACTTTCCCACTGCAAATAAGTGGACACAATCTAAAAGCTAAAATAAAGAACAGGCTCAAGGGCACCAGAGAGATAATATAGTGGGGAGGGAGCTTGCCTTGCATGCAGCCCAACCACGTTCGGTCCCTGGCATCCCATATAGTCCCCAGAGCACAGCCAGGAGTGATTCCTGAGTGCAGAGTCAGAGTAACCGCTGAGCATAGCCAGGTGTGGTCCCCCTACCAAAAAAAAAAATCATGAAAAAAGAATGGGCTCAGGAATGCAGATACCCACAGGACAGTGATACAATACTGCCAGCTGAGTCTCTGAAGCATCTGTCTGCTGTTATGGACCACCCCTGATACAACAGGGAGGAAATGGGCTCACAACGGCACCATCCTGGCTTGCACTGAAAGAAAGACAAGGAAACGCAAAACACAGGGTCTTTACTGGGTGGATTTCAGGTGACACATGGCCGACATGTCAAAAAGAGAAGGGAGAAGATGAGAGACAGGAAGCCAGCTGCGGTGCAAAGGGAGACGCCCGGCATCTTTCTACCTGGCTCTAGACTCCTGACTTCCACGGAGAGTTTGGAGGGAGGGATGTCCTCAGCCGCCACCAGCCAGTCGCCGTCCTCATGCGCTTATATTCCACCTTGAAGGCAGTGATGGGAGAACCCCGTTTGCCCGGGGATCCATGTGACATAGACAGAAGTTTCTGAAGCCGTGGAGATAGTGGGTCGGTCAGGGGCCTCTGGCACTAGAAACAAACACTCATTTCAACAACCAACAGTGATGGAGATAGAATAACTGAAATAAAACTCACAGGGATAAATCCCCAGGCCTCATTTTTTTTGGGGGGGCTTTTTTGGGTCACACCCGGCGATGCTCAGGGGTTTCTCCTGGCTCTGCACTCAGGAATTACTCCTGGCGGTGCTCGGGGGACCATATGGGATGCCGGGGATCGAACCCGGACGGTATGGGCCGGCCGCGTGCAAGGCAAACGCCCCTACCCGCTGGGCTATCGCTCCGGCCCCCCAGGCCTCATTTTATTAGTGCTTCTTTACCCAACTTTAGGCCTGACTTGCTAGCCTAGCTTTCTGTGTGCTGCTAGAAGCTAAGCAGCAAAGAGGCGGTCACACACAAGACATAAAAAGAGGAAAAGGGCAGAAACGTATACACTTGATCATCATATCTGAAAAATAGGACTTAAATGAGAATGGCCACGTGACCAGGCTATTTTGAATTCATTGCTCTACAGGAGATTAAGTCATTACTACTCAGTAATCTGATTCTGGCTATGGTTATGATTTATAATAAAGACCCTGAACTATATACTGTCTTACTATTACTGTCTTACAAGTTTTTCTTTATCCATCCAAGCTACATAAACCCATTCAGCACACGAGCTACAGATCTGTATACCAGCTGTTCCTCTCACCTCCCGTGTATGTAGCGTGTGTACTGTGTATGATCTGTATATGTGTGTGTTATTATTTGTCTTAACATATTTCAAGGCTTCAGGAATGAGCCTCCAGAGAGCAGACATCAGGAATGTACAGAGGTACGGGGTGTCAGTGCTACTGACAGTGAGACAAGAGTAGCTGCACAGGACGAAAACAGGAAGATGGGGCATGCAGTTCAATAAGGGAAGATGCTTCCTGAAATAGATAAAGGGGTCAGAGAGCAAGCGTCTCATAGCTTTCCATTAGCTCTGCCAAGGGGAGGGGATGTCCCACTAAGATGCTCTGGAATGGGAGGTTCCCACTCCTGCTCCCCACCAATGAGAATAGCAACGGAAACACTGGTCACTGGGGTGGTTACAGCCCAGCTCAGCAAACCGGTCTTATACTGGACACGAATCACTTGTGAGTTTTATGACTGAGCCTGTTCTCGGGTAACCACCTGTGTGGGACACAGTGACATTCATTTCCATCTCAAGGACCCACTCCGGCCATATTACATGCATGAGGGTGATGTGTCTCTGACACAGGACTCCTCACCTGTCTCACCTGCATTAGCTCCCCAACCAACACCCTATCTTACCACTTCTTCAACCTACAACACAGATACCTGCAAGAGAAGAAAGCAATGTGGCACCAGGCACTGAAATGGAGAACACTGTGCCATTTACAAACACACTGCTTTGGCGCTTACAAACACATGGCTTAGCAGAAAGAAAGGGGGGAGGCATTCAAGGCAGACAGCTTTGAGTGATACTTACTTTATTCCTTTCAAGTTAGAAAGCAATGGAAACAGAACAGACAGAACTGTTAGTGAATCTCTTTTTTTAAATACTTGACAAGCAAATAACTTCCTATGGTGAGTCCCATGAGGTTAAAACTCATCAAAGAAACACAACACATCAAATAGAAAAACGGTTATTTGGGGCCAAAGGGCAGGGGTTGGGGGGGGTGGTTTCAAAGGGCTGGAGTATATGTCTGGCATGCATCAGGGTATGTATTGCAAGCCACAGTGTGTAAAAGAAGGGAGAGAGAGAGAGAGAGAGAGAGAGAGAGAGAGAGAGAGAGAGAGAGAGAGAGAGAGAATGAAAACTGCCTGCCATAGACGCAGGCTGAGGGAGGGGGAAATCATGGGACATTGGAGGGAAATGGGCACTGGTGGAGGGATGGGTGCTGCAACACTGTAGGACTGAAACCCAAATACGAACAATTTTGTAACTGTCTCATGGTGGTATAATAAAATATTAAAAAAATAATAAAAATAAAATCTGGGGGAAAAATCAATGATTGTTACCTAGAAAATGCTGAATCAGTGCTATCTGTTGCGATGGCCCAGGATGCTGTATGATTTGTGCTTGTACCCCCTCCATCCAAAAAATTGTATAAAAGGCTTAAACTGTGCTCAGTAAACGAGGACTGCTATCCAGAACTCCCCGCTGCTTTGGTGTCTTTCCTTCTTCCCTTCCTCAGCAGAGGCAAGGCAGAGTTTCTCCCAAGTCCATCCCTCTCCATTTTCGCAGGGATGAAGTCCGGCAAGATCTAGGTCTCCCTCATTTGTGCCGGAGCTGCTGGCCAGGGCCCCGGACAGTTCCTTCTCCAGTTACACTGTGACAACCCTCACTTTCCCGCCCTCCAGCTTCGCCTTCTGCCACTCCTCCCACCCCCACACCCCTAGTCTAAGTCCTTCTGGATTCTTAGGCATTAAAGCGAAAAGTCAAATCTTTATGTGCACCCCAAGAGCTCCCCCACCTCCCCAACATCACCACCACAGCAACTAGTTCAAGGACAATAAGCCTCTGTGTGACACGGTGTGCGTCATTCAGCTCAGCACTCAGAGCTGGCTCTAACCTAGACCATCGTTTCTTCTCCTTGCAGTGAAATCGTTCCTATCTTTGAGGTTTAGCCCTAGAAGGCGCCCGAACCTCTCCAGCACTTGCTGCCCGCGTTCCAAGCTGGGCCTGAGCGGTTTCTTCTGCTGTTCCCTGGTGGGTCTCGCTACCGACTGCTGGAAAGCCCTGGTGGTCTGGACCGTCCGCTCTACTGACAATGTGGTGATGGTTAGTCATCTGATCCTCGCTGCTCTAGCATTCAGCATAGTGTCTGCCACAGAGTGGTAAGCGGTTGGTGACGGTTTCTTAGTGGATGTCAATTTGGTTCGCACGAAGCTGGCCTGTGTTAAGTAACCGGAGCCACTGCAATGTTGCTCCGAGGCAGCACTGGACAGAAGGGCTGGAGATGCAAGAGGCCGAGGGAACACCGGGGGCCTGCCCTGGGCTCCAGGAAGCCTCAAGGGTCCTGTCTTATTTTTATAGGAGCCCTCAAAGATTCTCAGTAATAAAATTTTAAGTCTTCCCTAGATGTCTTACAAAGGTTAAGTTAGTAGAAACACACACACACACACACACACACACACACACACACACACATATACACGTAAAACTGTAACTTAAGAACTGGTTAAATATGATAAAAGCCCTTTGAAAATTTTAAGCTATGCTTTCCAAAATTCCAAGACTGACTAATTATAACAGTAAAACTGAATATTACTTGTGTAATCAAGTAAAAAGCTCTATAAATGTTACTATGGGTATCAGCTTGCATTTTGATGCTTCTCTCTCTTTTTCTCTTTCTCTCTCTCATACATACACACATCCACACAGTCAAGACTTTCAGAGTTCAAAAGTAACACGGAGACAAAAATAATACTCAAGCAGATTTCAAAGTCTACCTGCGTGCACGGATGGAGGAAGGGATGCGAAAGTTGTGGTGTATCACAACGGAACGCCACTTGCAGGAAAATGAATGCTTTGCATTGTAAGAACATGGATGGACCATGAGGGTATTATGCTTAGTTTAACGTGCGTCAGAGACAAATATCATAGTTTCATTTAATTTATATGTGGAATCGAAACAAACAAAACTAAAGCATAGGACAGAAACAAGATTTGTTTTTGCCAGAGGCAGAGGGATGTGTGGAATGAAGAGTACAAGCTGGTCGTCGGGGATCGAGAAGTATAAACTCTGAGTTATAAAACAGTAAGTCCTGGAGATGCGATGTACAGCTTGGAGACTTAATCAATAGCACAGTATTGCCAATTTGGAACTTGCTAATAAAAGAAAAAAGGTAAATAGACTTAAATTGTCATGATATTCAACAATGTATACCTGCAACTAAAATAATACTGCACACCAGTAAAATTTCATTTTCTTTGACAAAAACTCTAAAACAGACATATTAGACGCATGTACATGCTATGTGGTTTTTCATTTCCCTGCAGAGAGAAGACAGAAAAATCCCATTTGTGAGTTATAAAAACTTGTGACCGGAACATATTAAGACTGAGCTTATAGTCATGAATAGCATTCAAAGCCCCAGGAAAGCAAGACTAGAATCCAAAACATTAAAAAAGGTTGGAAAAAAAAGAATATCTAAAAAAAAAAGGTTGAACAGGACAGCGAAGAATTATCTGGCTGATGGACTCTGAACGACGAGCAACACCCTGACCTGTTCCACCCCTACCTGGAGTGTGAGCCAGGGTAGTCCCAGCTGGAAAGGAGCGCCGGGAAGCCCCTTTTCCTTACCTCCACTGTGCCGGGAAGGGTCTGCAGGAAGAACCACCCCCAAAGCTCTCCGCAGCCTCGGGGACCACGGGCGCCGGAAGGCCCACAGGCAGAGACAACACTTGGGTGTTTTTTGATGGCGCTGTTTTCTCTAAAAGGTGAAAAGACATAAATGTAATATAAGCTTAGGTGTACATGAAAGAAAAGATATTTTTAAATCCCAAAGTGCCTGGGCTAACTGAGCTTATCTGTCACAGTGTCTAAACTTAAGGAACACATTGCATATACTTAGCAAGTAAGAGGAACTGACTTAAAATTACTTTTTCTAGCAAGTACCTGAAAGTGGCTTTCTCTGTCAGACTAACTGTATAGACAGGAACACAAGCAAAAAAAGCCAAATGACTAGTTAGGGGTTTCTCAATGATTCATCCATTGGTCTTTCTACTTTACATACTTTATTCTAAAACAAGAAATTCACTAATAAAAAGCTTCAGTTGGGGCTGGAGCAACAATATGGTGGGTAGGTACTTGGCTTGAATGCAGGCAACCTAGGCTGATCCCCAGCACTCCAAATGGCCCTGAGCACCACCGTGAATGATCCCAAGAGCCTTGCACACCTCTGGGCCTGACCTAAACACTCTCACCTGCCCCGTCCTGAAAGCTTCTTTTAAATACCTTCACAGGAAGATTGCCATGTTCAGTTTTAAAATCTTAGAAGGCAGAAAGTGAAACTGGGTGATTATTTACAAACTGAAATACGCAGCTGATTATCAAGATTTACAGGTCAGACTCTGAACAACCGAGGATGAATAATTAAAACTAACTCAAAATGCTTTAAATAAACACTTGAAGGCCAGAGAGATAGTAGAGGTGCTGCCCTTCAGGCTGCTGACCTACACTGGATCCCTGGTACCAGGGTCAAGAGCGAGGGAGTGATCCCCTGAGCACAGAGCCTGGCTGTGAACCAACCCCACCTCCAACACACGCACACATGCTCCGTGCACATGCTTTGTGGACCAACCCGTCCTCACACACACACACACACACACAGACACACACACACAGACACACACACACACACACACGCCCCATGCACATGCTTTGTGGACCAACCCGTCCTCTCACACACACACACACACACACACACACTCTCTCTCTCTCTCTCTCTCTCTCTCTCTCTCTCTCTCTCTCTCTCACTCACTCTTCCCCCCGCCACCCTGTGCACATGCTTTGCATGAAGGAGTCCTGGGCTCAACCTGACCCTGCCTATGCACCAGTGGGTGTTGCTTCCCTCCTCAAATACTCACGGTTTTCCCAGCCAGTCGGAGCAACCGGATTGGCTTCTTTCAAAAGCTAGCCGAAGTTCTGTTCTCAGTCTTACCACACTAACATTCTCTTGCACACTTTAATCTCTACTCAGTGAAGTCTTTCTTCTCCGTATGGCCAAACTATAGTGGCCTCTTTTTGGCCCACCCTCGGGAGCCTCCCGTGGCTCCTCCACGGAAGAAGAGCCTTTCTCTGTACTCTGCTGTCATTTTCTCTGGGACTCTTCATCTTACAGCCATCTTCTGGCCTCTGCCCATGCCCTTGTCCTCCTGAAGTCTGACCTGACTCTACAGCCAGAACCATCGCCCTGAAATACCCGCAGATCACAGGGCTCCTCTGCTTAAAATCCTGAGGCTTCCCCAGAGGCAAGGCCATCCTCACAAAGTCACAAGGGCTGTAGACCAACTGCTCACCTCTCACTCTGTGCATCCACGGCCTCTCACTTACTCTGCCCCTATCGCAGTGGTCACCGTGGGCCTGGGTACCTGAAACACACCCTGCCCCAGGCCCTTTGTACTTGCCTTCTCTGATGGGACAGTTTTCCTCCAGAGACACACCTGGCTTCCTGCTTCCCCTCCTTTAAGTGCCGCTCTGCTGCCGACAGTTCCTGAAGGCCTTCCTCGATGGCGCCCTCAGCTATGCATTCCCCTCAGATTCTTTCTCTTATGAATACTGTCTTCCAAGTACCTATAACTCTACCAACCAGAACAGAAGCTCCAACAGGGCAAGCAGCATTCTCTACTTTTTTTAATGGCTTATGTATGGGAGGCATTTAGTAGATATCAGCTAAACAGGATTGATGCTGGGCAGCGGGCATTTATGTATCTGTCTTAGCCAAACAAGCTCCATTTGGGTGGATTTTGTCTTGTCCCCGTTTATGTTCCCTGCATCGCCTGTCCAACGATCTTCCACACAAGCTCAAACCAACACTAGCACTTAATGAATGTACTTGGTAAATTCTCCACCACCCCAATGGAAACACTGCAGTAAGGAGATAGGAAGAAGGCTCTCGGGAGCTGCTGGTCCTCACCTTTGCTGGTGCGGAAGGTGAGGCATGGCCGGCTGCCCTTCCCCAGCAGCGCCGGGCAACCATCAGAACTTCATAGAGACTGGAAGGTTCCAGCTCTGACAGATGGAGCTCGTTTTCACTTCCGGGGACACGAACTGTGTGCCAGCTTCCCACTACACCCGTACCGTCATCCAGCTGTTCAGGAGGAAGGAAACCATCAGAGAGACAGAATAGAAAAACTTTCTATTCAAATCAGGTAACAACAGCGAGTTATTAAAAGCTTAATGAATCTTGGGAAGTGACAGTCCACTGGAAGAAAAAAGAGACACACTATTTCTTCCCGTTGCAGAAGGCGAAGAATAGCAAAACTTTAGGGACTTTCGCTGTGAAAAAACCCTTAGCTCTGCCAGTTCCACAGACTTAGGCTCTCAAACAAGTCATAGAAACAGACTCTGGGAGGAGTCATGAAAACAATATGCCTTTCTTATTGAACTAACAGGAGAATGAAATTGGTTTACAATGATACAATACAACGCACTAATAAAAGTATGCAACAGAAATAGATTATAAGTTACGATACCCGGTGTTTGCATATGCGTGCATTCCAGCGCTATATATTGTACATTTCCAGCATTCCTGCCTCGTTGTCTTGAAATATTCAATATGTATTACAGGAAATAAAAGCTCCATTCTGTTGTGTCTTTATTTTTTTTTCTTTTTTTGGGTCACACCCGGCAATGCTCAGGGGTTACTCCTGGCTCTGCACTCAGGAATCACTCCTGGCGGTGCTTGGGGGACCATATGGGATGCCAGGGATAGAACCTGGGCTGGCATGGGCCGGCTGTGTGCAAGGCAAACGCCCTACCCGCTGGGCTATCGCTCCGGCCCGTGCTGTGTCTTGATAAATGGAACCAAGAGACATGGAAGTTCCCACGCTGAAAGGAAGAGCCACAAGGCTTGCTTCACCTACAATCACTGGGTTAGAAACAGTGCAAAAATGTTTAAACAGCACAATGCTAACTGTTTGCATATAGTAAAAGAAAAATTATTAAATAATGGCTACCAAAATACCTTAGGCAAGGAACATTATTTTATATGTGACTCCCTCCCGTCTCATTCATGAAGGAAGTTGTGGGGTTCACCCGCCCATTTTTCTTTAGTATAAAAAGGCAAAAGAGGAAGAAAATGCCTACTGAAAAATAATCATTGGAGAGAGGACCAAGCTTTGCCTTAAACAAATGACCCAATGTGAGATTCTACTAAGATACAACAACTCAGGGGCCGGAGCGACAGCCCAGCGGGTAGGGCGTTTGCCTTGCACGCAGCCGGCCAGTGCCGGCCCGGGTTCGATCCCCGGCATCCCATATGGTCCCCGAGCACCGCCAGGAGTAATTCCTGAATGCAGAGCCAGGAGTAACCCCTGAGCATTGCCGGGTGTGACCCAAAAAGCAAAAAAATAAAATAAAATAAAAAAAAAAGATACAACAACTCAGATGTAGTTGTGGGGGCTGGAGTGATAGCACAGCGGGTAGGACATTTTTGCCTTGCATGCGGTCAACCCAGGCTTGATGCCTGGCATCCCACATGGTTCCCTGAGCACAGCCAGGAGTAATTCCTGAGTTGCAGAGTCAGGAGTAACACCCTGAGAACTGCCGGGTGTGACCCAAAAGAAAAAAAAAATGACACAGTTGTAATGCAAACAATTTTGCGCCTTTATAAGAAAAACTATTATTTCTCTAATAAACTCCTTTATTAGAGAAATATTATTCATTTAAGAAAATGACTACTATTTTTCTAATAAGAAACTACTGCACTGTTCTATCACAGAGAGGAAAACACTCAATTTTTTGTCAAGACCATTTGTAAAGAGACCGAGGCTAAGTGAGAGCACGCCACCTTGCGGTACTTCACGAAATAGGCGTTGATAGGGAGCCCGCCGTCCTTCCCGCCCGCCAGACCAGGCTGTATGCGTGTCTGGTGTGTGGGTCTGTGGGGGCTCAGAATGATGGGGGCATCAGGGACGGAGGTGCCAGTAGCATTTTCCTCTGCTGAGACAATGTCCAATAAGGCAGTTTCGAACCATCTCTGTTGTCATCCCAGGCAGCACTGGCAGGTGTGACGGTGTCCGCTTTGTATTTGTTTCAAAGGGAACTGTGGAGAAAGGGAGAAAGGGGGGTAACTTGGGGCAGCTGCCAGGCCGCTGCCTTCTACATGGCACCTTACTGCCCACCAGTGCCAGCAGCACAACTGGAGCCCAGCTCAACAGTTCCCTGTGAGACCTGAGGAAGCCAGGAGCCTTCAGCAGCGACCTCTTCTGCACGAAGTGTGAAGGAGCAAATTAACCGAGAAACCAATTCTATGGCCCAATAAAGTGACTTACAGGGAATTTACTTCCCATTGCTCTATACTAGTGGTCTCTGTTTTACCCTAACAATGAGCTAGTTCAATCTCCAGTGATTTTTAAATCAAAACGCGTTGTGTTTTACCCCAGAAGGGGGTGGGGGGCCCCAGCAGCCACACTCGCACGCCCACAGATACCACCCTAATGGGTTCCTGACTCCACCAACTCATGACTGAGCTCTGCGGAGACAGCAAATGCTGAAATCATCAGATATACTAGTCTCCAGGCTGATAATTCCAGGGTCTTCTCACGGGGGTGGGCATCCTTCCCCGGGGCTCCATACTTTCAAAAGCCCCAGTAACCACACCCATATCCCGTAGCCACTGCCATCTAAACCGAGTGCCCAGTTAAATATTCTGACGTTTCTGGAGGCTGCGAATGCCGCCAAACTCTACAATACTGACACCTCCAAACTAAAATGCTGACACCCCAGCAGGAGACACCAGATGTGATGGGAAACTAACACAGAAGTCAACTAAGCTCAATAAACAAAAAGACATGAAACACAGAAGGTCCAACTAGCAACAGCTTAATAAACCCTCAAGACAAGAACTCTGCCCCAGTGGTGAGATATAACAACTTTCACAAGCTTCCTCTCACTGAAGTATATTTTTAAATGATTGCATTAGCCATTTAGTTGTTAACAAGTAATATAAAATAAATTCATTTGTGCCAGCTAAGGCGGAAGGCTTGGGAAGTTGGTGGGAAAACAGGGACAGTGGTGGAGGGAAGGGCAGGGCATACTGGTGAGGGGTTTGGTGTTGGAATACTGAATAATCCCTATAACAAACGCATCACGAACAACTTTGTAAACCATAGTGTTTTAAAAAAGGGGAATAGGGCCACCTGCCCCTTGAGGTGTTGCAGGTGTGGCTGCAGTGCCTGGCTGCGTTGGCAGGTGGCAGACAGGAGTTAGGCTTGTCTACACCCAGGGCTCTGCCCTATGGGCCCTGGATAGGAAAAGAGTGGGCCCCCTGGGATGAACCAAGAGCCATGGCAGAGCCTGACAAGCTACCTGTGGTGTATTCAATATGCCAAAAACAGTAACAATAGAGATGAACTGGACAAGGGACAGACCAGATGCACAGCTGTGCTGCCCGGCCACGTGGAGCAGCCCATGGAGTCTCTGAGGAATCGGCTGGTCCCCAGCCGAGACCAATATTGGGTGGGAGGGAGCGTTGGGACATTGGTGGTGGGAGTGGGGCACTGGTGAAGGGCTGGGTGCTGGAACAATGTATGACAGAGACCCAATTGTGAACATCCTTGTAATCGTGTATCTCACGGTGGTATAATTTAAAAAAAAAAAAAGAAAAAAAAAAAAAAGGGGGGGACATGAAAAACAAACAAACAAACATTGTGCGCTAGCTCTCCCTAAATAGAATGGAATGAACCAGACATGAGTTCTCCACTGAGTCTTCTTGGCAGCCCCGTGACCCACATCAACCAACCAAAAGTTAAATAAGGCTGCTTTCTTCCAAGCTGAAGCCGAGAGCATGGAGCAGGAGGGACTCTGGTGTTGCCACATACAGACATATGCACTAGCCCTGGGGTCACGGGAGAGAGCAAGTGTGAGAGAGAAAGAGGAAAACAGATATAGAGACAGACAGACAGACAGACAGACACACACACACACACACGAGAGCCATATAATGGGCAATGCTGCTTGGGTGTGCCAGCACCAAGAGCCACCTGAGAAGAAGTGGTAAGAGAGCAAGCAAGGCAGCTGCGACCATGGCAGCATGGAGCCAGCCCAGCCGTACAAATAATGCAGGGGTCGTTGTTTGATCTTGTGGGTCATTGTGAGACAACAAATCAAACTGGCAAAGCAAGAGGAAGAAGTTACTTAATCCCAGAGGAGCTCTCTTTTCTAGAGAGAACTGATGGCTTAAGAAATCCCTAATCTAAAGATACGTCCCCAAAAAGGAAGCCAAGAATACTATTAAATGCATATAGAATATGCAATGGAATATAATAAGCATATAATATATGCAATTAGTTTTCACTGAAAAAATAATTAGGTTGCATATAATCCCCTCACTCTGTAAATTACTGAGCATGTATTACACGCCAAGCGCTGAGATTGATCAGTATTTCTCAAAGCCAGTGAGGGGGCAGGGGGTGCTGCAGGGAGCTCTCACCCACAATCATGGGGGGGTGCTCTCTGTTCACTTAAAGACAGTAGATTCCAGGGGGTGCTGAGTGATGTTGGGGGTCTGGAAAGAGGGTTGTAGACCAAAAATAAGTTTGGAAACCTCTGTGCAAAAATAACAAACATAAGCTCATTTAAATGTCATAACAATGATCCTACTAATAGTCCCACTTCGCAGATGAAGAAATCAGAGTTCTGAGAGATGAAGTGACGACAGCTGGCAGAGGAATGTAGGAATAAAGGGAATGAGAGCTGGGGAGAGGGCTCAAAGGCACGAGCACACGGCATGTGGGAGCCCCGGCTTTGATGCCCAGCACCACACGGTCCCTGAGCACCACCAGGAGGAGTCTCAAAAAATAAAAGAACAAAATTCATACATTTCAAACATTAAAAGAACAAAATTTCATATATATACAACTTATAAATATACAGAAATACTTGTAAATATATATATATACTCTATATATAATATATACAAATACATATATTTGTAAATTGTACATATATATAGAAAAAGAGAGACAATATATTAAGTACAATAGTACTTAAAGATCAACAGGTTGGTTTCTCTAAATCATTATCATACTGGTAGCAAAATCGTCTTCTATTTTTGACAGGTTCTGAGGAGGGAGCGTAGGAAAATGATGTGATACTTTCTTTTCTGTGTGAAGTCAGATTCCCGGTCAAAGGGAGGTGTAGTCAGAACTTCTGCTGTTTAGAAGAAAACCAAGAGGAAACTTGGGGAAATCATGTAAGGTCAGTTCTCTGTTTGTTTAAGGGAAAGAAAAGGTGTCCCAGAAGCATCTTCTAGGATAGAAAACAAGAAGCTAGTGAGAAAATAAAACAGACAAAAACTCATTAAGTCCACAGAGACAACTTCCAAATATTGCTCCTGGCACCGCAGTGTTTATGTAGTGAGTCAGTGTGGGCTGGGCCCGGCCTCCCGCTGGGCGGCTGACTCCAAAGCGCAGATCACAGCAGTGTATCAGCAGCAGGAGAGCAAAGCTCTCACTGGCCCCTCAGGGATGCTTTGGACAGGTTCACCCTGGGACGTGGCAACTGGCTATAGACGCGTCTCAACTACCACATGCCTCGGGTCCTAACGAGCATGAGGAAAAAATGTATCTAACAGCCTGTGTCAAAGGTAGAAACAGCAAAAGCCCAATTGGGCAACTGGGCCTGCAATGAAATCTCGAAACTTTGATTTTTTAAGGCCATTCAACTGATGTCACCCGCAAAGCTAGGCTATAGAATATGTGTACTTGCAAGACACCAGTCCCGCCAAGAAATTCTTCGTGATACTTTCACATTTTTTACTTACTAATTTTGTATGTAGATATCATGACTTACAAGGTTTTTAAGCGTGTTTTGGACGTTCAAAGTTCCAAGTCCAGAAGAGGCAAAGTGCCTGCCATAGAGGCAGGTTGGGAGGGGAGAGTGAATCGGGGACACTGGTGGTGGGAAATGTGCACTGGTGGAGGGACGGGTGCTGGAACACTGTATGACTGAAACCTAGTCATGAACAGTTTTGTAACTGTGTATCTCATGGTGGTATAATAAAATTAAAATAAAATTTAAAAAAAAGTTCCATCTCCAAACCTAATACCAGTGGTGGCCCCCTGGCTCCCCTGCCGCCCCACTCAATGATCCTAGCCTCCTTTCCTCTCCATAGTCACCTCCTTAGCAAACTCACTTTTTAAAAAACGTACTTAGTACAGTTTGGAGTGCCTGTTTAACCCTGGGTTAACTCTTACAGTGCTGATGTACATTTTAACACATATCTGAGCTCAAGTTCTCGTGGCTGTTTTGAAGGAAGATCTATGAAGTCATCAGAATAGACATCTGGCATCATCTTTAAAGACAAGATATTTTACGAATTGAAAGAAAGCTAAAACACTGCTTTTTTTTTTTTTTTTTTTTTTTTTGCTTTTTGGGTCACACCTGGCAATGCTCAGGGGTTTCTCCTGGCTCTGCACTCAGAAATAACTCCTGGCGGTGCTCGGGGGACCATATGGGATGCCGGGATCGAACCCGGGCGGCATGGACCGGCTGCGTGCAAAGGCAAATGCCCTACCTGCTGGGCTATCGCTCCGGCCCCAAAACGCTGCTTTTCTAAGCACTCTAATAATGGTGACTTATGCAGACTGACCTGCTACCTGCCCCTTGAGGTGTTGCAGGTGTGGCTGTGGTGCCCAGCTGCGTTGGCAGGTGGCAGACAGGAGACAGGCTTGTCTACACCCAGGGCTCTGCCCCATGGGCCCTAGATGGTTGATGGTCTGACAGAAAAAGACTGGGTCCACCGGATGAACCCAGAACCACGGCAGAGCCTGGCAAGCTACCCGTGATGTATTTGATATGCCAGAAATAGTAACAACAGAGGACCTCGTTCCCAATGGATGGAGACGTTACAGGTGCCCGCTCGAGCAAATTGGTGAATAACGGAAAACAAGTGAAGCAAGTGAACAAGTGATACGCAGACCGAACTCCGAGTTGAACTAACGTGGAAGTGTAACAAGATCTCTCCAGGTCTGTCCCCGTGGGGCCCCGTGCACACCTGCAACCCACACTTGGGGCTGTTCAGGAGACCCAGGCTGACTCTCACCGGGTGTTGAGAGTCAGAACTCACTCCATAAATATTCGTATGTCCAGTACCTTAAACACCTATGTTGTCTGGAAAGAAAAGCTGCAGGGAGGTAGTGTGTAAGCCTACTTGCTAAATAAAGACAAAGGAATATCTGTGAATAAGCTAGAATTTAGTAAGGCTGATTCCTTCAGTTTGTTTGAGGCCACACCAGACTGTGCTCAGGGATGACTCCACTGTGGTGCTCAGGGGATCATGTGTTGGGGATGGGCTGAGGCTTCCTGCATGCAAAGCAAATGCTCTGGCCTGCTGAACTCTGTCCCCGGGAACCCCTGTCAACCCCCCAATCCTATAACCACCCCCCCCCATTCTGGTCCCTATGGTAAGAAGTCAAAAGAGCTGAAAGCACTAGAGAGCTCTTAGAGACTCAGCTGAACTTTGATCATTATGACAAAACATGCAAAAGAGGCCACACTGGACACTTAGGGCGAATGCAGCTAATGGGGTTACTCAACATGAAATGGTATTTATGGAGTGCCAGGGAGACAGTTCAAAGGGCCGTGGCATGTACTTTTCCTGTGCTTGGATCTGAGTTTGAGCCCCAGTACATCACGGGCTCCTGAGCAGTGCTGGGAGCAGCCTGTAGGCCCCAGAGCATCACTCAGGTGGTTGGTCCTGGCGGCCCCTGGCACTGATGATCCCAAGCACCTATCAGGCCTTTCACAGCTGGGTTAAGTATCTCTGGAGTGACCCCAACCCTCAGGACATTGCTGGTGTGCCCCTCCCCCAAGATGATTTTCATCAAGACATAAAATCCTGGAAAAAACGATCATAAAGACCTAAGGGACCAGAGCGATAGCACAGCGGGTAGGGCGTTTGTCGTGTGTGCAACTGACACAGGTGTGATTCCCTGCATTCCATATGGTCCCCCTGAGCACCACCAGGAGCAATTCCTGAGTGCAGAGCCAAGAGTAACCCCTGAGTATTGTTGGTGTGGTCCAAAAAATAAAAAAAAAATCACTGAACTTTAGGGGATGGAGCGACAGTCCAGTAGTAGGACCTTTGCCTTGCACATGGCTGACACAGGTTCAATCCCCGGCATCCCATATGGTCCCCTGAGCACCACTAGGGTAATTCTTGAGTGCAGAGCCAAAAGTAACCCCTGAACACTGCTGGGTGTGATCCCAAAAAAGAGCAAAATTAAAAAAATAGTAATAATAAAGATCTAAGTAAACCAGTTAGCTCTGCATACATTTCTCATCTTCATTAAACCATAAAAATACTGGTTTTGAGGCCACACCCGGCTGTCTGCCAGGGGTGCATGGTGTGCAAGGAAAATGGCCTACCCGCATGCAATGGCTTACCTATCTCTCTGCTCCCAAGGTTCCTTCTATTTAACTCCCATATTTAAAGTGAGCCGTGAGACACAATACCGGTTCTACCGGTAATGACATTGGCTGCCCCCTCTGTTTATATGAAACAATCACTCCTAACACTACCCAGACACCCCGCCAGCATCTTGGTTGACTATGGCTGATAATTCAGGGCAGTTGCTTTAGCTCTGTTTGGAAGAGTATATGCAAGCACATACAGAGTTAACACCTGCACAGATGACATCAATGTTTGCCTGCTTCTTGAGGACTCTGGGGTTTTGTTGAGGGGTAGAGACCACACTCGGCGATGCTCAGGGGTTACCTCCTGGCTCTGCACTCAGAAAGTACTCCTGGTGGTGCTCAGGGCCCACATGGGATGCCAGGGATCAAACCCAGGTCTGCTGCATGCAAGGCCCTCCCCACTGTACTATTGTTCCAGCCCTGCTGTTGATTATTCATATGCTCCTAAAACCAGTTACATTCTCTTCCTTCCCTACACAACCCCACGAGTTTATAATTACTTAGATACCAACAACGAGAGCCTAATACTTAGTATTAATTGAAGGCTTTCTGTTGATGTTCCAGACACTTTACATGTTACCCAGCCTTGGTTGCTCACAGCTTCTGGGAGTAGGCCAGCTTTCACAGGGGGTCACGCATCACTTGACACAGGGTACAGAGCACCTGGTGCAGTGAGACCCCATCACAGATGCCCAGGTCAGGAATTACAAGGGAGGGTGAAGGGACATACCGGCCTTCCACATTTCTCTTCCTTCTTCCAGCATCCTCCTGAGTGAGGGAGGGTCTGTGGGTCACTTGATCACTTGAATCCCGTTATTCATCGATTTGCTCGAGCGGGCGCCAGTAACATTTCCATTGGACCCTATCACGTGCCAATGTAGCCCAATGACATCTGGTTGATTCAGGAATATGAAGAGCCTCAAACCGTTCCTTCAGGGTCTTGACAAGGAAGTCTGACCATTTTGTAAGTGGGCAGCCACGTGATCTTTTGACATCCCGTGGGATCCAGTCGGTAATGGCTCTAGTCCAGCGGTTGTCTCCAAATCGCATTACATGTCCAGCCCATCTGATTTTCGATGCCTTGGCAAACGAGACAGCGTCCCTGATTCTGGAATAGGGACGGAGGTCAGAACTCCGAATTCCTTCACTCACTTGAGTGAGGTGTGATATTCCAAGCTTAGCTCTTTCGATGCCTCTCTGGGAGACCCGAATAGCATTCTCATCCTGCTTTCTTAGGGCCCAGGTCTCTGAGGCGTATGTTAATGCAGGGAGAATGGTGGAGTCAAAGAGATGTGCCCGGAGCCGGAGGTTCTTTGTCCTTTTTAGCTATTTCTTTGATGCCTTTGAAGGCATTCCATGCCGCTCTCTTCCTCCTGCGCAGCTCAGGTTTTAGGTCGTTCATCATGTTGACTTCTCGACCTAGGTACACATAACTGCTGCATTCAGAGATGTTTGTTCCATTGAGAGTGAACGGGGCCTCAGGAACTAGTTCATTTCTCATGAACATAGTTTTCTTCAGATTCAGCTGTAGACCTATCTTTCCACATTCTCGGTCAAAGTCAGCCAGCATTTATGCCACTTGGCTAATGTTTGGTGTTATTAGAACGATGTCATCAGCGAAGTGGAGGTGGTGTAGTTGCCGACCATCTATCTTCACTCCCATTCCTTCCCATTCTAATTGTCGCATGATGTTCTCGAGGGTGGCGCTGAAGAGTTTTGGTGAAACGGTATCGCCCTGTCGAACCCCTCTTTTGACATCAATGATCACTTCTTTGTAGAATGGTGAGATCCTGGTGGTGAATCCGTAATACAGCTCACGAAGGATCTTGATGTATTGGGTTTGAACACCCTGTTTGGCTAGGGCTTCGATGACTGCTTCAGTCTCCACAGAATCAAAGGCTTTCTGTAAATCAATGAATGTGAGACAGAGTGGCATCTTGTACTCCCTACAAACCTCGATGAGCTTGGTTACTGTGTGGATATGGTTGACTGTGCTGAATCCTTTCCGGAAACCTGCTTGCTCGCATGGTTGTCCTTCATCTAGTGTTCTGCTAATCCTGTTCAGGATGACTCGTGCAAACAGCTTGTAGATGACGGACAACAGGCAGATGGGGCAATAGTTGCCGATGTCGTGAATGTCTCCCTTCTTGAACAGTAGAACTGTCCTGCTGGTTTTCCATTGGGAGGGCACCTTGCATTCGGACAGGTAGCGTGTGAAGAGCCGAGCTAGTGTATTGATGAGTATCAACGGCAGATTCTTCAGGTGTTCGGGTCTGACTTTGTCTGGGCCTGGTGCTGTTCCCTTCTTTACCGATGAGATGGCATGTCGGATTTCAGAAGGGAGAACGTTGGGAATGACATATCCATCCTGTGGAATTTGGTATGTGGGCAGGTGGATGTGGCTATCAAAGAGATTTGAGTAGAAGTCCTGGATAATCCTGGATAATCTTCTCCATTGCCTTTCTGGAAGATGTGATAGATCCATCAGGGCATCGGAGGGCAGTCATCTTGGTCTTATCTTGATCTTTTTTATAGAACTCCTCCAATTCCACGTAGAATTTCTCAATTTCATCTTCTTTGTATGTGGATGTTGGTGCATAGACAATGAAGATAGAAATTGCTGGCAGTGGGCCACATCTCCTCAAGTGTAATCGTCCTATTCGGTTTGTTAGGCATTCAAATGAATCAATGTTGACAGCCATGTTCGTGTTGACAAGGACACCAACGCCACCAATGCCTCTTTCATCACATGTTCCAAGGAACAATTCTTCTCCGGTGTCAAATACAGCATGATGCGACTGACGCCTCCTCGTCTCAGTCAGACCAATGATGTCGTACTTGATCTTTCTTGCTTGCAGCATCAGATCCTCAATATATGCTTCCGATGCCAGTGTACATGCATTGAAAGTACAGACAGTCATTTTAGTCCTTCTTCGTTTGGCAGCCTAGGACAGCCGTGAAATTTTATCAGGCATTGCTTGTTTGCCTTTCTTACTGCTGCCGTATTAAGGGCCTCTTTTGGGGTCAGGAAAATAAACATTTTTTGTTACTGGATTTGGCATATCGAACACGCATTGGACAGCTTGCCAGGCTCTGCCATGCGGGCGCTATATTCTCATTACTTTGTGGGGCCTCTCAGAGGGGTGGGTAGAATATTTATGGTAATTTGGAGGTAAATTGCGTGGGGGGGGGGGGGAAGGCATCACTATAAACACGTAACAGTGATGTTGGTACTAACAGAAACCATGATTCCACACGAGAAATAAGAAACAAACAAAAGGGGAAAAATAAAACAATCACTTATCACTTGAATCCCGTTATTCATCGATTTGCTCGAGCGGGCGCCAGTAACATTTCCATTTGACCCTATCATGTGCCAGTGTAGCCCAATGGCATCTGGATGCTTCAGGAATACAAAGAGCCTCAAACCGTTCATTCAGGGTCTTGATGAAGAAGTCTGACCATCTTGTAGGTGGGCGGCCACGTGATCTTTTGACATCCCGTGGGATCCAGTCGGTAATGGCTCTAGTCCAGCGGTCATCTCCAAATCGCATTACATGTCCAGCCCATCTGATTTTCTTTTTTTTTTTAATTTAATTTTATTATTTCCCCCAAATATCATTACACCATTTTATACATACAATTGAAAGATGCTCATGTAGAGTTTTGGATCCACAGTGTTCCAACACCCATCCCTCCACCCAAACCCATCTACCATCACCAATGTCCCCACCTCCCTCCCCCTCCCGCACCTCAACTACTTGGCAGATTCTGTATGTCATTTCTTTCGTCTTTATATCTCCTTCCCGATAAACTTTCCTGCTCTTCGTGGAATACAGTGCATTAAAAGACATTACTGTTTCACTATTTTCTGGGCTCGAACTGGTTTTGCTCAGTTGATCTGGTCGTGGGTCAGTTTCTCAGCGTCCGGACAGCGAAGATGGTGGCTAGTGTGATGGGCGAGTTTCATCCGGCTGCTTCCGGGACCCCCAGAGGCGATGGGCCAACACCCAAAACCCATCTGCCCTCCTCGGGATCCCATCATCAGCTGGGCTCGGCGCAAGCCGGGCTCCAGTCTCCCCAGCCGCTTAGCTCTGCATACTGGTTCCCGGGCAGCTCCTGGGCGGGTCCACCAGGCTCGACAAAATGGAGGGGGGAGTGGCTTAACCCTGACTCCATCTGGCGAATTCCCAGTGATTCCCGCTTCTGGGAGCCGCCTACCTGGGCTCGAACTGGTTTTGCTCAGTTGATCTGGTCGTGGGTCAGTTTCTCAGCGTCCGGACAGCGAAGATGGTGGCTAGTATGATGGGCGAGGTTTCATCCGGCTGCTTCCGGGACCCCCAGAGGCGATGGGCCAACACCCAAAACCCATCTGCCCTCCTCGGGATCCCATCGTCAGCTGGGCTCGGCGCGAGCCGGCTCCAGTCTCCCCAGCCGCTTGCGCTCTGCATACTGGTTCCCGGGCAGCTCCCCATCTGATTTTCGATGCCTTGGCAAACAAGACAGCATCCTTGACTCTGGAACAGCGACGGAAGTCGGAGCTCCGGATTCCTTCTCTCACTTGAGTGAGGCGTGATATTCCAAGCATAGCTCTTTCGATTCCTCTCTGGGAGACCCAAATAGCATTCTCATCCTGCTTTCGTAGGGCCCAGGTCTCTGAAGCGTATGTTAATGCAGGGAGAATGGTGGAGTTGAAGAGATGTGCTCGGAGCCGGAGGTTCTTTGTCTTTTTGCTATTTCTTCAATGCCTTTGAAGGCGTTCCATGCTGCTCTTCCTCCCGCGCAGCTCAGGTTTTAGGTCGTTCATCATGTTGACTTCTCGACCTAGGTACACATAACTGCTGCATTCAGAGATGTTTGTTCCATTGAGAGTGAATGGGGCCTCTGGACCTAGTTCATTTCTCATGAACATAGTTTTCTTCAGATTCAGCTGTAGACCTATCTTTCCACATTCTCGGTCAAAGTCAGCCAGCATTTGTGGCGCTTGGCTAATGTTTGGTGTTATTAGAACGAGGTCATCAGCGAAGTGGAGGTGGTGTAGTTGCCGACCATCTATCTTCACTCCCATTCCTTCCCATTCTAATTGTTGCATGATGTTCTCGAGGGTGGCGCTGAAGAGTTTTGGTGAAATGTTATCACCCTGCCGAACCCCTCTTTTGATATCAATGATCACTTTTTTGTAGAATGGTGAGATCCTGGTGGTGAATGAGCTCACTAAGGATCTTGATGTATCAAGGATCATGAAAGAAGTAAACGGACATTTTGTCTTTTTCTTTTTTTGGGGGGAGGGATCACCCCCGGCAATGCTCATGGGTTTCTCCTGGCTCTGCACTCAGGAATTACTCCTGGTGGTGCTCGGGGACCATATGGGATGCCAGGGGATTGAACCCAGGCCGGCAGAGGCTGGCCATGTGCAAGGCAAACGCCCTACCCGCTGGGCTGTCACTCCGGCCCTAAATGGACATATTATTTTTTTAATTTTATTTTATTTTATTATTTTCCCCCAAATTTTATTACACCATTTTAGACATACAATTGAAAGATGCTCATGTAGAGTTTTGGTTCTACAGTGTTCCAACACCCATCCCTCCACCCAAACCCAACTCCCATCACCAATGTCCCCACCTCCCTCCCCCTCCCACACCTCAACTACTTGGTGGGTTCTGTATGTCATTTCTCTCCTCTTTATCTCTCCCTCCAGTCAAACTTTCCTGCACATCGTGGAATGCAGTGCATTAAAGGACATAACTGTTTCAACTATTTTAATGGGCTCGAACTGGTTTTGCTCTGTTAATCTGGTCGTGAGGCAGTTTCCCAGCGTCCAGACAGCGAAGGTGGTGGCTAGTGTGATGGGCGAGTCTCATCCGCTACTTCCGGGACCCCCAGAGGTGATGGGCCCACTCCCCAAAACCAATCTGTCCTCCCGGGGCCCTATAGTCAGCTGGGCCTGGGGCGAGCCGAGTTCCAGCTTCCCCCAGCCACTTGTGAGGCTCTTCATGCTATGGCTGGTGGCCCCAGGGCAGCTCCTGGGCGGGGCCACCAGGCTCGACAAAATGGAGGGGGAATGGCCGACCCCCTGACTCCATCTGATGAATTCCCAGTGATTCCGCGTCGGGGAGCCGCCTACCTGGGCTCGAACTGGTTTTGCTCTGTTAATCTGGTCGTGAGGCAGTTTCCCAGCGTCCGGACAGTGAAAATGGTGGCTAGTGTGATGTGCGAGTCTCATCTTGCTGCTTCCAGGACCCCCAGAGGTGATGGGCCCACTCCCAAAACCCATCTGCCCTCGCTCGGGGCCCCATAGTCAGCTGGGCCCAGGGCGAGCCAAGTTCCAGCCTAAACGGACATTTTGAACTCTCACACTGGCCTGTCTCCACCTCAGGTATTCTCCCTGGGGAGTGCGGCTGGCGGGTGGGCAGTCGCTCATGCAGCCACATATTAATATAAAAACAAGAAAATTCAACACCAAGGGAAGGTAATATTTTCAAGAAAGAGACTGCGTCCACCACATTAGCAGCCATTTTTCACTGTCGGATGCTGACCATGAGGCCCCTAAGTCATGTGGCCGCAAGCAGCTGCGCAGTCCATCAAACTAGTGGAAACAGTTTTGTCCTTGTATCCTCTGACTACGTGGAGCAGCTGAAGGGTATGTCCTGCTTGTCAGGGCGGAGAGCGACGTCACACTCAGCAATGCTCAGCGGTTACTCCTGGCTCAGCACTCAGGAATTACTCCTGGCAGTGCTTAGCCTAGCAAGCTACTAAGAGTATACCGCCTGCACGGCAGAGTCTGGCAAGCTGTCCGATGCATATTCAACATGCCAAAACCGGTAATAAAAAAATGTTCAGCTTCCTGACTCTAACTCAAACAATACCAAATAAAAATGAGGCAGAAAAGTAGGGCTGTTGCCAAGACTGAGGACAACAGTCGTGCATAATACTCATGTGACAAATAAGCAGATGGTCACCTGCGACTGTTGTTGTGGGATGCCGTGGTAAGTGCCCCACAGATGTAAGGTTTGACTCTGAAATCATTCTGATTTAATTTAAACAATGCCAGTATTCCCACAGCTACAGCCATCATCACAAAAAAAATCAATACAATTAAAAAATTATCTTGTATATCCAATAAATTTTTTATTTTTGAATGTTAGAGAGAATAGAGAAGTTAAGGCACTTGACCTGCACAGACTAACTTTGGTTGCCGGCACCACATAAGACTCCCTGAGCCTCATCAGGAGCAATCCCTGAGCACAGAGTCAAGAGTAAACCCTGAGAACCATGGGGTGTATTCCCAAAGCCCCAAAACAAAGCAAGCCTGCTAAGATAGGAGAAATAAAAACGTCTGGATGCCCTGCAGTCACACCCACATCCCACTCCTGCCTTATTCCAGAGACTCATAATGAAATCTCTAAAGATATCAACTAGCTGCAAAAATTTTTCAGATATCAGGTCTGGCTTAGACCTCCAGGGCCCTCTCAAGATGGGCAGGCCAGCTCCCACCTACCAAAGCTCTGGAGGCCACACCTATCCCCAAAGCCACTGCCATATTTCTGGCCAGAAGGTCCAGTTAAATATTCTGGATTTCTAGCACGCACAAGCTCAAAGATCTCCAGACTCTTTTATACCAACATCCCAGGAGAAGCACACCAGATTGGATGGGAATGTAACATAGAAGCCAACCAATCTCGCTAACAAAAACATTAACACAGAAGGTTTAGCTTGCAACATCAGCTTTGTGAACCCTCAGACAAGGACTCAATGTCCCCAAGGGACATTAAAAGATTACCAACTTTCACAACCATTTCCATGTATTTTCTTCTACGGAAATATTTTCTGATCATTCAAAAACCGTTAGCCATACTAGGATATATATAATATATATAAATAACCGTGGGCCTGCTGCAGGAGCAGGTTTGAGGGATGGTTGGGGAAATAGAGACAGTGGTGGAGGAAGGTGGCAGTGGTGGTGGGGTTGGTGCTGGAATACCGAATGCCTGGAATAAATTACCATGAACAACTTTGTAAACCTGGGATTGGTGCTGGAATACCGAATGCCTGGAATAAATTACCATGCACAACTTTGTAAACACAGTGTTTAAATAAAGTGGGGAAGGGGCCGGAGCGATAGCCCAGCGGGTAGGGCGTGTGCCTTGCTGCGGCCGGCCTGTGCCGGCCCGGGTTCGATCCCTGGCATCCCATATGGTCCCCCGAGCACCGCCAGGAGTAGTTCCTGAGTGCAGAGCCAGGAGTAACCCCTGAGCATCGCTGGGTGTGACCCAAAAAAAGCAAAAAAATTAAAATAAAATAAAATAAAATAAAGTGGGGAAAAAGAATTAAAAATATAGGGAAAATAGTCTTATACAGTAAGTATGCTGATTATTTAATGATACCATATCTTTATACTTTAAATCCAACCCTTTAGACTTTGAATACCCAAGTAATCAAGGACTTACCTGACGAACAACTGCAGTGACATTTCTCAGTAGTCTAGAAAATTAAATGCATTAACCCACCCCCACCCAAGAAGTCGCACCTTGGGTTTACTCCCAAATTTAAGCTTTCTGCATGTCATCCATAAGTTTAACCAATATCAGAGACAAAGACGGAGCTTTATCGTCAAGCTAGGCCAAATACTAAAAAAAATACGTTTTTGCATTTCCCTGCTGTCAGGGAGCAAAGCAGAGCGAGGCTGCCAGCCATTGCTGGTCATTCAGATACGAGACTTTGTCTTTATACCCAAAGAACTGCTCACTGAGGTAAATACCAAGAACACTCACCAACCGTGAGCACCGCATCTGACTGTGCAGTGCCGTGTTCATTGCTGGCTTCACAGGTGTACTTGCCAGCATGCTCCGGAGTAACAGCCTGGATGTACAGGGAGCTGGAGCCAGCTCGGGACATGATGAAGTAGAGGGGCTCCAGGTCAAAGCCCCCGGTCTTCCTAAGTGTGCTTTTCGAGACTTAGACCTCAGGACCTGTGACGGATGGCTGGTTATCAAACCCTGCCGGTCATACCAACGGATGACAGGGACAGGCACGCCAGTGGCATTGCAGGACAAAGTAACAACATCTCCATCTATCACCTTTGTGTTTGCAGGCGCTGTAATTATAACTGGCTTGAGTCCACCATCTATTGAAAAGAAGGAATAGATTAAATACATTCAATATCTGAAATGCTACATAAACACTGTCATTGACATAGTTAAGCAGAAATCAGGAAGTTTTTCTATGTTTCTAAACTGTACTCTACAAGCAAAACGCAACTGGCTGCCCTTCACGCTCAGTAATTCCCTGAAAATAGTGCTACAAAGGTCCAAACCGAGTGCCCCAGTAATGACAGTACTAGAGTTCTCCTCATCTGAGGTTATGCTTTCTATGATTTTTGCTCTATGAGGTCACCCTTGCTCTGAAATGCTATATATGAGGTATTCCTAATCACATTCATGCAATGTGTTGTTGTGATGGTGGTGGTGGTTTTATCCTTGTAGGTGTCCTGGGTTACACCAGGCTATGCTCAGGAGTTACTCTTGGATCAGAGCTCAGAAGTCTGGTGGTGCTCTGGGGACCACCTGGTGCTAGGGATCAAACCAGAGCTGCCTACACGCAACAAGCACACGAACCCCTGTGTGCTCTCTCTCACCAGCCCTCATGCATGTAACTTTTACTGCAATATACTGTTATGATTGTTCTACCTATCTTTGCCGTTGTTCATCTCTTACTGTGCCTATTTTATAAACTGAACTCTGTCATGTGTGTGTCCAGGAAAAAGGCATGGAACAGACTACATGGTCCTGGAACACCTTCCCTGGATGGTCGCTACTGTGACACGTACAAGGATAACTGCCTCCTCGGTGGAGCTTTCACCAAGTGGAACAGTCGACAAGAGAATTTTACATTAGTGTGGGGCTCAGAGGCAAGTCCTACATAAGTTTCCTCTCCCTCAGGAAGAAAGGAATCCACAGAAATGATGGACTCTGTCAGGAATGCCCATAATTCCGACCTTAAAGAATCTAATATCCTCTAGCACAAAAAGGATACAGACATACAAAATGCAATCAACCCCTCCACAAAATGAGTCAACTTAGGGAAGCCGGGGGTCCTGGGGTAGAGTCAGGGAGAAAACCCATCACGAGCAGAAGTCTCTGCGCTATCCTTTGTGCAACAGAACCACCTCACTGTGAACTGAAGTTAATGGAGATTTCTTACCGTAAACATGAACTACGTTTAGAGGGTTTTATTTTTGTGGGGGTCACACCCAGCAATGCTCAGAAGTTATTCCTCACTCCAGGCAGTGCTTGGGGGACTATGGAGGGGTGCCAGGGACTTAACGTGAGTCAGCCACATGCAAGGCAAGTGCCGTACCTGCTGTGCTGTCTATCTTGCCCCCATTTTCAGTTTTTTTAAAATCGTTTTATTGAAAGGAATTTAGAGATTTAGAAAAATGTGAGCAGGGGCCAGAGTGATAGTAGGGCGTTTGCCTTGCACGCGGCCGGCCTCTGCCAGCCTGAGTTCGATCCCGGCATCCCATATGGTCCCTTGAGCACCGCCAGGAGTAATTCCTGAGTGCAGAGCCAGGAGTAACCCCTGAGCATAGCTGGGTGTGACCCAAAATGGCAAAAAAAAAGAAAAAGAAAAATGTGAGGAGAGAGAGAGAGAGAGAGGGAGAGAGGGAGAGAGAGAGAGAGAGAGAGAGAGAGAGAGGAGAGAGAGAGAGGAGAGAGAGAGAGAGAGAGAGAGAGAGAGAGAGAGAGAGAGAGAGAGAGAAAGGCTTTTCAGAGGATAAGAGCCTACATTCTCAGGTTTTGTATGAGATGGTACTGACACTGATTTTTCCTTTTTGGACCTGGGGCCCCAGTGACCGGCAGTGGCGACGCAGTCAGGGTGATGCTGGCATTCTGTCTGCAGCACATCCTTCTTTTCTCCAATCCCACTTTCAACGTGTGACAAAACCACCCACTCTGGGCATTCCTGGGTTTCTGTATTCTTGCCGTGTTCCCTGAGTGCTACGAGTGGGAGCGTCTTCCTAGCCCTGCATGGTCCACTTGTGAATAATTAGATTACTTCTCTGCCTTGTAATGGTTCCAAGTTCTTTGTAGATGTCAGAGACCAGATACTGCTCTTCTATTAGACAACATCCTCTCCCAGTGTACTACTTTTTCATTCTTAGGAGTACCCAGTTAATGATAAGAATATTCTCATTTAAGTGTAGTCAGACCTATCTTTTCCATTAGCGTCTCGAAAATGTCTTGAAGTTTTACTTAAAGCATAGCTATTCTATTATTTTCTTCAAAATCTTCTATTTTGCTATTCCTACTAAGTCTTTAAAACCCTCCAAGGGGGCTGGAGAGATAGTCCAGCAGGTAGGGCATTTGCCTTGCATGCAGCCAACCTGGGTTCGATCCCCGGCATCCCATATGGTCCCCTCCAAGCAGCCAGGAGTAATTCCTGCTGGGTCACCCAAAAGAAAAAAAAAACCCTCCAGGAAGGGGCCAGTGAGATAGTACAGTGGGCAGCACGCGTGGCTTTGCACACGGCAGAACCAGATTCAATTCTTGGCACCCCTCTGGTCCCCTGAGCCCCCCTCAGGAGTGATCCCTAAGTGCAGAGCCAAGAGTGAGCTCTGAGAGCAGCAGGATGTGAGCCAAACACACACACGCTGCCACACACACACACACACACACACACACACACACACACATTAAATAATAAAACCCTGCAGGAAGTTCCCTCTGCTTGCTATAGGAGGTAGTGCTTTCTCCTCCTTTCTGATAATTAACCCTATCAAATGAATGGACCTGAGAATCCTCCCCTGAGGGTCTGCATCGCTCCCTCAATCAAGCCCTTGCATGCAGATGTCTTTTAGGCAGGGTTTGTCTTGTTCCCAGAGTCTATATTTCTGTTTCTGTACCCACACAGTTCTGTCTGTATTACTGCAGACTGTTGCTGCATTTTCTAATCTTTGGTGGGGCAAGTCCCCCATGTTCTGCTGGAGTCTCCTAGCTGCTCTTAGCCTTTGCTCATCCATACAACTTTTGAATCAGGATCCCAAGGTTCTCAAAATATTTGATGGAGTTTTAATTAGAATTGCACAAATTCACAGAACATGTACAGAAAAACCTGACTGATTTCGATTAATACTACTGGGGTGGTCCAAGAACCTGGTCTAAGTACTTAGGTCCCTTGAAAGCTGCAATAAAAAATAGGGGAGGGGGCTTTAAATGACAGCTTCTGTCCATGTGTCGGGGGATGCCACCGGGGTCCCCAACAGTGCCGGGAAGCGAGTCCCCTTCTACCTCCAAAGCCGGCGGGAATGGATGAAGACTCAGGAATCCGATGCAGTTTTAAAAGGGCTTTACTATCACAGGTTCCAATATGCAATCCAAGAGCAGGGAAACCTCCGACTCTGGGTTCCCAGCTAGGCCCCAGCCAGGTGTAGGCCAAGATGGCTGCCACCACGTGTTGAGGCCCAAACAGAGAATGGAGAGGATGGAGAAGCAAACTGCCAAGGGGAAGCCGAAATGGCAAAAAAAAAAGGGGGAAAGAGGGCTTCTTTTTTTCTTGCAGCTTATTTTATAGCTAGAAATCAGCCCAACCTCCCCAGCCCAGGCCATTCTGGGCTATCTAGAGATGAAAACAGGAAAATAGCTCTATAGAAATGTAGCAACTTCAGGAGACCTTCTGGCTGTTTACAGGGACCCAGAGCTAATTCAAAGCCTCCTAGCAGAGCTGGGAGGAGCTGTAAGCTAAATGTAACTTCCCCTGGCAGGGAGGGTCAAATGCCCTCAGGTAATTTCTCCCAGCACCTCACCTAATGTCTTTTTATATGCTAATGTCTTGAGCCAAGATCTGCCTGGAAATGCCTTTATAGGGTAGAGAAGGGGGTTTCTGAGATGGCATGTCTCTGTACCAATGACTAACACTAATGCCAATTAAATATTTCTCCAAGCCTTCACAAGTCTCCTCTACTTCACGGTAGTTTTGTATTTTAGTTGCTTTTGAGTTATCAGGGAGCCATGCTTGCTTGCTTGGAGGCAGACAGCATTTCTCTCTGGTCTAATTACTTAGAGATCCAACGTGGCCAGGCAAATATGCTGGTAAGATCTAGCCAGTCCCACGATGATTGTGGTAGCATGAGAGAATATTATACCAGCTAGTACAGAATACATGGTCAGATAAACTGCCACATTTAGACTACCCCCTATCTACGAAGTGATTTGCAGGAGGCAATCCAGAGCAGATGCAGAGGCTCTTAGAGGAGTCCTGCAACATATATGACTAGCTGTAAGGGTTAATTTTATGTCCAACCAGACTAGGCTGCAGGGATGCCTAGAGCGCAGAGTGTCCAGGAGAGATTAGCATATGAATTGGTGGACCAAGGATAGCAGATGGCCTCCCGGTGTGGGTGGGCACCGGGCAATCTGTTGAGACACCCTGACGGAACAAAAGTGCAGATGAAGCAAACTTTCGTCTGCATGGGCACTGGACCTCAGACCTAGATGTGTCCTCTGGTCTTTAGCGCTCAGACCGAGATTTGCGCCGCCAGCTCTCAGTCACACCCCACTCCACCCCACTCCTCCTTCTCCCATAGGTAGACCATGGGGTACCCACATGCCCTGGGGTCAAGTTAGATCCCTGTGTGTCTATCTATGGACTGGTTCTGTTTGGAGAAAACTCTAACACCGTGGCTGACGGAAACACAACCAACTCAGGCTGGAGCAATAGTCGGGAGAGTGCCTGCCTTGCACGTGGCCAAACCCGGTTTCATCCTCCTCATCCCCTATAAGTGCCTGAGCTCACCAGGTGTTATTCCTGAGCACAGAGCTAGGCGTAAACCCTGAGCACAGGCAGGTATGAGCCTGGCCCCCCACAAAAAAAAGAAAGAAAACAAACTGACCCTTGCTTTTTGATCTTTCTTTGATCACTTGCTATGTGCAGTTGTGGTTATTCTAATAAATTGCCAACACACTACAAAGGATTCTCATCCCAGAAGCTATAAATTGTAACTATTTATTTCTTTCTTTTTCATATTTAATTTCTTTTTCTGATTCATCTAGTGACAATTTCCAGCACGACCCAAAAAATAAAATAAGAAAGAAGATGTTAAAGGGAATCACTGCCATTTCACCACTCCTGTTTCTGTTCAATATTCTTTTATTTACTATTTTTTTTTAATTTGGGAAAGTCAGGGGATACTCCCTGCTCAGTGCTCAGGGTCACTCCCAGTAGTTCTTGGGGAACCTAACTATTCATTTATCAAGTTATGAAAGTTCCTTTCTATTTCTCGTTTTCTCTAAGCAGGCCTAGCATAATTCTTGCAGCAAGTGAAATGTTTTTCTAATCGCTTTCCTTCTTTATTCAATAAATAAGACAAATTACACTTTTGATGTTCAAACTGATTCCTAAGGTAAGTCTTAGTCAAAGCGTATATCTTCTTTTTGATATATTGATGACTTGCTAATTTTTTTATTTGAGTTTTGTGCCTGCATTCACAAATAATACTGGCGTTTGGTTTTCCTTTCTTATGCCATTCTTCTGTGATTTGGGATATTTTTAATGAATTACACTGGATGATATCTAAAATACAGGCTACATGAACAATTTCAGGTAAAGAGAACTACTACCACTTGCGTAATAAATACAAACACGCATCCTGTTATTAAACGCCAAGCAGTGCCAGGGACTGAACTCAGGGCCTTGCACATCCTAGACATTTGCCCTGCCACTTGTACTATATTCCCAACCCCCTCAAATGCGGTCACTTGGGGGCAAGAGAGAGAGAACACAGAGATAAGGTACTTGCCGGAATCAGATCGGCTGAACCTGATTTAATCCCTTGGCACTACATATGGTGCCCAGAACACTTCCAAGCCTTCAACACACACATTTCTTTTTTTTACACATTTCATTTTTAACTTAACTATTGATAAAGCACAATTTTCTGAGATTCTATGGTCTAAAAGCCCACCTTTTACCACTTCCAAGCCTCCCAGTCGACTGCATAAATCCAATCCCATTATCCGCAAGACACTGATACAACCCAGAATCTTCCGTGGTAACACCGCTGATTTTCAGACTGCTTCCTGTCATCAGATGCCGTGGAGAAGGATGAAGCGGCCACGCGTTATGAAACCAGGTGCGGTTGGGGGCCGGGTTCCCATGGACGTCACATATGAACTGGACTGTGGAACCCAGAGGGACTGTCTGGTCCTGTAGCCCTTTAGAAATGGAAGCATGTTCTGAAAATAAAACACACCAGTTAGACTCCTGCCCTCAGATATCCTCTTAAAATTATCACCTCAATACCAATACCTACTTGAAACCCTATGGGATTGCTGTTGCCCATTCTCCCTCTGCTGTGTAAAGAACAGAATTTAAAAGTTCCTTTCAATTTTTCTCTACTAGAATCAACCAATGCCACTAATATGCTATCGATTATTTGTGAACTCTCCTGTCACTGACTCCCCACTCCGAAGACACCCAGGTGTGCACCCAAGTTTCTAATCCTGAGCTCCTCTGAGTTGCCCCAGGTGCTGATTTGAGATCAAGGACCAGCATCCCTGGATTTCCCATGGCACAGGAGCCGAAACAGACAATGCCTTTTTTTTTTCTTTTGGGTCACACCTGGCGATGCTCATGGGTTACTCCTGGCTCTGCACTCAGGAATTACTCCTGGCAGTGCTCGGGGACCCTGTAGGATGACAGGGCTCGAACCCAGGTCAGCTGAGTGCAAGGCAAATGACCTACCTGCTGTACTATCCTCCTGACCCCTCATAACTCTTTTATGCCCAAGCATGCTTTCAGATTAGGTGGCCAGAGATTTAGTACAACAGGAAGGGTGGTTGCCTTGCACAGGTTCAATCACCAGCATCCCATATGGTCCCCCGAACACTGCCAGGAGTAATTCCTGAGTACGGAACAGGAGTACCCCTTAGCATCACTGGATATGACTGAAAAAAACAAAATAAAAGTTCCCTGAGGTATATCTATCAAGTCCCTTTTTACCTAAACAAAGCAAATCCTGTATTAAAATTTAAAACATGAGTCCAATTTAATGACTAGACACATCTAATCCCAACTATCATTAAACTTTATTTATCCAGGGGAGCCACACTCAGTAGCTCCAGTGTGTGATCAGGGCCTGTTCCCAGCTCAGTGCATCAAGCTATCATCAGAGCTTGGTGAGGTCCACATGGTGTTGGGGATTGAACCTTGGGTTCCCACATGCAAAGTACGTGCTTCAGCCTTTCAAGCCACCTCCCCAATGTCTGTCATCAAACTTTAAAGTCTGCTTGCCCACACTCTTGGTATCGTAATTCTAAATAACCCATACAAGGTCACTGTAAATAAATGCAGGCAAATACAGAAACTTGACTACCCATTTTTGTTTTCTTTCATGAAGCTGTTTTGATAAAAGAAAACATCTGATATTGCAACACATACTAGATAGCTAGAAGTAAAGAAAAGAGTTTTTGCGATGAAGAATGTGTCTAGAAATGAGGAGGAACATGATGCAAATTTTCAGGAGCCAGGCATAGATTTCCCAGAAGGGAAAATAAAACCAGACAGATTTTTTTTTTGAGGTGACATTTTTTAGTCTACGTTACGTTGCAGTTACTACAGCACTGGCAGAGCCCTGAATCTTCCACCCTACTGATCTCCAGTCTTCCTCCATGCCATAAAGAAGGGAGAGTGGGTTCTGCATTCTGGAAGCTGGGGAACAAGACCACCCTGGTGTAAAGCACCGTGCCCCCAGAATAGTGGCTAATTCCACACACCTTCAGTTAAATGAAACTTGTCAGGGCTGGAGAGATGATACAGGGTTAAGGCATGTGCTCTGCATGCAGCCAGACCTAGCTGATTACACCCATCCCACACGGTGCCCTGAGCATCATCACATGTGACCGTGGACTACTGCTAGGGGGTGGTCCTAGAGGGCCCAGAGCTCTGTCTGGGTGGCCGGGTACCCCTGAAAGCAAAGGGCTGGGCATCCCCACATTCTCTGGTCTAGTTGGCTGAGCAATGCTGAGACCCTGATCTCCCCTAAAAGCACAGCTTGAGAGACTTCCAGCAAACCTCCCTGTGCCCAGCCCCAACCTGAATGAAATCTGTGCCTGACAGCAGAGGGGAGAGCTCAAGCTAGTCCCTATTTCACTCAGTTTCTAAGGAGACCGTCCACAGACTCACACGAGTGAGACAAGGCGCCGCTTACCCAGCACACGGACCGTATCGTCACGTGCCCGCCTCTCCAGACCCGCCGCCCACCAGGCAGGAATAGTTGCCGGCGTCCCTGGGGTCAATGCGGTCTGTTGCCAGGTGCGGTGTGCAGCCTTCTCCAGCCACTGCCCAGCACCACGTCCTGCCCATCCTTCAGCCAATGCACGGCAGGGGCGGGCACCGCACTCACCACGCACTCCAGCGTGACGGCGCTGTGAGCCACGACAGCCAGCACCTGGGCCAGGGTCGGGTGCAGAATGTGAACGTGATCTGAAGAGGGGCCTGCAGAGAGGAGAAGAACGAGACTTATGCCGGTCACAAGCATTTTGAGGCTGGAGCACACCACCATCTCCTTCCAGGCAAAGCCGTGGGTGCTCCTATCTTCCCACTGACGCTTCTTTACAGGTCATGGTGCTCTGGGCAGTTCAGTCCCGTCTAGTAGAGAGTTAAGCTGAAAAGTCTTGGAGGCCAGAGTGATAATACAGAGGACAGGGCACTTGCCTTGCATGTGTCTGACCCAGGTTCAATTCCCAGCACACCATATGGTTCTCTCAAGCCTGAAAGGAGTGATTCCTAAGTGCAGAACCAGGAGTAACTCCCTGAGCACCACCGGATGTGACCCCCAAAACAAAATAAAGAAATGAAAAGTCTTGTATGATCCTTTAAGGCCACTTTCTAATTGGCAGTTTGGAAACAGAGATTTCTCAATGGCTCAAGGCTTGATTACTCTCTGAAGATCAGTATTACCTCAATGGCTGGCCAACACCTACCCCTCATGACTTTCATCGTCTCCATGTGAACAAGAACAGATACACTTTCTTCCTAATTCAGTTAGCTACAATCCATTATCACTGGTAGAAAGGCTATACTTCCTCTTGAACTTAATTTTTCTAAGCAAAGGGAATATACATGAATCCCAACCTGATTCAATTTTGAGCAAAACTCCTGCTAAGAAGACACATATTATAGAAACATGCTGTCTTATATACTGGCTAAAACAGCATATAAGGTAGCACTGTTTTATATATTGTTAAAACAGTATGAAATACACTGTTTTATAGTGCATATATGTATTTACACTCTAACAACTTTCTTGTGATAAACAGAATTTGAAAGGAAAACGAAAAGTCTCATTTCCCAACACTTTATCAGAGCACTTCATGACTCTTCCCGGAATCCCCTCAGACACTTACGATTCACAAGGAGCTTTCGGCCAACTGGTTCAAGTTTTAATTCATGTGTGACAGGATTGAAAGCTGCACATTTGTATGAGCCTTTGTCCTCCAAGGACACATTCAAAATCTGCAGATTTCCTGATGGAAGGATTAAATAATTCTCTAAGGAAGAAAGAAAAGGGAGGCAGTTAGGACTTCTCTGCGGAAAGGGCATCAACACAACAGCAAATCCACTGTTAGTGAAAATTCATCCAATAAAGGAAAGTCAAGGCAGAAAAGGGGGAACGGGCTCTGCGCAGGAGCCCTACTTATTTGTGGCCGGTTACTTTGTATAGCTCCTGGATTAGTTTCACTCGCTCCACTCAATCAACTGCAGTTGAAAAACAGAATGCACAATTTTATTTTATTCTTTCGTTTGAGAGCCACAGCTGGTGGTGCTCAGCAAATACTCCTGGCAGTGCTTGGGGAACCATGTGGTACCAGGGATCAAACCCAGGCCCCAGTGTGAGAAGCACGTACTCAGTCTGATTTATTTTACTACAGTGTATTACCACAACTACTCTATCTTTAGTTGTTCTTCATCTCCTAATTTACCTAATTTGTAAATTGCTTGTGTTTGTTTTTGTGGGGTGAGGAGGGTTTGGGCCACACCCAGCAGTGCTCAGGGCTTACTCCTGGCTCTGCTCAGCAATCACTCCTAGCAGTACTCCTGAGACCATGTATGGTAGCAGGGATTGAACAGAGTCAGCAGCATGCATGAGAAGGGCCTAAACACCTGTACTGTCTCTCTGACCCATGTTAATCTTTCTCATAAGCATGTGTGTAAGAAAGAAATAGCTCCATGGAGCCTCGTATCACCCACAATCTCAAGCATCCACTGGGTCTTCCTTGGCAATGGGGAAAGAAATCACTACTAGAATAACAAAAAATCAAACCCAGTAGAAACACTTTAACGACGCACTGCTTTTGTGAAGCATGCTGGAAGTGCAAGAAGAATCCACAGAAAAGATGAAATGACAGCACAGCAACCGCCTTCAACAAACCTCTCTCCGACAGTGTTAATCACTTGCAGTCCATGCGTCTGCACTGACCCTCTGCTATCCCTGAGTTTTCTCCGCACACTTGTGCAGAGAGCCTCCCCTCCTTCCTGCCAATGCTGACCCAGGTACAGGGGGTCAGCGATGAAGAAGGCAACGGTCCAGCTCTCAGGCAGCTGGTCTTCCAGAGCACAGAATGGGAGTGGCAGGGAGATGGCATCCATGAACATGCAGACACAAATACGTAGGGCACGGGCTATTTTAAACGAGGCTGAGAACCAAGCGACCGCACAAGGAGCTGCGTGCATGCTGCACACACAGGAAGCCCAGCTGGCTGCCCAGACTGCTGGTTCACTGAGGCACTGCAGTGGCCACAGAGCTGGGAGTAGGCCCCAGTGGCCCCCAAACAAGAATTTTATTTAAAACATTAACATAGATTTGAAAATATAGAGCTGGCACAACAGCAGGTGGGTTGCTGGCGCTGACCCGTGGGTGCCACTGGCTGAGGAAAGTCTCACCTGTAGAATGTTTCAGCCACTTCCCCGGACTTTATAGCGCACCTCGGCTTTGGGGTTACTCCAGGGCGCCTGGCAGCCAATGAAACCAGTGCCCTTCTCGTCTGCTGTAATAACATGCTTTGTCGAGGAACCAAAATCACCAAGAACTACAAAAAAAATCAGACAGGTGAGTCACAAAGTGGCCATGTGAACTCTTCTTCCCAAAGGAAATTCAAACACCGGGAAGCCACATCTGCAGCCGGGCGGTCTACTGGGGGTGGGAAGAGCCCAGGTCACCAGCACAGGGACCTTTAACCTCAGGAAGCAGCTGTGAGGCTACTGTAGTCACGGTGCCCTTTCCCGGAAGCTGGTGCTCCCAGGAGGAGCCTGCAGGGAACGTGCATGACAAGTGTGGAAGAACTAGAAAAGCTAAAGTCCTCGTCTACCCGGACTTTGTCGTTGAAGTCTTCCTCACGACCCCCTTCCCTTCGCGTTTCCTCTGGGGGGGGCTACTCAATGGTTCTGGGAGTGAGCCTGGGACACTGCAACACGGCACGTGCACACTGCACAACGGTCCACACACCGATGCGGTCTGCTCCGCTCAGCCAGCACCACAGAGCGCCTGGCAGGGCGCTCAGCTCCCGCCCCGCCTGCGCCATCAGCAGCCTGCCACGAGGAATGCGGCCCCAGCGTGCGCCTGGGAGCTGTCCATGGGTCACAGCTCTACAAAAACATTTACTCTTCTCAGTTATGACAAACTCCACTCCTCCTGGGGACTCCAGATTTGTTCTGTAAAGAGGGGTGCCCTTACAAAGACGTTTTCCATTACTGGAAGCCATCATCCTTTGAAAGGCAGATGGCTCAAACTTACTAGGAAAACCACGCATTCCAGATTTTCCATAAGCTCAATACTCAACATTCCTTTCTTTACAGTCATTCCCCGCCCCCTCCCCCTCCTCCCCTCCACCACCACCACCCCTGCTCCTTTAGCCTGGTTTCAATTAAATAAATTAAAATCACTCAGTCATCAGGACAAATAAAACAATTCGATGGGAAGGAAAGATAAAGGGCTGCTTGAAATAACCGAGTGTCAAAGTATATGGCAGCTTTCTTGGTGGCTGCTGCTGATAGTAAGGATTTTTCAAGGCTCACCAAAGACAGAGTCCCCATTAAAAAAACTGCCCCATGTACAAATCGCTTCCACACCCGTGTGACACGTGGAGGCACTCAGAGAGGCTTGCGGGGTTCAAATCCCTCAGGAGCACACAGCAGGGATAAGACCTACTCCCAAACCCAGGCTCTTCCCTATACTCAAAAACGCAAGAAGTGATTCCAGGAAAAAAGTGACAGGAACAAAAAATGAAACTTACCAGCAGTGGAGACAGTTGCAGGGCCACTCACGATCGCACCAACGCCTATTGTTGGCAACGCACTGGTAGGAACCCGCAAAGGGAGGGGTTAAGGGAGAGAAGAGTCAGTGTCCCCTGATGAATCTTAATCTGTTCCACGTTTCTATCCAATCTGTTTCCATTATGCAACCACGAGATGTGAGCGGTCACAGGTCCAGCCGAACAATGTAGCTGCACAGTCCCACCAAGTTTCTGGACAGCAGACAGGGGCTCAGAAATAAAGTAAGGTGCCAAGTCTGCAAGAGAACATTCCCCAAGTGCCAAGGGGTGGAGGTGTGGGGAGAGGGGAGCAGATAAAACAGTACATTAATACACTGCACTCAAACACCCACAACTGAGGGCAAGCCTTACTTCAGCTATAAATGTGAGGGTTCTTAGTACTTGCAAAAGTTCTAGAGACACTCTCATAAGTGCACTCTGGGAAACACAAATGGGCAAAATGTTAAATCAGGAAATAACAGAATAAAGGAGAGAAGGATCCTTCTAGTATAGGTCAGACTAAATAATTTATAGAGGAGAAATAGTATACCGCTCTCTCAATGAAGTAGCTTCTGAAAATGAAAGTCAGTGGCTGAGGAGAGAGTACAACAGGGAGTGCACTTGCCTTGCACGTGGCCAACATGGACTCAATCCCCAGCTCCCCTGTGTGGCACCCAAGCCCTACGTGGAGTGATCCCTG
>JAJIBD010001475.1:172500-235000 GCA_021461705.1 Cryptotis parvus | reverse complement strand
ATCAACTTTAACCCTAGCGCACCGTCTACCAGACTACTTCACAGCTGTCCTTGGGAACGTCACGGCTGGAGGTGCCCCCCAGAATATTCCTCTCTGCCACATTACTCTAACTGCCGTCGGTTGATGTGGGGCTGTGATGAACTTCACAACCTTGAACTTACAACACGTGCTCTCAATCTGTTGACTCAGCTTGGATACTGGCCTGGCGCATCTACTCAGCTTGGATACTGGCCTGGCGCATCTACTCAGCTTGGATACTGGCCTGGCACATCTGCTCAGCTTGTATACTGGCCTGGCGCATCTTCTCAGCTTGGATACTGGCCTGGCACATCTACTCAGCTGGGATACTGGCCTGGCGCATCTGCTCAGCTTGGATACTGGCCTGGCATATCTACTCAGCTTGGATACTGGCCTGGCACATCTACTCAGCTTGGATACTGGCCTGGCACATATGCTCTGCTTGGATACTGGCCTGGCGCATCTACTCAGCTTGGATACTGGCCTGGCACATATGCTCAGCTTGGATACTGGCCTGGCACATCTACTCAGCTTGGATACTGGCCTGGCACATCTACTCAGCTTGGATACTGGCCTGGCACATCTACTCACTTGGATACTGGCCTGGCACATGTACTCAGCTTGGATATTGGCCTGGCGCATCTGCTCAGCTTGGATACTGGCCTGGCACATATGCTCAGCTTGGATACTAGCCTGGCACATCTGCTCAGCTTGGATACTGGCCTGGCACATCTACTCAGCTTGGATACTGGCCTGGCGCATCTACTCAGCTTGGATACTGGCCTGGCGCATCTGCTCAGCTTGGATACTGGCCTGGCACATGTACTCAGCTTGGATACTGGCCTGGCACATGTACTCAGCTTGGATACTGGCCTGGCGTATCTACTCAGCTGGGATACTGGCCTAGCACATCTGCTCAGCTTGGATACTGGCCTGGCACATCTGCTCAGCTTGGATACTGGCCTGGCACATCTACTCACTTGGATACTGGCCTGGCATATCTACTCAGCTTGGATACTGGCCTGGCACATGTACTCAGCTTGGATACTGGCCTGGTGCATCTACTCAGCTTGTATACTGGCCTGGCGCATCTACTCAGCTTGGATACTGGCCTGGCGCATCTGCTCAGCTTGGATACTGGCCTGGCACATCTGCTCAGCTTGAATACTGGCCTGGCACATCTACTCAGCTTGGATACTGGCCTGGCACATCTACTCAGCTGGGATACTGGCCTGGCACATCTGCTCAGCTTGGATACTGGCCTGGCACATCTGGTCAGCTTGGATACTGGCCTGGCGCATCTACTCCATTTGGTAGAGAATTGTGGTCCATGAGGACAAAGTCCTTGTTCTGTTGCCAAGTGGGCCAGGTAGCTTGAAATTCTGCTCAACAGTCACCCACAGACACCCAGGTCCAGCCTCACATGGACACATCACTGGCAAGAAAGGGTGAGATGTTGCAGAAACAAAGAGCAAGACCATACACACTAGCAGAAATTCTTCAGAGCACCTCATTTTCAAAATTCTGTTAGTAGGGGCCTGAGCACGAATTCAACAGGCGGGTACGCACCCTGCACGTAGTCCCAGGTTCAATCCCTGGCACCCCATATGGTCCCCCACGCCCCACCAGAAGTGATCTCTGAGCACAGAGCCAAGAGTCAGACCTGAGCACCACTGGGTATGGCCTCTTTAAATATGATTCTCTAAAAGAAAATGGTTTATATCAGTAGCAGAATTAATATATGCGTGCATATATTTCTATAGACATCAATTTATTTTACGTATTTAAAGATAATTCTCCAAGTGCCATTCTTAACATTAGACACAGAAATAAAGAAATTTTCCCTACATTGCTCTAGCAAATGAACTATTTTTTTGGCCAAGTAAGTTTGCCACAACTGAACACAGTTGTGCAGCCCTACACACAGGTGTATGGCTTGAACATGTATGCCCTTTCCTGCCCATAACAATGTACCTTGGAAGAGCAACACCACCTCACAGGCCCTGCGGGAAGCAGCTGCTCCCTCCTCCTCTTACTGTCTGGAAACAGTGGCCAGCAGGGAAGGGTCCAAGGGAAAAGTCCAGCTGCCCACCATGCTACATCATTTGACAATGATCCTGCAGTCTCTGAGTATATAGCACAGCAAAATCACAGGCAAAGGTAAGCAACAGATGACTCAGGAAAATCCTATCGGGTAGAATAGAAATGTATTTAAATCACATTGTCACTCTTTAGACCAGAGTATTTCTCTCAGTCAGAATATTTTTAAAGCCTCCTGTGGCTACACTCTCCCTCCCACAGAAGCGCCTGGGGCAAAGCCGCTCCAGAAAAATGATAGTGGGATCCGAAAATCACACATGGACACTCAGGCTAGTTACCCTGAACCTACAAATAGAAGATGATGCTCTCTGCATGCTGCAACAAATCTATGAGGAGCTCCTCACTTCGCTGGCCTGAGGTCACTGAGCAAAAGCTGGTTGTGTCCGGAGTTAAGTTCTGGAAGCTTCTCCTGGCCAGACTAGAAGGCAATTTGTCTCATGCAAGGACTGGACTTGATGCCCCCGCCCCCACCCCAGCCAACGGAGCATTTCTGTTAGCAAAGGAAACTGAAGGATGTCTCAGAAAAGAAAGGAAATACTTCCCTAACATTTACTTAACTTATTGTTCAGGTTGTGAACTTAATGCTTTTATAACCCCCTTTCAACATACTGCCAGAATAATGCTTAGGGGAAAAGTCTTTCCTGAATTTCTAGATTCGGTTCCTTTGTTTTGAAGCACCGCCTCTGCGTTCCCAGGGGTGATGGAAGCTGACTCTCCACTGGCTCTCGGGATTCTCCTTCCTGCATTCCAGTATCACATACTCTCATACTCTTCTCTCGGCTTAGGGAATAACTGTGATTAATTTGCAAGCAAAACGCAGCTTCGGGGTCAAAACCATCCTTCAAATAGAAAATACCTTAGGTCAATTTCCTTTACAGGAATTCTAAAAGCATTTTCTTCGTTTAAAAAAGGGGGAGGGCGAAAATTCTCATTCAGTGTGGAATTGTAATTTTCTTCATAGAGATAACAATTGGTCCCTACTTTCAAATGATCAGCTTCAAAACAAGCTATTTCTCAATGTTCGTTTTGTTTTTTAAAAAGCTGGGTTTTCTCTAGTAACTAGAGCAAAAATCTGGCCTATTTTTTTAAAAACTATTAAATACTGGGCCAGAGAGATAGAACAGCGGGTTGGTTTGACCCTGACACCTCATACAGAGCACCGGTGTGACCCCTGAGCACCGGGTGTGACCCCTGAGCACCAGGTGTGACCCCTGAGCACCGGGTGTGACCCCTGAGCACCGGGAGTGACCCTGAGCACCGGGTGTGACCCCTGAGCACCAGGAGTGACCCCTGAGCACCGGGTGTGACCCTGAGCACCGGTGTGACCCCTGAGCACCGGGTGTGACCCTGAGCACCGGGTGTGACCCCTGAGCACCAGGAGTGACCCCTGAGCACCAAGTGTGACCCCTGAGCACCAAGTGTGACCCCTGAGCACCGGTGTGACCCTGAGCACCAGGAGTGACCCCCTGAGCACGAGAGTGTGACCCCTGAGCACCGGGAGTGATCCCTGAGCACCGGGTGTGACCCCTGAGCACCAGGAGTGATTCCTGAGCACCGGGTGTGACCCCTGAGCACGGGTGTGACCCCTGAGCACCGGGTGTGACCCCTGAGCACCGGGAGTGATCCCTGAGCACAGTTGGGTGTGATCCAAAAACAAAAACCATAAAGAAATATCAAGATGAATCCAGAAATTTCAAGAAGGGCAATCAATACACATGCCTTTGGAGGGAGTTTGGGAGGCACCTTGTAGACAGTGGTGCTGGGTTGGAACCTGAGATTACCCCAAACAAAGTATGTGCTTCAATCCACTGAGCAATGTCTCCAGCCCACACACACATCTTCTCTAAGCTCACTGAATCACCTTGGCTTTAATCACTATCGTTGTGAATAGCGGAATCATTCAGTTGGGACACTAACATCACTTCCGCACACTTTCCCAAAGTCCCTGCTTTTATTCCAGGAAATAATTCAATTAATTAACTCACTCATAGGGTGTTCACTCTGGGCAACACCCTGCCAGGCAGAGGAGGAGGAGGACCTGGTCCTGGACAAACGGCCACCATGGCTTCCCTGGGCACAGAGAGAGGGATCATAATTCTGAAGTAGGAATTGCGTCCAACGCCAGAGAATGAACCATGCTGAACGAGCCCAACGCAGGAAAACTCAACATCAAGTCCACAAATTCCTGGTACTTGTACACTGGGCTGGAGTCAGGATCGAGGCTTTGTCAGGACTTGGCTGCACACAAAATAGATGGGCTCAGGGAGACTCACGTCAGGGGGGAGGAAAGGGACAGTGGGGAATCACTCAGCCACAGATGTGGCTGACAGTGGCCATCCACACAGCAACTTCTTCCCAAAGGGGCTCCTGCCAAGCAGTCCCACTCTGAGGGGCGGTTTCTCTCTATGCTCTTTGAGCAAGTTAAAGAGCAATGAGTGCTTCATGCACAAACACAGACACACATGCATGCATGCTCACATGCTCAAGCACGCACGCACGCCAAGCACACACACACACACACACACACACACACACACACAAACCTCTCTCTACCTAGCATCCCCTTTTACAGGACACTTCCATTTTATAGCCAGAAAAAAATAACACGGAGGGCCAAGGAGTACTGGAATATTTCACAAGGGCTGGGGCATTTCCCATGCCGGAGCCCTGGGTTGAGTCCCAGCACTGCATGGTCCTCTTAGCACTGTCAAGCATTCTCTTTCCCAAAAAGAGAAATATTACATGAAAAAAGGAGAGGGTCCACTCTCTGTGGATGCCCCCACCACGTCACGCTGTGTGGGAGGCGGACAGCGCCTGATTCTCTATTGGCCCTGCTGTGGCCACCCAGGTTGTTTTCGCAGGCTCTTTCTGTGACCCTGCTGGAAATGCAATGGGAGAGAAAGCGGCTGTGAGGCTGGTGGAGACATCCCGGGAAGCAGCCCCTCCTTCCTGACCCTCCCCTCTGGACAGGCCCCCACCCCTCAAAGGAGACATCTGCCACGGCCACCTCAGCCTCTTCCACCGCTGGGCAGAGGGCTCATGGCATCACATTTAAAAGCAAACCATGCGGATGCCCTGTCAAAGCTCTGCCCATCACTTCTGCAATGGTGACTTCAGTGCTCAGCTGAGTTCTCCTCCTGCCTGTGAAAACGGGTGAACGTGGATTTGTCAGCACCGTCCTGATTCAGTCTCCTAAAGCCATGGCAACTGCTCCTGCAGAACGCAGGTTCTGGGGGAAAGGAAGGAAGGTCTTGAGGAGGTACTGAGGGGTAGAAGGGAGGTGAGCAGCAGGAGGTGAGTGGGGGCAAGGCAGGACAAACAGAGGGGCCCCATCTCCCAGGGCAGAGGAAGGCATCGCCCAGGCAGCAATGAGAGAAGCTGGTGGACAGGTTCTAGGAGGCAGTGGGCAGGGAGGGAGGAAAGGCAAAGGGTGAGGAGGGGGCTCTGTGCAGGAGAAACTCTGTGTGTGTGTCTGTCTGTCTGTCTGTCTGTCTGTCTGTCTGTCTGTCTGTCTGCCCCCGGTCAGAAAGAGAGCACAAAGACACGCACGGGCAGCCAGTGCGGTTTCCTCCGGAGGGGAGCGGGAAGGCTTCGGCGGGCCAGAAGCAAGATCAGACTTGAGCCTTTGAAAAATCATTTGTGCTGCCACGTGGAGAGTGATTAGAGAGAGTGAGGAGGGGGAGAAGACTTGAGCGAGAGCACTAAGGCGGAGACTGCAGAAGCACCCGTGGGTGCACAGAGAAGATCTCACTTTTTTTATTTTAAAGAAATGGATATATGTGAAAGAGAATTGCTAGGATGTGGAAAGTGAGTGATTTAAGACTAAGCAAGAAGATAGATCTCAGACATCTTTGGAATCCATTATCTGTCCCCCTGCTCCGATTCCCCTTGCGCTAGCCATAAATAAAGGAATGGGGCAGCTGTCCAGATTCCTGACTTGGACAAGTGAGGGAAGAAGTGGCTGGCGGGTACAGCCGAGACAGGAAACCCCTGAGAAGCAGAACTGTGCAGGGTTTGCTGCTGCCCTGACAGGAGAGCATCTTACACTGCAGAGGGAAAGAGCCGGGCGGGAGTTCAGCGAGTGCTCCGGCAGGTAAATAAGCAGGCCTGAAGCCCCTCGGACTCTGGGGGCCACGGGCAGACAGAACAGTCACCCCTCTTGGAAGGGGTAGAAACCCAAGAGGCCACTGCCAGAGTGACAGAACACCAGCTGGTGCGCTTACCTTGCGACCTAAGTTTGAGCCCCAGAACCCCATATGTGAGCCTGCCGGGAGTGATCCCTGAGTACAGAGGCAGGAGTAAGCTCTGAGCCCTGCTGGATGTGCCCGAACAAATAGCCCACATAGTCAAAACTAGTAATATACAAATTCTTAAACAACAGAAGAAAAACCTGTGAAGAAATGGTTTTGCAGGAACAGACTCAAACACTCCCAACTTTCTAAAACCGGGTTTCAACTGTCAACAATTTCACACCCATATACCTTTCAAAGGTTCTACAGTTTGGGGTGATCAGACACAGTCCTTAACGGCTGACTCCTTCCTGATCCCCACGCCTTTGATGAGGGACAGTCTTCCAGCATTCCCATGGGGTCTGAAAAATGAGAGGAACACCTGGCATCCATCCTTCAGTGAATCCGCCAAAGGACTGGACAGAGGCAGGGGGTGGTGGGGACCGGCAAGGTCAGGAAATGTAGTGTTCTAAGCAGTTGCAACAATAAACCATCTCCCCTGAGCACATCAGTCCTGGGGGGCTGTGCAACTGACCAAGATGCTGTCTCTGACCTGTCACAGGGCTGGGAGGTGGCTAGAGGACCGAGCAAGTCTTGGAGAAGCAGAGTTGCCAGGTCTCAACCGAACACCCGGTCCCCATCACCAGGGTGGGTGCTTCCCTTCTTCCTAGGACCCAAGCAGCAGTCTCACGGGATGGCCTTTTAACCAATGTGGGCACGGGCACTTCCCAGGCCTTCCTGGTCTCCCGAATGGTCCAAGCACACCCCTGTGGCCTGCCAACACATTTCCTTTCACTGCACACCGCCAAAAGCAGGGAAAGAAAATGGAAGTGACTTGGAGTTATGGACCCCAAAAAGGCCAAATGAGCAAAGAAATAATCAACTCCACATGAGCCACGTCAGCTTGAGCACAATGCAAAGGGTCTAAGACTAACCCCAGGAAAGGTCACCGAGATCATAGGTCATGAGCAGAAAAGGCCAGAGCAAGGGGCTGTCAGCAGCAAGAGGCGGCAATGTGGTCCTAATTACACACCAAAGGAGAAAGGATCTGAGCCACAGGCAGTGAGGGTCTGTCCGCAGTATCTGCGTGTGAAAAATAAAATCTCAAGTGTTCCTGTTTTACTCTCCTTCAAAGAAACAATTTCTTCCTGCCTCTGGAGCACAGGAAACCAAGAGTCATGGAGACAAAGATGATTCTGGCGTCCACAGTGAGCAGCACAGGAGCATAATCTATATTTGAAATCACAGCTGCGTACAAACAGGGCAGTTCCAAAAAGTCGATCAGGAGAGATTATTCAAAAGAAAGTACAACTTCCAAGGGCACCAGTTTGGCGTCCTATGGAGGGGGGGTGGCAGGGATAAGGGATTAGCAGGTATACAATGACTACCAAAAAAAAAAAAAGCGAAGAGTGAACACTTTCCAGTTTACAAAGAATTAGCTAAATTTGAGCAAATCTAACATGAACATTTGGCTAACCTTTGATGGAAGATGAGAGGACAGAATGTGAAAACATTGGCAAAGAACTCTAGACAAGTGTCAGGTAATAAAATGAATGTGGTTGTTAATAAGTTCAGCGCTTTGCTTAGGCCTTCCCAAATGAAACTAGTTTTCCCTGGCAGTTACAAAAAACTCACGCCCATGGGGTTTGGTTTCGATTTCATTTTAATAATAAGGAAATAAAAATCTCAAGGAGACACTCATTTCCATGAAATATAGCCTAGTGTCGACAACCACTAAGAAAAACACAAAGAAAAACAAAATGGTCCACCTCAGAAAAATACCTTTGCCCAAAGATACACATGACAACCGCTTAATGTATGTGTTGTAATCCACAATGTGGAAGGGAAGGAAAAGAGAAAGAGAAAGAGAAAGAAATAAAGAACCTGCCATAGAGGCAGGCTAGGGAGGGGGAGGGAATCGGGGACATTGATGGTAGGAAATGGGCACTAGTGGAGGGATGGTGCTGGAACACTGTGTGACCGAAACCCAAACATGAACACATCTTTGTAATTGTATATCTCACGGTAGTGTGTATATATATATATATATATATATATATATATATATATATACATATATACATATATATACAAATGAACTAGTTCCAGAGGCCCCATTCACTCTCAATGGAACAAACATCTCTGAATGCAGCAGTTATGTGTACCTAGGTCGAGAAGTCAACATGATGAACGACCTAAAACCTGAGCTGCGCAGGAGGAAGAGAGCGGCATGGAATGCCTTCAAAGGCATCGAAGAAATAGCTAAAAGGACAAAGAACCTCCGGCTCCGGGCACATCTCTTCGACTCCACCGTTCTCCCTGCATTAACATATGCCTCAGAGACCTGGGCCCTACGAAAGCAGGATGAGAATGCTATTCGGGTCTCCCAGAGAGGCATCGAAAGAGCTATGCTTGGAATATCACGTCTCACTCAAGTGAGAGAAGGAATCCGGAGTTCTGACCTCCGTCGCTATTCCAGAATCAGGGACGCTGTCTCGTTTGCCAAGACATCGAAAATCAGATGGGCTGGTCATGTAATGCGATTTGGAGACAACCGCTGGACTAGAGCCGTTACTGACTGGATCCCACGGGATGTCAAAAGATCACGTGGCCGCCCACCTACAAGATGGTCAGACTTCCTTGTTAAGACCCTGAAGGAACGGTTTGAGGCTCTTCATATTCCCGAATCAAACAGATGCCATTGGGCTACATTGGCACGTGATAGGGTCCAATGGAAATGTTACTGGCGCCGCTCCGAGCAAATCGATGAATAACGGATTCAAGTGATCAAGTGATCAAGTGATATATATACATATATATATATTTTTTTTGCTTTTTGGGTCACACCCGCAATGCTCAGGGGTTTCTCCTGGCTCTGCACTCAGGAATTACTCTTGGCGGTGCTCGGGACCATATGGGATGTCGGGATCAAACCCAGGCCGGCATAGGCCAGCCGGCGTGCAAGGCAAACACCCTACCCGCTGGGCTATGGCTCCGCCCCATATAATAAAATATTAAAAAAATAAATACCTTTGCCGGAAACAAACCTACATCAGCCAGACTGGACACTGGACCTTCTGGGACAATGATTTTTCTACCTCACCTCTTTGGAGCTCTATAGAGACCTGGAACATAGTGACTCTTCCAAGTACCTCCTTGCTCTGTCTTTAAACTTGGCTGCAGAGAATAACTGAAGATGCTTAGACTTCTTGGGCGTGCACTCTGGCTTTGTTCAAACTGGGGACAGGAATGAGATGGACATTGCTTCTGTCCTTGTACCATGAGACAGTGGTACAAGTACCATGAGACAGTGGCTGGGCTTTAACAATGGCCATACAGGTCCATCACGCATCATTCAGAGCCCACACATACTCACCTCCAACCCCCTGCTAAATCTCAAGAGAGTGAAAATTCACACCTGCCTATATGGGGGAAAACTTACTCCCCAACCCCTTGCCCACCCCCCCAAACTCTGACAAGCAGTTAAAACAAACAAAACGATAAGCTACAATGCCCCTAGAAAACAGAAAAACAAAGCAATTAGGATGACGGTGTCTTCATCAACTGCACTCAACAGAGCATGAAGTTTCATCCAGCTGGGAGAGAGGCCACTTTGGCGCGAGGTCAGCCTGCCCACCAGAAATGAGACACAGCTCGCTGGAACGACTCTGCTGAGCTGAGAAGTACAAAACAACAGCTGCAGATTGTGACACTACAGTGGGCAAAAGTAAAAAGGGGAGGCTGAAAGACAGAACCCAAGGACACTGAACGGAGACACAGTGACACTTCTGGGAAAACCACGGCAGCGCCCAGACCCGGCCGGAAGTCGGTCGATGTATCCCAATGGCGTGCCCTGTGCGAAACGGCTCCGAAAAATTCTCTGTAATTCTTTTCAAGGATTTATAAACCAGGCATAATAATCATCCTCCACATTACGTTATGATTAAGTAGAATCTTAACCCCATATAGCCGTAACTCCAAAATTATCCACCAAATTATTGCTTATTCAGTAATGTATAGGCAATAAAAAAGAGTCAAGGGTACTGATTTAATTTTTTTAAAAAGTAAATGGACTCCAGAAGAATCCGATGACTTGGGCCCTGCGCCGAGTTCAGTGCCAACCCCACCAGACCCGCTTTAGAGCAGCCGTGGTGCTGAGGTGCTGCAACCCCTACCCACGCTTCTTTAATGTCAGTGTGCAGCGTGAGGGGGGTTTGTGTTGTTTTCTGGTGAGATTCTGAACAGTTCTGACTTTCTTATGTAATATCACATGATTAATCTGGGCGTGAGCATTTTAAGAATGTTGTCGGTTGGATCCTTACTGTGATATTCTCAAATCTCTTTAGTCAACTCATTTATTTTGGAGACAGATGATGAGTGGAGCTGGAATCTACAGCTAAAAACACACAAAGCAATTTCTTGTTCGTTTATACTCACACACACACGTAATGAGGAGGTCTGAAGCGCCTCATATCAGATGCTCAGGGTCTGAGATCGGCGAGTCCAAGTTAGGGGGGACCCTGCACTGCCCCACTTGCCGAAGTGGGACCCTGGTGTCACAACAAAATGTAAACAATATCTGACATTCCACACGGGTGTGCGAGCCCCACAAGCCAGCATGCAAAAGCTGGCAAACACGGCTGCGGGCACAACTGAAGGAAGAGTGACCTCCCAAGGAGGAGAAGCAACACAACCACATGCGGCCACTTCTGGTCACTGCAGCAACCAGGAAGGGAGTGGAGGGGGTGGGGGGAGAGAATGTAAACACCTTGTAAAATTTATGAGCATTAATATTCAAGAGAGCACAGGGATGGGGAAACAGAAGAGAATAAGGCAGTGGAGACCTTGGTGTCATTTTCTCTGACCTCAACAGCTCTTGGATTACACAGAAGCAAGAGCATTTACACCTTTCTGGGAAAGGGTTCGGGAGAGAGGCATGGGGAACACACAGTGATGCTCGGGGCTTGCTCCTGCCTCTGCACTCAGGAATCATGACTGGTGGTGCTCAGGGAGCCAAATGGGACGCCAGGGGTCCGTACTAGGACGGCCGCATCAAGGCAGAAGCCCGGCCCTCTGAACTAGCTCCGCACTCCCTACACCTTTTCTTTAGAGTATGTTTTGAACCATGACAGAGAGAGAGAGAGAGAGAGAGAGAGAGAGAGAGAGAGAGAGAGAGAGAGAGAGAGAGAGAGAGTGAGTGAGTGTTTGGGCCACGCCCAGCAGTGCTCAGGGGCCCCTTCTAGAGTTTTCCCAGGAGAACACATGGTGTGGGATTCGAATCCTGGCCTCCCCATGCAGGCCTAACTCCCACCCTTTAAGTCACCTCACTGCTGCCCTAGGAGATGATTTAGAATTTTATAGTCTAAATATTTATAGTCTAAATAATATTTTCTACTGTATCTTATATTCTTAATAATATTTTAAAGCATTTAAATATATAATAATTACATATGTTTTCAAGATTGTCTTAAGCTCATCGTTGGTGGTCTGAGTTGATGTATTTCTTTTTCCTCCTGAACATTCATCAGGTAGAACATTCCATGATTTGTGTGGCCATGTTCTGTCTCCACCTCTCCTGTCCGGTTTTCCAGCTCCCTGACAAGACCTCCACAAAGGCTGCGTGTAGGAGAAAATATCTGAGAGGTCGCTGCACCTCGTCCACACTTTCTGCCTCATCTCTGCAGATTCCTGAAATGACTGCTAATGAAAGAGGAAAGTGGGGAGCAGCAAAGGAATCCAAAGTCAACAAAACTGGAGCTCAAAAACTTACGTCCAAAGCATGTAATTCAGTACTTGAGTTTGCAAGCAAAAAGGGGTGTTTGTGTTCATGGGGAAAAAGGCCAAGCTGAAGGGTGGGGGACAGTAAGAGGCCAGTTTTCAATTTCATTGTGAGCTGTCCTGCATTTTATATGCAAGTGAAGAAACAGGAGAAAGTTTCCAAGCAGATGTTTTTGCCCTGTGAAAGCACCTGATTACAGTCACATTCTCTTGTGCAGAATGCTGAGAATTCTGGAAGCACTTTAGGGGTGAAAAAGGACCGGGCTTCCGTGAAGACTCAGGGCCGGTCTTTCAAAAACGAACCACTGAAGGGGGATGCAGGAATTCCGACACTCCCAATTTCAAAACTGCTCAGTTATCAAGCTTTCCAAGAATTTAGGTTTCACACATTTCCCAACTCCACATAATCATCTCCCTTTTTCTCTTCCTCAGCCCCCTGCCAAGCTGAGTGAGTACCTTGGGGCCCAGACGGCAGGTGTGGGTGTCCGAGTATCAGATAGTATTTTGTTTGTTTGAATTACATTCTTTGCCTGAGCTGCCCTGGGCTGCAAATAAAACATACTGCTAATTAAAACAACCAACAGCAGTACCAATAAAACATCTGAAAAGCAGCTTTTAGACTGAGAGAGAGTTTTTAAGTTCTTGCCTCCTGACCTTGGAATATGGAACTTAGTGCTTCAAGCTAAGGGAGGCGTTTTCCATTTCTGTTGGACAAGGATGAAAAGTCCACTGGAGCCTGTGGCCAGAGAAAGAACACTGCTTGATACTGATGCATCGTAACTACTTGGGCACAAATCAAACTAAACGGAGAAATGACTAGCACGTGGAAATGCAAAATGAATTTTTTCATTCCAATACGGTTAGCTGCATATTGATCACGTTCTGGATTTAATTCACAGCGAAGGCCCCAAACTTCTGGATTTTTAAATATAAGACTGCCAACACATTTTCCCTGGAAGTTACAAAAGAGTCGACCTTATATAGCTTGGTTTCAGGGAAATTATTTGCCAAGTAAAGAATTGGAAAAATAAATATGGAGGGGGTAGAAAAGATCTTTTATCTACTATTATTAATTCATTAGGACAGAACAAAACAGCAAAATATAATTTCAGGATAAATTTGGCTTTATGCAATCATTAAATATCTTTGGTTGGGTGTTTCTCATTTTCCTCCAAATAACTTAGAGCTCTCTCTCTTCTCCTCCTTCTCCTCCCCTCCTCTCTCCTCTCTCTCTCGTGTTCTGGGACCATACCTGCCTGTTACACAGCTACACCAGACTCTACTCAGGAATCACTCCTGATGGTACCTGAGGGGCCATGTACAGTGCTGGAGAGTGAACTTGGATTAAAGGATTATTTGAGGGACCATAAAGATAGCATAAGGTTAAAGCACTTGCCTTGCATGCAGCTGACCCTGAGCACCATGGGGTGATTGCAGCAAAAATAAAAATCAACATTTTCATTGTATTGGGTTTGTGTTGCAGTACACTGTTGCCCAGAGCCTCTGGATCTTGTCTAGAGTTGCCTCCCGCAGGCCTCTTTGCAAATAAGCAGAAAACAGTTCGATATTTGGCAGTATATCTTACCATGTATTCTAAGTTAGCTGGTATAAATATTTCCTCTCATGCTACCACAATCATCGTGGGACTAGATAGATCTTACCAGTGTATTTACCTGGTCACGTTGGGTCTCTAAGTAATGAGACCAGAGAGAAATGCTGTTTGCCTCCAAGAAAGCAAGCAAGAGTGGCTCTCTAATAAGTCTAAAGGCTAATCTACAAAACAACTATGAAGTAAAGACAAGAATTTTGTGAAGGCATGGAGAAATATATACCTAGCTGTAGAATATCCATTGGTACAGTTACTTGCCCTTCCCCCCACTCTACATAGAACCTGCAGGGACACTTTCCAGGCAGATTTTGGCTGGGGGAGATATTAACATTTCAATGAAACTAGGTGAGGTCCAGGGAGAAGTTACCTGAGGGGATTGACCCTAACTGCTTGCCGTGGATGTGCGATGTGCCGGTCTGGGCTGAAAGGTTGTAAAAGCGGTAGCCTGCTTTCTTCAGCGCAATTTTGCCTTTTTTGCACTATCCCTCTGCCTCCTCTCTCCTTTCTCTTCCTTATTGGTCCTTGTCTCGTTATAGTGGCCGTGGCCGGGCCCAGTCAGGAACCTATGTCTGGGGTTTCCTGCTACTGGCTTGTATACCAGAACAAGGGTGAGAAAAGCCTTTTGAAACTTGGCTGGATTCTCCTGTCTTTCTCCGTCTGCCGGTCACTGATCCCCTGGGAAAAGGGGATCCCTATTTTCTGCTCCTGGGTTTTGTTGGGGCACCCAGTGTACCCTGACTGTTTTTAACTTACTTGGAAAATTTTAGCTTTATAAAAAAGTCACTTTAGAAGTTGAGAGACAGGAAAGTTTTCTGTGTGCTGGATCCAATATGAATAATTTATAGGATGTGCATTTGGATTTGGATATGCAATAAATGCAAGACACTTGAGAGGTGAGAAACTCACATCACGTTCATTTCATATATTTACTAATGAGAGTGTAATAAAATGACTTAACACTGGAAGTTCATGACGATTTTTCCTTTTGAAAGTCATGTTACTATGTGTGAGATAGCAAACACCGTCACTGTAGTTGGGACCGTGTTAATTAACCAAACACACGGCTATCTCGTGATCATACTCATACTTGCAAATCTGGGCTAGTACTGGGCATGGGGCCACAGGAAAAGGGTTTTAGTTTCAAACATGAGATTCAAGAGTCCCCAAACCAAAGGAGTCTTGCGAATGCTACAAACTCCAGGAGCACCAAGTCGGTTACCCTAAGAGAATGTTTATGACTGCAGTACATTCAAACTTTCTCTCTATTTTCTACTCCCAGGTTTTCTAGATTTAAAAGTCAGCATTGGAGAACTGAGGGACAACGTTTTCTCCTACAAACATGCTCAGAACCCCTATGAGTATTAGTCTCTGGAAACCTGGATACCCGTGATAAAAATGATAATAATTAGGCCACCCCATAGGGTAGAAGAAACCAATGGAATTTTCAGCCGCCATCAAAATAAAAACTAAGAGGCAAGGGGTCCCTTCTTCCTAATACGCTGTTGCTGTCCCTGACGACGCAAGGTGGGAGGCACAGGTACACCTGTCAAGTAGCCTAGATCCACCACAACTGTCCCATCGAGGGTCTCTAAAGAAAAGAGGGAGGTGGGCCACCACCTGTGTCTGACCCCAACTCCTGTGGGGCCCTTACTGATGCTAAATCTCCATATGAGCACTGCCGAGTATGGCACAGAAACAAGCAGGAAGTTCCACCAGTAGGGCAGAACATAGTACATGGTAAGGCACTTGCCTTGCACACAGCCAACCAGTTGATCCCCAGCACCTTCTACATTCCCAAGCTTACCAGGGAGCCTGAACACAGAGCCAAGAGCAGGCCCTGCGTCAGGTATGGCCCAAAAGCCAAAACAAACTAAACTCCATGATACAAGGATTTCTAAAATGTCAAGAATTTTATCATGAAAGCCAAATTAACCTGCTGATATATAAGTGTTATGCAACAGAGTCAGAGAGAAAGTAAGGGGTTATGACGCTTGCTTTGCATGCAGCCCACGCTGGTTCGATCCCTGGCACCACAGAAGGCACCTCCAGGGGTGGCCTAGAGGCCCCTGAGCAACACCAAGAAGCCCAGGTAGTGTCACATCCTCAGGTCCTCACACGAGCCTACAGGTCTGGTCAGCAAAGAATCTCCAAGAGGGGTCCCCAGTCCTGCTCAGCACCATCTGGGAGGCTCACCCTGCAAAATATATTCATTTACGACTACGTAACAATAACCCAGAAATAACACGATCACTATCACTAACACTATCTTCCCGTTCATCATCAATTTGCTCGAGCGGGCTCCAGTAACATCTCCATATGTCCTGTCTCATGCTAGCAGAGCCCAAGGGCACCTGCTTGCTCCAGGAACATAAAGAGTCTCAAATCATTATATTAGGTCATGGGAATGCCCTAACATAATTGGTACTGGTATTTGGCATATCAAATATGACACGGGCAGCTTGCCAGGCTGGCCGTGAGGGTGGCATACTCTTGTAGTCACCTCTAAGTGCAGCATTTATTGATGAACCGCTGGGCCGCAAGCGGCTGCGCGAGCCAGGCTGTGATAGGCTCGTCTGCTGGGTGGAGTTCTGACGCAGAGGGAGATGTGGAAAATGGCAGCCCTCATGGAGTTGGGGGTCATCTGGCTTGTTGCAAGGCTCTGCTGGGGTGGCTGGCCAGGGCTAGAACCCGCCATCCTCCTGGGCACCTCCTGAGCGGCTGGGCACAGGGAGAGCTGGTAGCAGCTCTGCCCCATGTCTGTGAGTCTCTTCAGACATGGGGCAGAGCTGAAATAACACGATACAAATTCATTATTATAGATCAAACCCTATTATAAATTGGTTTATACTTGATAATCAGAGAACTAAACAAGTATTTAATCTTGTTCAGTTTTTCTCCTCTTAAATAAAAAAAAATCTTGCTGACAAGCCTCATCAATCATTAAGAGGGCCTGGTTCTGATATCATATGAGCTCTGTCAACTTTAATCAAATTGCTTGCCAGATCGTAGATAAGTAATGACTTGCTTAGGTTAAGCCAGGCCAGAGTTTTCCTTCTGTAGCACATACATCTCCGGAGTGAAAATAAACAGTCTCACACCTCTTACTGGGAGCTGGACTCTGTTGTGCTTAGACTCCAGCTTCACCCCGAGGAGGAGGAGGGAAATCTGGCCTTTAAGAAATACTGCTTTTCTTCCTTGCCTTTTCAACTGGTGACCAATAAACCTTTTTTTGAGCTATTTTACTAAAGAGTTAACAACTGTTTAGATCTAGACTAACGTAAGTTAGCTATAACTGAATCTTTCACACTGTTGCTTTCAGCCAGCATTATCGTGATCTAAGACTAAAGAGAGATCGACAAGAGCAGCACTACAAGTGGCACAGGGGTCGCTCCTGGCAGGACGTAGGGACCTTACGCGACAACGGAGATCGAAACAGTGTCAGTCACATGGAAGGCCAGGCCAGTAGCCCCTGAACAAACTCTCTAGCCCAACTCCAATACATTTTTTAAATTTAACTTAACGTGGGGCCGGAGCGATAGCCCAGCGGGTAGGGCGTTTGCCTTGCACGCGGTCAGCTCATGCCGCCCGGGTTCGATCCCCGGCATCCCATATGGTCCCCCGAGCACCGCCAGGAGTAATTCCTGAGTGCAGAGCCAGGAGTAACCCCTGAGCATTGCCGGGTGTGACCCAAAAAAAGCAAAAAAAAATAATAATAATAAAATAAAATAAATTTAACTTAACGTTTAATCTATTTCTATGCAAAATTTAAGCTTAAAAGGATTGAAGTTCCAAGTAATCTCGTTTCTAACATTAGGTTTTAGAGATGAGCCAGCCGTGAGCCCCACTGAACGCCGAAGTCGGAGACGAACGCTCATTCAGCACCTCCATAATTCCCATCTCATGAAGACTTCTACTAGCTATGTAATGTCAATGGGGGCTGGCGGTGCAGAGAACCAACCGAACACAAAGCACGAAAGACTGTAGAGATGTCGTTTAAGAAACGCCACCATCAGAAACTGGGCAGGAGAGAATGGTTCTGCAGGTGGGGACAAAGAGACAAGACGGGAGTGGCCGTTGCTGAACGGGCAGCCAGGCTCAAGGAGCCCGGCGGGGGCGCGACCTGTGGCAGTCCTCTACAGACACCACCCAGGTACCCACACAAACGCGGGTCCTGCAAAGTCATCCTTGGCCCCTCTGTCCTGACTCAGGGATGGCCATGTGGCCTGAGTTCTATGTGCATAGTATGCACTGCAGAAAAGAGGTCTATGTGCTTCAACTCTAAGGCAAATGGAAACTTTATTACATGTTGAATGTCCTCAGAAAAAGAAATTTTCTCTCCAGAAAACTTCTTTAAGATAAAGGGGGAAATCCTTCATTCACTCCCCCAAATGAAAAACTCACAACTCAGTTACTCCTGAGCTGCTGCAGGTCTCAATAGTTTTTAGGTGGGTGCTGCCTTTTCATTTGATTCCAGAAACATCTGACATCTATAATCATAACTGATTAAATATGTGCACTGATAGCAATGAGTTAAGAGGATTTGGTAAGTCACTGAAGGATTTTTGATATGGTAATCATTTCCTTATCAAAATTTCTCTAACAACCTACCCGTTAGGAAGCAAAATCTCAGTAACACATGAACACTATTTCTTTAAAACTATTCCCATGTTTTTTTCTTTGCTGTCTTCTTTTTTGGGAGAGAGGGTGTGGGGCACACCTGGCAGTGCTCGGGGCTCCTCCTGGCTCCGCAATCAGGAACTGCTTCTGGGGGGTGCTCGGGAAACACATGGGACGGCCGGGATAGAACCCAGGTCGGCTATGTGCAAGGCAACCTACTGGCTGTACTAGCTCAGCACCTCCACTGTTATTTTCATGTGAATTGGGAAAGAGCCTGAATCTTTACAAGGTTCACGTTTAGAGAGATCCTCTTCAGGGAGTTCCAGAGTCCTAGCACCCTTAGTAAGATGCATGCACTCAAATCCCTGGGCTAAAACCTATCTGATACCACAAACACTGATACAAAATCTCTGCGGAAGCTGTACTGTATGATTTAAAAACCCACTGCGGCTGATGCCATGGTAACACAAATGTAAAATTATTTTAAGTCCTAACCACCATGACAATAGCTCGTTTTAAGCACATCCTCAAATACAAAAGAAATGACAAATAATGACAATTGTGTTTGCTAGTTTAATAGGAAACCACAGTTCACAGCCCAATCTATAATGACTCAAAATTGGCTTTACTTAGCTATGGGAATTTTTTTTTCTTTTTTGGGTCACACCGGCGATGCTCAGGGGTTTCTCCTGGCTCTGCACTAAGGAATTACTCCTGGCGGTGCTCGGCGACCATATGGGATGCCGGGATCGAACCCAGGCCAGCATGGGCGGCCGCAGTGCAAGGCAAACACCCTACCCGCTGGACTATCGCTCCAGCCCCTCCATGGGAATTTTTTAAACTTTAGCTTAGGGGGCCGGCACAACAGCACAGTAGGTAAGGCATTTGCCTTGCAGGCCAACGACCCAGGTTCAATCCCCAGCATCCTATATGGTCCCCTGAGCACCACCAGGAGTAATTCCTGAGTGCAGAGCTAGGAGTAACTCCTGGGCATTGTCGGGTTGACCCAAAAAACAAAAATAAATAAACAAACTTTAGCTCAAAAGTATACAATGAAAATTATTTGAAAGACCTGCATCGGTCTATAAATTAATCATTGCAATTTATTTTAGAAGAGCAATCTAACTAAAAGCCAACACAATTTCAAGCTGAGTGACTAGAGCTTAGACTTAGGAACTTGGGGGTAAAAGTTTTGATGTCTCGTAGGTTTCAATTTCACGAAGGACTTGTACCATAAAAAAAATAATAGGTATGTCTCAACCTCAATAACAGAAATCAAATAACTGGCTGAGCAATTGGAACCATTAGAACCACTTAAGAAAATGCTCTTAGGTAGAGGTGTGCATATAGAAATAGGTAGAAAACAGCATTTTAATTCATGCAAAATATAATCCTCTTTACTATGGGACAAAAGTTGCTAACATTTTACGGCAAACACCCAATGCTCAATGGAAGAAAATGTAGAATGACCTTTCTTAAGAGGTAATCACAGATGCACTCACAGATAAAGCAGGCCACAGCAGAGCATCAAACTTTAGTGGCAGCTACACAGGGACCACATGATGGGCCAGGGGTTGCAGCCAAGAGAACATGCCTTGCATATGTAACTTTGTGACTTCCTCGATGTGTGCACGGATACGCACATGCTCTCTCTCTCTCTCTCTCTCTCTCTCTCTCTCTCTCCCTCCTCCCTCCCTCCCCTCCCTCCCTCCCCCTCCCTCCCTCCCTCCTCTCTCTCTCTCTCTCTCTCTCTCTCTCTCTCTCTCAATCTGTCAGTATTGAATCATCCCAAGACAGACTTTTCAGATGCTTGAAAACCAAGCTGAAACGCTATTGTATGATTTTTTTATTAAATCACAGTAAGAACTTCACAGCAAGAGCAGAGTCCAACAGACAGGGGAAGCATTAAGTTCCAACAAACCAATTTCACTGGCAAGGTGTCACTACTTTACTGGTGTTTATGAAGAAGGATAAATAGTACTTGTCTCGAGACTGAACTAAAGTTCATTGTCACATTCCAGCTTTCACTCTCAAATCACCCCGATTATCAATCCATCATACCATTTAACTCCATTTTATTGGGGGAGGCAGGCCAAGTGGTTGCCTTCAGGACCTCGTTCATGCACTTACCTGACTCCACCACTGGGTCCTACCTGCATTTAGCAGATGAAATTTCCTCCTACGTAGAGGCGTAAGGAATAGTGAGAGACGATTTCAAAAGGGACAATGTGAGTAAGTGAATGGAGGTGAAAAACACTGTGTCCTTTCCAGCTATGTTCACCCCTAATTATTACTGTTGTTACTCACTGTGTTGTTATTTTATTATACACACACGCCCTGAGGCCCAAACCATGAAAACAAGCCAAAAGTAGTGGGCAAGAAAACTGTCTTATCCCTAGTCTTTGATGCTATTTTTTGTGTGCTGGAATAAATGGGGCTGCCAAGTTCTGAGGTCCCTAGAGGAATTCCATAGCCAGATAAAAGGAGCACTTTATCCATTTATCCATTACACATCCATTCCCCATGCCAACTTTACCTCTGACCAGGCAGCGTGTACAATTACAGAACATCTATCACATTCTGATAAAATAAAGAAAACTCTTATTTTTACTTGGATACTTTACAAAGCAGTAACTGTCAGAGTCCCCTGACAGGAGAAAGAAGCTGTGACACCGATTTTCTACCTGTTCAACACCCACGAGAACCCTCTCACACGCAGGATTTCAACACACGAGACACTGCATCGACTCCCTGGGCTCTAAGTCAGAGACTCATTACCCCCTTTTTGGACAAAAAAAAAAAAAAAAAGAAAAAAATCACTAAGTGGCCTCCCAGAAATCTATCATGTTTAAGCCAACAAACAGCAAGCACCCCTCCACTGCACCCGAGGTTCTAACTGCCTGTCAGTGAAGCACCCCGGGGTGGGGGGTGGGGTGTTGTCCATCTTGGAGAACACTACACAAAGCCACACAGATACATTACAATTATATAAAATCGTCAAGATAGTGACAATCCTTGGCAGCCTCCCAGCAAGGATGGAAAATCAGACACCCTAACCCTAGCAAGATATCAAGTTTTCTTTCACCTTCACTATTGGAGGGTGTGTTACTGGATTTGGGGGAGTTTGGGGTTTCTCTCTTCTTTTTTTTTTTGGCTCCGGGGTCATAATCGTTGGTGCTCACGGCACCACGAGTGTCAGGGGTCAAACCAGGCAACGCCTCTGGCCTCTGCCACATCTCCCTGGCCCCAAGGACCCAGATTTTTAAGAGCCCATCTATCTGTGGGTTAATATCATCCCCAGATCTAGAGCGGACGATTCAGCACCCACCACTCAGACTGGTCCATGCAGCATGGTCGACACCATTCCAACCCTTGTGCCAAAGGGAGCATCTCGGCATCTACCTACCAGACCTCAACCTGCATTTCAACAACCTCCAAGAAATTTCAGACGCATCTGCAAAGTGCTGCCCTCTGCTACTCGGCCAGGCCAGTGGGGTGGGAGAGGGAGAATTGAAATGGGGTGCTCACTAGTAACAGTACAAAGAGAAGAGTGGGAGGGCTGGCTGGACACAGAGAACCCCACTGCCCTTCGTATGCTACGGTTGAGGTGGACACGGTCTCCAAGGCGACATAGCATCAGTGTCCGGGGAGACGTGCTCACTGCTTGCTAGGTGTCAGCCAGGTAGAGTGTAAGAATACAAAGGGCCCACAGGGGCTGGAGCGATAGCCCAGCGGGAGGGCGTTTGCCTTGCACACAGCCGGCCTGTGCCGCCCGCCCGGGTTCGATCCCGGCATCCCATATGGTCCCTGAGCACCGCCAGGAGTAATTCCTGAGTGCAGAGCCAGGAGTAACCCCTGAGCATCGCCGGGTGTGACCCAAAAAGCCAAAAATAAATAAATAAATAAATAAATAAATAAACAAACAAAGGGGCCCACAGCAGCTGTGGTCAGTGGACGAGGGCTACAGGTCCCCGGGAGGCAGCGATCTGAAGGATAGCAGCTGCACAAACTGGCTCGTGGCTGAGGAACACGGTGATTCAGGCCGCTGTCGGAGAGGTGGATAGTGCAGGCTGTGGAGACGGGAGCGGAGAGCAGATTAAGCAGCAGTCTCAGGACTGTCATGGGCTAGCGTTCTGGTGAAAGGGTGGGCAGGCCTGGAACACTGAGCAGCACCGCACCGCAGCCTCTTCCGCTCGGCAAGGCCGAACTAGCTCCAGCGGCTACAATGACAGTATGCCTGCCAGTGGGCGCATCTAGCGAGAAATGACTAGGGCCTCCAGAAAATATTTTGAGTTTGCTCATTTGGTAAGTCGCTGACCATCAGCCTTTCCCTGCCCTGAGTTGCTTCTCCCTCCTGAAATTCCAGGGCAGAATGCTCGGGTGGAAGAGAGATGGCCAGGCCAACAGGTGACTTCGAGCAAATTCTCAGCTGTGTACAGAACAGAAAGCAGCAGAGACCATACTCCGAAAGCACAAAGACCTCTCAGAAGGACACACTCGGGATACTGGGAATGTACCCTTTTTTGTCTTAAGGTCCTGAAGAATATCTGATAACAAGCTATTGATAAACTAAGGATTCCATTCAAAGTGGACGGAGCCAGTCAGCAGATGTGGTCCTCATCTGGAAGCTGGCGCTGAATGGCGACAGCAAAGGGATTAAGGTGCTCCCCTGCATGTGGCTGACCCCTGTTCGATCCTCCAGACCTCTGAGAGTGACCTGCCCAGCACTGACCCAAGTCTGCCCTCTGAATCGCAGTGGATAAGGTCCAACCACCACCACCACCCTCAGTCGCCCCTCCACCTCCAAAGAAAGTAGGGGCTGACTTTGAGAAAATGAAAACTACTCATCAAACTTTTGGAAGTTTACTTATTGATGTTCATGGTTACTCCTGGCCCTGCACTTAGCAATAACTATTGGCTGTGCTTAGAGAACCGTATGAGTACCGAGGATCAAACCCAGAGGGACCTCATACAAGCAAGTGCCCTACTACCATTCTATCTCTCCGGCCCCTTTTTGGCACATTTTTCTATCCCTCAAATTAATGTGGCCACCCCACAGAAGCCTATTTTAAGAAGTCAACATCACAAAACCTTTCGGGATACGTGGCTCAATACCCAAGGACATGATTCTTTCTCCGTCTTTTGCAAACACTACTACGACATATGCAGTAAGAAGTTCGTGTCTTCAAAAGAGCATTTCCAGAATAAGGCAGCTCTGTAGGGTAAACAGTTCCTCCACCTTTGGAAACAATCTGCATTCTTGAGTGCCCCTAAGGAACAAAACATGAATCATATATCACTTTATCAGCTCTCTCCACTCCCATAGAAATTTTGGCCACCGGTGGTGTGATTTCAGAAGAAAAGGGAGCAACTGGCCCCCTCTGGCATCCCAGGGAGCCCAGCCCTGCTAGGGCTGTCCGTGAAAAAATGACCTGGTGTCACAGAGCTATGAATAATAAGATTTAATAAAATTCCAAGCCCTGAACAAAACAAGGTCTCCTGAGAGGGAAGTGGCTTGTGTTCAAACAGAGCATCAGAAAATCCTTCATCAACATTTCCCAGAACAGAAAATATAAGCTATTAATCTCAACCACAGTCTCTCCAAAAAACAAAAAAAAAAATTTAAGTCATGAATCATCAACATAATCTTGTTTTCTTATTCCATGGTTCTGTAAAATAAATTTTATTTTATATATTAGAGAAATCCAATAAAACAAATTTGAAACACACAGGCAGTGTCTGATAGGGACTGCTAAGATTAGTAGCCAAAAGTCTAATTTTTGATATATGTGGACAGTCCACTCTTCATATTTTTCCTGTGTAATAACATCCTAGCTCTATTTTCATCCATTTTTTGTGTATTTGTGGCTCCCTTCCTTCCTTTCCTTGTAAAACAACACACACACACATACACACACACACACACACACAAATGCAGTTATCAAAGGACTTGGTCTATGGAAATCTGGCTGAGGAAATAATATTACTTCCAACCCAATTTTGTGTGTAAAAATTAAGTTGAGGTTGTTTTTCTAAGTCAGCCACTGATATTAAATTTTCTAACAACCTACAAAAAAAAAATGCTATTCCCTCTTTTCCCAATGACCAAGTATACACAACATGTTAATAAAATAAGCTATCATCGATTTCAAAGAACACTGCACCATTTTAAAAAGCACGACTACCACACACATTCATAGAGATGAATCTCACAGACACGAGCAGTGCAAGAAAGCAGCTATCAGGCTGGAGAGACAGTGCAGTGGGTGGGTCACTGTGAGCACATGTGGCCAACCTAGGTTCAATCCTCGGCCCCCAACATGATCCCCTGAGACTCACCAGAAGGGACCCCTGAGTGCAGAGCTAGGAGTAAGCCGGTCACAGCTGTGTGGCCTAATACAAATAAAATGAGATATAAAAGAGCACCTACTGCATGAGCCCATTTTTTTTTAATAAAATTCAACAAGAGGCAAAATTAATCCCCGGTGAGACTAGCCAGAATAGCTGTAGCCTTGGGGGTCTGGAAGGGGACCCCCAGGAATCTGCCGGTAGTCAATGCTCTGTCTTCATCTAAGTCGCAGCTATCACACGTATGTACCAAAGCAAACCACTAGCTGCTCATTTCCTGCACTAAGCTATCTACTTGTGCCCACTCTTAATCTCAGCTGTGGAAAAAAAAAGCAAAATACATTTTGCTAATTTGCTTATTACTGGATGTGGCATAGTCTACAAGTGCTTTTTAAATTTTCAACTGCAAAATTACAAAAACTGTAACAAGCCCAGATTACAGCAGTTAATCACGCCAACCCCACCTTCCTAGAATTCAGTTTTATGTCGCGCTTCAAAGAAATCCCTTCAGGGATCAAAGTCATAAACTAACACGCACAAAAGATAAAAATAACATCGACAGAGTTTTACCCTATGCCAACTGCTTTACTTTCATTATCTCATTTCAGGCCCACAACAGAGGCTGGAGAGATTGTTGTAGTTATCCCCAATTTATAGATGAGGAAACGAAGGCTTAGGTAAAGATCACCATCCAGGCTCTCAGGGGGAAAAAAGAGGGGAGCCGGATCATAATAGCTCAAAAGCAAGCTCTATAGCAGCACCTTCATTCTCTGTGTGAAGACAGTGTACAAAGAAAATTCGTCACACCAGCAACCCGTAAGCAGAACACACCACCTCGTATCAAAACCAGTACACAAAACCTGTATTCCTTCTCCCCAAGGCAGATATAAGGCAAGAAATATCAAGGTTCCTTCATACTCACAGGCTGCTAAGAACTGAAGTCCCTACTTATATTCCAACTAATATGCTGCAGAACAAAATATTCTTCTGAATTATGTCTTTTAATTTATGTCTGACTATCAAAATACGTTACCCAGCAAAAGGACTGACAACTAACTGAAAAGTGCGAAACACCATGCTTTCCTTTTCTGTTTTTCTTTTTCTTTTTTTTGCTTTTCTTTTTTTTTTTTTTTTTTTTTTTTCGTGGTCACACCTGGCAATGCTCAGGGGTTACTCCTGGTTCTGTACTCAGGAATTACTCCGGGCTGTGCTCGGGGACCATATGGGATGCCTGGGATCGAACCCGGTTGGCTGCGTGCAAGGCAAACACCCTCCCCACTGTGCTATGGCTCTGGCCCCAGCACTGTGCTTTCTAAGTTTAAGGTTTATTCCAAAGCCTTCGAGAGGCCTTTCAGTCTTTCGGTTTGGCTATATTAGTACAAGTCACATCTGGGATTAAGGTGAGAAATAATTAAACATAGTCTCCAAGTGGCTTGTTAATTTTCTAAACGCGCAGACTTTGGTAGAGGACCGAGGGGAAGAAGCTGGAAAGAGCTGTGATGCACAGTAATATTTTTAATCAGGGGCAAAATGGTTCAAATTAACCGACAGACAGGAATCCTACCCCAGAAAGCGACAAGCGCTGAGATTCGCAGTCACTCCAACAGTTCTCAGAAGATAACCCACTAAGTGGATCACGCCAGTATACGCAGAACTGCTCCTCCTTAGAAAGCAGTCAACACACACATTGTGGGCTAACTCAGAAAAATCTTGGTGTCCAAAATTATTTGGGGGTGTGGGGCATGGAGGTGGGGGAGAGAGAGAGAAAGACGAACAATGCTTCCCAAAGAGTTTACAGAAACTGCTGGCAGGTAGATTTCACTGACTTGGTATTCTGCAAAATGAGAGCCTTAGAATACTAAAAATCAGAGAAAAAATTTTGAAAAAAAAGATTCAGAGACCTAATCAGAATGAACTTACATTCTATAATACAGACGCAACAAAACAAAATCAACAAAATCCTATTAAAAACAAAAAAAAAAGCCCAGTAAAACATGCCTATTGCAAGGAAGGTTTCATCTCCACTGTGCGTGGAGATCGATTTTGCCCTGCGTTTGAGAAGTTATGAAAACAAAGCGTGGCCCTTCCCAGCCGAGACTCACTGTAACACAACTTTACATTTATACCAAAAGATCATTCAAAGCAGACTTACCAAGCCAGCAATGTGTGTATGCTCGTGTCTCAGGGGAATGTCGCAAAGTGCCTTTTCTGTAATCACTTAGGAGCAAAAATTCTCCTCCTAGTCCTGCTTGCAAAGAAGTCTGACTAGCAATCTGCCTGTAGGTCGGCTCTCTTACAAGATAAGCTGTTAAGTCATGCCTTGATTTTAGATCTGCTAACATATGGAGTCTTCCTATGCAGCCTCTCTGCTCCGCACCCCCGCCCCGCGACCACCCCCCCAACGCCACTCCGCTCCACTCTCTCCCCACACACACATCCACACATACAAAAAAGGCACTGCAGGGCAGAAATTCCTCAGGTGCTCGCTAATGGAATTCCCAGGGTCTTGGAGCCGCTTCGGGGATCAAGAGATCTCATAGCCCCTGCTGAGGTAAGGAGCAGTGAGTCTGTTCCATTTAATCAAATACAGAATGAATTTTCAGTTCTATTCACTAGCTTGTCTCCAGGGCTCTCAAAAGGCACCAGGCAGCTAGAATCGCACACATGTGGCTCTTTTAGGCAAGTATAATTAGTTTGATTTTAAAAAGCCACATTAATAATATCACCTCAGGACCATTATTCAGGGGACAGACGACAATGATACTGTATGTTTTAAACCTGACAATGAGGAAAAGGCGCAAACAATGAGTGGAAACTTGAAGGATTAAAAAAAATCAACAAACCAGTTTTTCATCTCATTGTGGTCCAGTATTTCTAAAGCGACACCAGCGCCTCGATACACCTTCTCTAAAACAGCTGCTTGAAGATACCCAGCAAAGCCTCCTCCCACTCTGCAAAGCAAACCAGTCCCATGCAATCCGCAACAAAATGTACAAACAGAATGTTTATAAAGGAAATGTTTACATACAATATTAAAACTTCAAGGAAAACAATAAAACATTCTCTCCTTGAACTGGAATTGACTGGTTTTTTTAAGTGCCAATCAAAAACTCATGTGAAACCAAGTCCTTCAAAGCGAGGCATCAAGCACCCGATGCCAAATTCCCTTTCTAATCCAATTAGCTCTTATGAAATAATAAAATCCTGGGTCTAGAGAGACTACCTGGTTGACAGGTCACCAGCTCCTCTGATGTGCTATCTTATCTACATGCCTTCACATGGCACATGCTAATAGCGAAGGTGATGCTTAACATAATTACATGCTACCAAATTAGCACATTTTCAATTAGCTCTTTTTAATGTCTTATCCCCGGCCTGATTACACCAAGAGGCTTAATTCCTGAACTCATTTCCCCTAGAGCTTCCTTAGAAACTATTGCCAAAATGTTTTAGTCTCCACATTTGACAAAGAGAATTTGCCTCAAATTCAGTTTTGGACAAAACTAGAAATAACACAGAAAATCCAGGCAGCATAAGAGTAAGGCGGGAACAAAAACGAGAGGCAGGAGATGGAGTCACCCAATTTTACCTGAGGCTTCAGGGCACAGCCCAGAGACACGAGCCCCTTTCTGCACAAAACCTCCATCTATATATACCTTGCGGGTGGGTGGGGGTGTCCTATCTTAAAGTGAACTTAGTTCCTTTCCTGCAAAGCCAAACCACCTGCAAAGCAGGCCAGGCCTAAGAGTGATTTAGAAGCCAGCCTTGCCAGCTTCATCAGTGCGGCCAATGTCCTACCGGTGCTCCGAGCTCCCTAGCTGCTCAGCCGGAGCTGTTTAAGTACTTTCCACGGAAGAAGAGGTCGATGAGAACCACAGCCATCAATCAAAGCATCCCAGTGAGTTACTACACAAACAATACCCCTGTACCTCTACTAACTGATTTTCCTGGTTGACTAAACTATTCAAACAAAGACGGATTTCCCAAATACTCGATCTGAGTATTTGCACAAAAGTTAAACAATATACACTTGTGTGTCTTTTATAGAAGTATAAATGTTTCTGCTCTCCATGCTGCCAAACACACACCCCAGGCACGTCTTTACAAAATGAAACAGGTTTTCTCCATCCTTCTCATATAACTTAGTGTATGAGGCCGTTTATTTCCACATGTGCATAACAGAAACGACAGGAACTGGTGCCTCTCTGGGTTCCTAAGAATGCTTTCTAGTTAAGGGCTAATTTTAAATTTCCAGAATTTGTCTGGTTCCTCTTTCATCTTGTCCTAAAAGTTAAACCCACCCCCCACGCCCCTCCCCATACATTTCCAACTAAAATGCACTGACAAAAATTAGCTAGAAAATGTCACTGATTCTTTAGGTACACGCTGAGAATGCGCCCATTGTAAGTCCCCATCTCCCGGCGGCCACTGCCATAGATAGGCCAAATGTCAGCAGGGCAGGGCAGGCGTGGTATCGCTGAGACTTGGACGCACGGCCCACCACCTTCATCTTTCCTGCCATCACCCGGGAATAAATCTCACGTTACCTTCCAGTACAAACCCCTTCTCAAGGTGTGTGATTTAGGCACAGAGACAGAGACAGACTAACTTTCTGTCCGGGCGGTGGCCTACGCTGCAGATCCCCAGTGGAAAGCAGTCTCCCACCCCACCGCAATCCCCAAAAAAAAAAAAAAAACAACAAACACCTGCAACTTGCGCGCTCCTGGCCGGAGCAGCCGGCCTTCCTGGGGACTGGGGAGGCGACAGGGGACACAGTTCTCCACCTAAGGGGGCGGAGGTTCGGGTCCGCGAGAACAATGACGGGAAGGGCGAGACAGTGGGTCTGAGACCCTTGGGTGATTTATGACTCAAGTCCCGAGATGTGGGGCAAAGCAACAAAGGTGGAGAAGCGGCAGGCTGGGATCAATAGCCTGCAATGCATTTAGCCCACGGTAATGCCAGGCACGGAAAAAGCCTTCCCGAGAAGGAAAACGCGCTCCCGCGGCGGGCAGGCTCTGGGTCGGGGCGCCGGAGAAAGATACGTTGTGCAGGCAGCGTCTCCGCAGAAACCAGTCTCGGGCCGGCGCTCCGCGGGGACGGAGGCGGGGGCGGCGAGGGACCCCCGCTCCCTCGGGGGAAACGCGCTGCACCTCACCTGCCCGGGGGTCGTTGTCAGGGAGATTCCGTCGAGTCACTGACACCTCACCCCCGCCTCCCCGCACGAGGCGGCTCAGAGTCCGCGCGGACACGACTCGGGGGCTCCGCTGGGCAGCGCCCGCGCCCCTCGCCCACCGGAGCCCGCGGCCTCAGCCCCCCAAGCGCCGGACCCTCAGACGCGTGCCCCCCGCCACCAACCCCTGCAGCCCCCCAGCCCCGCACCTCTCAATGCGACTGGCCGAGCCCCGGAACGTCCAGCGCGGCAGCCGGCTCCGAAAGCCACCCCCAGGTCATCCCCGCGCGGGCCCCTCCATGCACCGGGCAGGGCGGCGGGAGGGCGCGGCGCCCTCGCACGCGGGGGGGGGGGGCGGGCGGGAGGGCGCGGGGTCCGGGGCTGCTCCTCCGCACCGAGCCGGGCGCCCGGGACTCGGGGGAGGGGAGCTGGGGGAGGCGGAGCCACCTGGGCGCGCCCCCGCGGCCGCGCTCCTCCCCCCTCCTGCGCGCGCGGCGCGTCCCCGGGCGGCGCCAGGCCAGGCGAGAGCGCGCGCAGCGGGCGGAGGAAGCGGCCGCCGAGCGCAGCTCCCCACGGACGGCCCGCGGGGCCCGCAGGGTGCGCGCGCAGCTGCCGGAGCCGCGGCGGGGCTGGGTCCAACCACCCGGCACGGGGGGTGCGCTGGGCAGGGCCGGCGCCCTCGGACCCTTGCCGCTGGGTCTCGCAGAAAGCAGCGCCGAAAGCTCGCCGCCACGGAGGCTCCGTGAGCAGCCTGGGCGTTCTGAGCCGTCACTAAGGTCTCCCGAGGGCGCGCGCTCCTGTCCCTCTGCCCGAACCCCCCGCGGTGGGCGGCACTTCTGCACGCTCAGGGCCGCCCCTCGCGCCTCTGCTTAGCGCCCCGCGTCTCTAACTAGTCGGTCCTTTCCTGGGGCTCGGGACCCGGGCCCTCTCGGTACCACCGGCTGCTCTTCCCCTCTTTCGCTGCTCAGTCGCAGGCAGTGTGCGCCCGACCCAGCCCTCTGCCCTCGCTCTAGCCGAGCAGTCTTGCAGGGAAGGCGGGAGGCCCCGGCCGGCTGAAACTGTGGCCTTTGGCCCCAGGTTTCTCCAGATGTGGTTCTGGGAGCTCGGTGCACTGCAGTCGTTCAGTGTAAAAGAACGGGAAATGATTGTGTTTGTAAAGATTGTTGTGAGGCATAAAGATATGCCTTAAAAGCACCTGCCACTCGGCTCTTGGAGTACTGGCTTCTCTCTATAATTATTGCTATTAGCAGTTGGTGCCTTTCCTCTTAAACCATCGTCATTATCTACTATTAGTTTCATTACAAAATGAGCCCTACTGCTCCCTGAAGTTCGCAAACACTCCGTGCCTGGCATACTGGGGAAAATACGCAGCTTCCAAGCCCCCCCACCCCGTGCCTCCTAACATAAATTTTAAATGCTTTGAAAGCCGGGAGGAAGTGAAAGGTTTGGGTCTTAGCGAGATCCAGGTCTTTGTGTAGGCATGGGGACTCTAACGAAGTTAGTAGCGGGGTTTAGTAAAAGAACTCTGGCTCCAGCTTGTTCTCCGCTGTTTCCTGTTTGCGCTTCTACCAGGCATCTATATGCTACCCGCCTGGGGAGTAACTGTTTTTCCTTTGACAGTTCAGCCTGAAGTTAGAAGTGGGTGCGACAAGAGCTGTGTGGACGCTGCAGGCGTCTAGTGCCCAGGCTTCAGTTCCCTTTGGCTGCTTCGGTTGTGAGACTGCCCCACCCCACCCCAACACCTTCCAGACCTGAGAAATAATCTGTGTTCTCCCTTCCTGCTTTGTCCTGAAAGTGGAGAAGCCATTGCAGGGGCCGGATAGTTTTTCACTAATGAGCCACTTGACTTGCTTATTCAACGTTTCTTATTAAAAACCAGCAGGCTGTGGAGATAGCCCAGTGGGGAGGGGCCATGTTTTACATGAACCCTGAAAACACATGGCTAGGCCCACCCCCCACACACACACCAAGCACCACCAGGTGTAGCCCTGGAGGTCCCTGCAAGAAACCCCTGGTTGGGCCAGCATCATACCACAGGCCTCTCATTGAAACTCTGTGGCCCCGCTGGCCATATCACAGGAAGGAGAGCCCCAGCCCCTGACCACTGGGTGGTCCGTCCCTAGCCCTGAATAAAAACATAGTATTGAACACTTACTTGATGCCAATGCTAGGCTGAGTAATACCCAGAGAAACAGGACCACGCTTCAGTGAGGGCACAGTCTTAGGTGATACAGACTCACAAATGGGCAAGTACCCTGAACCAGCTGGTACTTTTCTGGAAGAGTTGGGGGTGCTCAAGATCACGGCTATTAGCCCTGACTGGATGGGGGGCTGTGAGTTGTAAATGCCTCCCCAAAGAAGTGACCCATGAGCTTCACTTTAAAGAATAGCAGAGACTGGTCAGCTCAAGCTGAAGGACAGTCTGAGCAGAGGGACTTGATGGGACAAGGCAGTGTCCAGAGAGCTAACTCTTTCCGGCTCAGGTTTGCAGGTCAACAAACACCTTACAGAAAGAAGCTAAAGCCAGGCCCCAGGTGGTCTACAAGTCATATCGAGGTTGGGTTGATGCAGGGCCAAGCTGGGGTGTGAGAGGGTCAGGCCCATGCTTAGGGAGATGAAGCACTGGAGAGGAGAGACTGAAGAAACCATAATCCAGGTTCAAAAGAGAAGGTGGGGCAGAGAGAGAAGGCACTGTCCGGAAGGCCCGAGCACCAGCACGATGGTCCTGAGGCTCCAGCAGTGGCCTGGGTGATCCCGGTGCCACAGTTCATCAGGCCTCACACTGGACGACAGCCTGGGTGGCCCACAGGAGGCTCTGGCACTCCAGGAGCCTCTGGCACCACTATGGAAGCTGAAAAAGCCCCAGCAGGTCAATTGGATCAAAAGCCTGACCTTGAACATAGCCACAAGGACAGAGATGAGAAGGAAACACCCAAACAAGAAGGCCTCAGGTAGGACTGGAGAGTGAGTCGCAGGTGAAAGAAAAGGAGAGGGAAGACTCAGATCATCCATTTCTGGCTGAGTGGCTGGGGGTCCTTTCCCTAGCCCAGGGTCTTCTGGAGAGACCTTGTAAAGGGCAGAAGAGATGGATCCATTCTAAAGCTGAGATAACCCAGGCAGGACAGCTACTACATATCATGTCCACACAGCAGATGGGCTTAGAGCATGCTAATGGCAGGAATGCAGACATGTTCCTCGGGAAGAAGGTGGGACTCTAACAATATGACTCAGAGGAAGCTCCCAAACTTGTCCCTGAGGCCTGCAATGCTAACATCTGCACCCCAGTTATGGGACTCAGAGGAAGCTGGAGGTGAGGGCTTGGAACAGTCATTAGCAAAGACGAGCATAGACAAGTGGACAGTGAACATCACTCCCAAGAGTGTGACCTCTGACTGAGGTCAAAGACAAGGATTGGAAGTGACGGAGTCGGCCTGCTCCTGTGCCTGCTCCACTGGGTCTCAGGTGGGGCGGATCATCAAGTTTGGCTGGGGAACACACATGGAGCATAATACGGGTATCTGTAATAAAGTGGTTTAAATCACTGTATCACTGTATCACTGTCTTCCCGTTCATCATCGATTGGCTCGAGCGGCCCAGTAACATCTCCATATGTCCTGTCTCATGCTAGTAGAGCCCAAGGCATCTGCTTGCTCCAGGAACATAAAGAGCCTCAATCCATTCCAGAATGAGGTCTATAATTGTTACTGGTATTTGGCATATCAAATACAATACGGGTAGCTTGCCAGGCTCTGCTGTGCAGGTTTAAATCATCTGTCCCAAAATCCTGGCTGTGAGGTAGGAAAGAATAGAATGGAATAACACTCCAGAATAACAGAGTAAAGAGACTTCTGTGAGGCCTGAGAGTGAAAGAGGCCATGCGTGGTGCTCACCATGTCTGGCGTGGAGAGGTTCTGGTAGTGGTGAGATCTTGTGTGCTGACGGCCCCATCTGTAGGGTAGGTACTGAAGGTCATGAGAATGTGTGAACCTGGACCTTGACAAGGGCATACACTGAAGGCCCCAAAAGGGTGTTATAAGAAACCCCAAGAGTCAAGCCCTCGGGACCAAGTGGGGAAGGTGGATGGATGCAGAGGGAACTCAGAGCCCTTTCGGCGCAGGCGAAGGCTTGCTTAGTGCTTGTCTTGACTGCACCTGTGCTTAAACGGATTCCCCGAGAACATGGTCAGTGGAGGAAAACATTCTGCCAGAGAGCCCAGGGACCTGATTCCCCGTGTGACTTAGCACCCTCTTACTTCCACTCTTGGAGTCGCAAGTTTGTTGTAGAATCCAGATGATTCAAGCATCTCCCAGAAGGTTCTAGTACACCTTCCTTCACAGGATCCTGGGAGGATGAATGAGATGATACACCTGGAGCACTTAGTACTTGGCACAGAGCAACACCGAACCAAAGCTAGATGTGATGGTAATAACCCGGGTTCTTAGAGGCTCTGGGCCAAGCATTGTGTTCACCACCCACCCTGTGTTGAAAGGGGGCTGGAGAGATGGCGCAACGGGATGGTGCAACGGGAAAGGCACTTGGTCTGGGTCCAAGTCCCAGCACCACATATGGTCAGTCCCCTGAGTGCCACTAGGCGCTAAGTAAACCCTTAGTTCTACTGGGTGTGGGTCCCTCCCCAAAAATATACATCACATGAAAGAAAGACACTGAGGCTCAGTACCATGAGGGTTCAAATGAGGAACCGAGCCCAGGTCTGCCTCCAAGTCAGTATTCAGACCAGGCTGCCAGCTCTCCAGACTGCCTTCTTGGTGACTTCATGCTCTCATCCCCACACACAGGGTATTTATTTTCATAAACAGCACTGTAAACGAATCAATCCATGAAATACGCTGCCCCAGCACCTTCCAGGAGTAAAGCGCCCAGTTTAAGAGGCACAAGGAGGAGCTGGGAGATACTACAGCAGGTAGGGCGTCTGCGTTGCATGTGGCTTACCTTGGCTTGATCTCCGGCATCCCATATGGCCTCCTGAGCACTGCTGGGATTGCTCCCTAAGTACAGAGCCAGGTATGGCCCAGAAACAGAGGCATAAAGAACTGCCTGGATTAGACATAGTCCTGGGCCTGCACAGGGCCCCTTGGCCTCCTGTGTAGGCTGTTGGGCGGGCACCACCACATGCCATGCTCTTGTCACCGTCCTGACTCTGTGAAGCTGGACAGCCATCCCTGACCTTGATGGGAAGGCCCAAGTAAAGGTGTGTTCTCCCGGAATGAGAACAGCATCTGGGAGGGACAGACAGGGAGACTCCTGTCCTTCCTCCCACAGACAACTTTCCCAGGTGTGTTTTTCTCACAGCCTGTCTGGGAACATCCCTAGCAGCCAACAAGAACCAGCTGTTGGGTGGGCAGCCCTGCCCCTGTGACCTGTCCTCACTATCATCAGCAGCGTCAGACGTCACTTAGAACTTGTTTCCTAACTGCTCTTCCCCATCCCGCATCCCTCCTGGCTTTGATTTAGTAGCTTCCATCTTTGGTCACTGGGCTCTGAACTAGGAGCGTGGAGTGAAGCTGTAGACAGGCCGGCATGTGTCCATGTAAACCAGTCCCGGAAGCTTTCACTGTCAGGTGGAAGCGAGGCGCATGGCGCAGCTTAGCCGTGTCTTTGCCCAGCACGAATCTTAGCAGCTACACATCTAGGGGGTTGCCCTTCCTCGGCTTTCTCATAAGAAATGGAAACAGTCCCACCTGCATTGCATCTTCATTTGTTAATAATGGTGAGACGAGAAAGCAGTACAAACTCCAGGGAAGGAAATTTGACAGTGTTTATCAAAAGGTAGCTGGCTTTGACCCTTTGATTCAGGAGTTGCAGCCTTGAAATTTATGTGACAGATACGCTGGTGCTCCTGTGAAATGTCAGATGGAAAAGCCCATTGCTGGCAGTGTTGTCTATAATAGAGATGCAAATAACTCGGCTGGGAGGAGTCACCATTAGCAATCAGAACCACACCATGGAATACTATGCAGCAGGAAAAAAAACCCACACTTTGCAAGATGCTCTCGTTTCAGTGTGGAATCTGAACAGAGAACAAATGGGAGGTTTCCAGAGGCAGGGGATGGGTCACTGGTTCCCAACTTTCTGTGACTCAATGGGTAAGCCTGGGAGTGCTGGCTACAGAGTGAGGAGTCTAAGGATGATTGTTATGGGTGGGAGGTTCTGCATTTGAAAGAGTAGACCAGGAAAGTCCTCACTGCTCATATAAATATGTGTGCACTAAAACAAGCTTGATGACATGTGCTCATCACACCTCAGTCAAACCTCTAGAACACGAGTGGGAAAGGAGGCACAAGCGGGCCCCTGTTTTCCAAGGGAAAAACTAAGAACATATTTGCTGATATTGTGGTTTGAGGGTTTTTTAGAAAGGTCCAAAGGGGCTTGAGAGTGAGTAAAGCAGGTGTTGCACATGCTTGCCCCCGGCTCCATCCCCGGTACCATGTTTCCCCATGTACTGCCAGAAATGGCCCTGGAGGCCCCTGAGACTCCTGGGGTGGCCTAGGTAATCCGCAGAGCAGGACAGGGCTCAAGCCTGTAGCATGTGCTCATGCCCTCGCCTTGAGCTTGGGCCAGATTGACCAAGAATCCCTGGGAAGAACTCTGGGGCTCCTAAGCACCCCCACCCCCAGCTCCAATTAGAACCCAAAGAAAGACTTACAACTGGCTTTGGTAGCAGGAGGAAACTTGGATTTAGAGGGTCAGGGCTGAGAAGAGCCTTTTAGGCTTCACCAGCAGCTCGACGAAACTGTGTGCGTTATGTAAGTGAAGCTCTGGGTCCAATCCCCAGCATTGCAAAACCAGCAAAGAAAACATGAAAAGGAGATAAAAACTTTGGAATAGCTAATGAAAATATTTGAACATGTAAGGTTGAATGCATGATAAACTTCACACTATTTATTTCATTTGTTTTATTTTGTGAGTGGTAGAGGAGCACTACTAGTGCTCCGGTGGTTGGTAAGGGGCTCGGCCAGCCCCTGGCCGAGTCCAACATTGCTCCAAGGGTTCCCTCACACATGCGGGGGGGGGGGGGGTCGGCAGCTGGCCGGACATGGAGCGGGATTTGGGTTCCTCCACCCTTTCCTCCACCTCCACGCCAGCTACCCCGAAGAGAGACATGCCAGGCCCACAGCTCTGTCGGTGCACAGCCGCTACACGGCCGTGCAACAGTCTTAAATAGTACTAGATATTAGGATCAGGTCCTTCCCAGTATCTTTCACATTTATACACTGTATACAGTATTAGGCAGGTTCTAGTTGTGACCCTTCATCCCAGTGAGCCTAGCAGGAAGCCACACCATGATGTCAGTCATTCTCAACATCCAGACTCCTTAGCTCCTCAGAGCTACACCCAAGAGAAAACCTGATCTTTTCCTATTGAGTTTCATCAGTAAATGCTCGAGATGAGAGCCTTCTACTGAGAGTTACCACCTACACGGCAGAGTCTGGCAAGCTAACCGTGGTTTATTTGATATGCCAAAAAAACAGTAACAATTATCGACTTCATTCCCATGACCTAAAAGAATGGTTTGAGGCTTTTCCTGTTCCTGGAGCGAGCAGATGCCCCTGGGGTACACCAACAGGATGTATGGAGTTGTTACTGGTGCCCACTTGAGCAAATCGATGAACAACGGGAAGACAAGTGATACAAGTGAAGAGGAGCATCATGGCCTTGTTCTTGAACATCATGTGCTTTTACCACCTAGTTGCTTTAATGTCCCGGCCCCCAATATATTTACTTTTTCAAATTCTTGTCGATTGAGGTCTTCCCTTTCCCCTTTCTTTGTTATTGTTGTTGTTGTTACTATGATTGGGAGTTGCATACTGGACATTGGTGCTCCCACTCACCAGCTGTGGTGCTCCCTGGCACCGCTCACTTTAGCCCTGGTCCTAGTGCACTCTGGGAGCAGGGGCCCACACTTAACGTCGATGCTCACGCACACCTGGCAATGGTACAGGCTCTGTATTGTGGCTCCAGGGATCCCAAATAGCAGTGCTGACGTGATCACACTCTGCATATGGTTCCAGAAATCAAACTTGGAGCTTCAGACCTGTGAGCCAGGTGGTCTGGGAGCCACTAGCTCTCCCTGAGTCCCCATCATTTCCATTCTTTGTTTTTTCTCTTGGAACCACACCCAGTGATACTCCGGGCTCTGTGCTCTGTGATGCTGCCGGTGCTCGGGGCCATGTGGGATACCAGGGATCAAACTCAGGAAGACCGTGCAAGGCAAGTGCCTTACCTGCTATCCCTCCATCCCTCAGTTTTATTCCTCTTGGTGGGGGGCACACCTGGTGATTCTCAGGACTTATTCCTGGTTCAACACTCAGGAATCACTTCTTATAGAGCTCAAGGGGACCATATGGGGTGCCAGGGATCGAACCCAGATTGGCTGCAAGCAAGGCAAGCACTTGCTCACTGTGCTATATCTTTGACACACAATTTTTGTTCTTAAACCATACAAATGGATTCCTTTTCCAGAACAAAAAGGTATTAAAATGTAAAAAAGGGACCAGAGCGATAGCAGAGCAGGTAAGACGTTTGCCTTGCAAGTGACTGACCCAGGTTCAATCCCCAGCATCCATATGGTTCCCAAGCACCGAAAGGAGTAAGTCCTGAGCAAAGAACCAGTAGTAACCCCTGAGCATCACCGGTGTGACCCAAAAAAGCAAAAAAAAAAAGAATAAATAAATAAAATGGAAAAAATCCTCCTTTTATTACTTTAATGAGATCACGGGCATCAAATACCTGACAGAATGGAGGAGCTCAGCCAATGGCCACTCCAAAACTAACTTCCAGGGGCTGGAGCAGCAGATAGGGTGTTTGTCTTGCATGTGACTAACCTGGATTCAGTCCCCGGCATCTCATATGGTCCCCCGAGCAACACCAGGAGTATTTCTTATATGCAAAGCCAGGAGTAACCCCTGAGCATTACCAGATATGGCCCCAAACAAATATAACTTCCAGCTAAAGTGGAAGAAGAAAGTCTTCCAGAAAGAAGGACTGACTTCCCTGGAGGTTAGGGCAGACTCAGGAAGAAGTGGGGCTTAAGAGTCATCTATAAAATGGCAGTAAGAGGGGGCCGGAGCGATAGCCCAGTGGTAGGGCATTTGCTTGCACGCTGCCAGCCTGTGCCGGCCTGGGTTCGATCCCCGCATCCCATATGGTCCCCAAGCACCGCCAGGAGTAATTCCTGAGTGCAGAGCCAGGAGTAACCCCTGAGCGCCGCTGGATGTGACCCAAAAAGCAAAATGGCAGTAAGAGAAACAGTGAGAACAAGTGTTGAAGACGGGCTTGGCGCTGGCTCTGGACAGTCAAGGCAAATAGAGGGGCAGGGGGCACAGTGGGAGATGAACTGAGTTCAAGGGAGTCCTGGGGAGGGCTTGAGATGTCAATAGGAATTTGGGACTTTATTCTTTGGATCATAATAATAAGTAATGTTTCTATTTGTACAGTATCTTAGGGCCTGTGAAAATTTAAGTGTACATAAACCATACCAAGGAGAAACTTGAATGTTTTTATCTGGGTATGATAACAACCCAAGTAAGTGTTATATGCTTTTAAAATTTTCTTGGACTAGAAATGACTTTCTGGAAGTGGCCAAGATGGCAAAGAGTTCCCCTTAGCAATGGTAAGAGGGTTCAGGGTTGATCATACCAAGCTGGTTGGGTTGGCTGGGAGTTTTCAAATGAAACAGTCAATTTCACATGTTTTGCTCTTGGTCATGGCTTTGGATTTTATTTAATCTTATTTATGTAAGAAAACACATTGATCAACTTAAAACTGAAAGGGGGAAAAGGGAAAAAAAAGAACCATTTAAAAGTCCAATGATTTAGCTCTCTGCTAAAGGTTCCAAAGTTCAAAACAACAACTAAATCCCCACAATAAGTTGGACCCCGAGGGCTAAACAATAGCAGAAGTTGCTTGTCTCCATTTGGATGATTTCCAAATTCATACAACAGAGTTCCCCTTAAATGCACAGGAAGTGCTGATTATTTATGATGTAATTTAATATTGACATGTCATTAAATGACCTGACCCTCTCCAAGCCTTTGGAATTTTACATCTAATGATTCTAGGATATCTCTCTTTCCCAGGCTAGAAGGTTGATAATCCACAGTTTTCCTTGCAATACATTTTTTCCTTCAAAAAAGAAATTCCAAAAGGTTGACTGTATCCTCATTGTCTTCAACATTTCCTGAAGTGTGGGCAGGAGGATTTCACGGAGAGACATTTTCTATGGCCTTTTTTATGCTGAGCAGGCTAAGCCCCAGAGATGCACTGCCAAAACCCATTACACACAGATCACCTAACTGACTACGCTTGGGATGCCAGATTAATTTACCCACGGACCAGGTCGGGCGAAAATGACTTTACACATCTTCTTTGCACTAGCCAAGAATGCAGAGATCGCTTTACAGGAAAGAGAGAGAGACAGGGCGGGAGCGGAACAGACACGAATACTTGCTGCGTGTCATTAGGCTACCTGCGGCAAAGGAGCGCCGTCTGAAACAAGGGAAAGCCCAGCCTGAAAGAGAATGGCGATTTGTGGGGGATATTTGCAAAGGGGAGCAACTAACGAATGAGTTATTTGAGGCTGGATGGTCTCATAGAAAAAGCTCCAAAGTGAACACTGAGAAACCTGGCCAGTGTAATTTATTCCCGGGTCTCATTATCCTGCTGTCTGCTCTGTGAACTTGGGCCAATCACTTCGTCTCGACTGGAGAATTTCCCTTCCTCCTCTCAAGGAGGGAAAATGAAAGACAGTTTGTCAAGGACTTTGGTTACTCTCAGGGACTGGCACTGTTTGAGCAAATTCTGCCAACTTTGACAGTTCTAGCAGAGACTGGCACAAGATGTTGACATCACGGTTTAGCTGCCTGAGGGTTTGGTTTGAAGTTCCTGGAGACAGCTAGCAGCAAAAGGGGAGGCTGATCTCTGGAAGTCCCAGAGTCTTGTGTTTGTCCCCTGCGGGATGGATGTGGACATGTTTCCTCATGTGCAAAACTGGGTAAATGTACTCCAGGGTTGAATATACCCTGGCCAGCTTGAGGATTTCTGGTGTCTCTTGTACACAGTATAGAGACCGGCACTGAACAGTCACTCATGAGATTGTCCTTAGCATCTACCAGCTCAATTGAGACCCCCGTGGTCCTTATCAGGTCCTTATCAACTGTGAGCAAGTCTTCTAGTACCAGTAAGGAAGGTTCTTCATACTGTCTGCAGACTGGGGTGGGAGGGGCCTAACTCAGCAGGGGAGCACTTGCCTTGAATGCTTGAGGCTCTGAGTTCCGTCTGGCCCTGCAAAACAAATGAATTGGATCCTGGTTGAAGGGTCAAAGGTTGGAGTCCACACTTTGCACGTGGTAGCCCTGAGTTTAGTCCCCAGCACTTTGTAGACCCCAAGCACGGCTTGGCCCCTGAGCACCACCGGTGCTTACATGCAATGCACCTTATTCTCGCTACCTGTAAAAAGGATCACTGCTTATTTTCTCTTTCTCTCTGAAGCGTGAAATGATGCATGGAACTGCCTGACCCAGAAGCAAGGATTTAACCGAATAGACAATGAGCTTTATTTTTCTCCTCCACCTCCTCAGGGTTCAAGACATGGTAAATTTGTCTTTTCCTATAGGTTAGTGTCTTCTTGATTGTTCTTGTGAGCAAGACTGAGCAGCTGTTCCTTACTGGTTTGTGTTCGATTCTCACTGTAGAAATAAGGATCGACCGAAACCACACATTAGATTCCTCCAAGAACAATAGAATCATAGGAGATTGTTGTGAGCATTAGAAAAGCATATGGTAGACAGGACTTGGGTCTTGTTAACAAAAATAACTACACGTGTGTGTGTGTGTGTGTGTGTGTGTGTGTGAGTGAGTGAGGGAGTGAGGGAGTGAGTGAGTGAGTGAGTGGGAGTGAGGGAGTGAGTAAGGGATTGAGTGAGTGAGTGAGTGAGTAGGTGAGTGAGTGAGTGTGTGAGTGAGTGAGTGAGTGAGTGTGTGAGTGAGTGGGTGAGTGAGTGAGTGAGTGAGTGAGTGAGGAGTGAGTGAGTGAGTGAGGGTGAGGAGGGAGTGGGTGAGTGAGGAGTGAGTGTGTGGGAGTGAGTGAGTGTGTGAGTGAGTGGGTGAGTGAGTGAGTGGAGTGAGTGAGTGTGTGAGTGAGTGAGTGAGTGAGTGTGAGTGAGTGGTGAGTGAGTGTGTGAGTGAGTGAGTTAGTGAGTGTGGAGTGGGTGGAGTGAGTGAGTGAGTGAGTGAGTGAGGAGTGAGTGGTGAGAGTGAATGGGGAGTGAGTGGGTGAGGGAGTGGGTGAGGAGGTGATGAGTGAGTGGAGTGAGTGGGTGAGTGGGGAGTGAGTGAGTGAGTGAGTATGTGGTGAGTGAGTGAGTGAGTGAGGAGGAGTGAGGGAGTGAGTGAGTATGTGAGTGGAGTGAGTGAGTGAGTGAGTGGGTGAGTGAGGGAGTGGGTAAGTGAGTGAGTGAGTGAATGAGTGAGTGAGTGAGTGAGTGGGTGGGTGAGAGAGTGAGAGAGTGAGTGAGTGAGGAGTGGGTGAGTGAGGGAGTGGGTGAGTGAGTGAGTGAGTAGTGAGTGAGTGAGTGTGTGAGTGAGTGGTGAGAGAGTGAGTGTGTGAGTGAGTGAGTGAGTGAGAGAGGAGAGAGTGAGGAGTGAGTGAGTGGGTGAGGAGTGGGTGAGTGAGGAGTGAGTGAGTGAGGAGTGAGTGAGTGGTGAGTGAGGGAGTGGGTAAGGAGTGAGAGTGGTGGTGAGTGAGTGGAGTGAGGAGTGAGTGTGGAGTGAGTGGGTGAGTGAGTGAGTGAGTGAGGAGTGTGTGAGTGGAGTGAGTGAGTGGAGAGAGGTGAGTGAGGGAGGAGGAGTGAGTGAGTGAGTGAGTGAGTGAGTGGGGAGTGAGGGAGTGGGTAAGGAGTGAGTGAGTAAATGGGTGTGAGTGAGTGGTGGTGGTGAGTGAGTGGGGTGAGTGAGTGAGTGTGAGTGGGGAGTGAGGGAGGAGTGTGTGAGTGAGTGAGTGAGTGAGTGGTGAGTGAGTGAGTGAGTGTGTGAGTGGAGTGAGTGAGTGAGTGTGTGAGTGAGTGGAGTGAGTGAGTGAGTGAGTGAGTGGGTGAGTGAGTGAGTGGAGTGAGGAGGGTGAGTGAGGGAGTGGGTGAGTGAGGAAGTGAGGTGTGGAGTGAGTGGTGAGTGTGTGGTGAGTGGGTGAGTGAGTGAGTGAGTGTGTGAGTGAGTGAGTGAGTGAGTGAGTGTGTGGTGAGTGAGTTAGTGAGTGTGAGTGAGTGGGTGAGTGAGTGAGTGAGTGAGAGAGTGAGTGAGTGGGTGAGAGTGAATGGGTGAGGGTGAGTGAGTGAGGGAGGTGAGGGAGTGAGTGAGTGAGTGAGTGAGTGAGTGGGTGAGTGAGTGAGTGAGTGAGTGAGGGAGTGAGTGAGTAGTGGTGAGTGAGGGTGGAGGAGTGAGTGAGTGGGTGAGTAGGGAGTGGTAAGGAGTGAGTGAGTGAATGAGTGAGTGAGTGGGTGGGTGAGAGAGGAGAGAGTGAGGAGTGAGTGGGGAGTGAGGGAGTAGGTGGAGTGAGTGAGTGAGTGAGTGAGGAGTGAGTGTGTGAGTGAGTGAGAGAGTGAGTGTGTGGTGGTGAGTGGGTGAGAGAGTGAGAGAGTGGTGAGTGGTGAGTGGGTGAGTGATGGAGTGGGTGTGTGAGTGAGGAGGAGTGAGTGAGGAGTGAGTGAGTGGTGAGTGAGTGAGTGAGTGGGAGTGAGGGAGTGGGTAAGGAGTGAGTGAGTGTGGAGTGAGTGAGTGAGGAGGTGTGGAGTGGAGAGGGAGGAGTGAGTGAGTGAGTGTGTGAGTGAGTGAGTGGGAGTGTGGTGAGTGAGTGTGTGTGGTGAGTGGGTGAGAGAGTGAGAGAGTGAGTGAGTGAGTGAGTGAGTGAGTGGGTGAGTGAGGGAGTGGGTAAGGAGTGAGTGAGGAGTGAGTGAGTGAGTGAGTGTGTGAGTGTGTGGTGAGTGAGTGGTGAGTGAGTGAGTGGGTGAGTGAGTGAGTAGTGGTGAGTGGGTGAGTGAGGGAGTGAGTGTGTGGAGTGGGAGTGAGTGGGTGAGAGAGTGAGTGGGTGAGTGAGTGAGTGTGTGGTGAGTGAGTGGGTGTGAGTGAGTGTGTGAGTGAGTGAGTGAGTGAGTGGTGAGTGAGTGAGTGAGTGGGGTGAGTGAGTGAGTGGGTGAGTGAGTGAGTCAGTGAGGGAGTGGTGTGTGGTGAGTGAGTGAGTGAGTGGGTGAGAGAGTGAGTGGGGAGTGAGTGAGTGTGTGAGTGGTGAGTGGGTGAGTGAGTGTGTGGTGAGTGAGTGGTGAGTGAGTGTTTGAGTGAGTGAGGTGAGTGAGTGAGTGGGTGAGTGGTCAGTGAGTGAGTGGGTGAGTGAGGGAGTGAGTGTGTGAGTGAGTGAGTGAGTGAGTGGGGTGAGAGAGTGAGTGGGTGAGTGAGTGAGTGTGTGAGTGAGTGAGTGGGTGAGTGAGTGAGTGTGTGGTGAGTGGTGAGTGAGTGTGTGGAGTGAGTGAGTGAGTGAGTGTGTGAGTGAGTGAGTGAGTGAGTGGGTGAGTGAGTGAGTAGTGGTGGGTGGAGTGGTGGGTGAGTGAGGGAGTGGGTGAGTGGTGGGGTGAGTGAGTGTGTGTGAGTGAGTGAGTGAGTGGAGGAGTGAGTGGTGAGTGGGTGAGAGAGTGAGGAGTGAGTGAGTGAGGAGTGAGTGAGTGAGTGTGTGAGTGAGTGAGTGAGTGAGTGAGTGAGTGTGTGGTGAGTGAGTGGAGTGAGTGTGTGAGTGAGTGAGTGAGTGAGTGAGGGAGTGAGTGAGGTGTGGAGTGAGTGGGTGGGATGAGTGAGTGAGGAGTGAGTGAGTGAGTGGGTGAGAGAGTGAGTGAGTGAGTGAGTGAGAGAGTGAGTGAGTGTGGAGTGAGTGGAGTGAGTGAGTGTGTGAGAGTGAGTGAGTGGAGTGTGTGAGTGAGTGAGTGAGTGAGGAGGAGTGGTGAGTGTGTGAGTGAGTGGGTGGAGTGTGTGAGTGAGTGGGTGGAGGAGTGAGTGAGTGAGTGAGTGAGTGAGTGGAGTGAGTGAGTGGGTGAGTGAGTGAGTGGAGTGAGTGAGGAGTGTGTGAGTGAGTGAGTGTGTGAGTGTGTGAGTGAGTGGGTGAGTGAGTGAGTGAGTGAGTGTGTGAGTGAGGTGAGTGAGTGAGTGAGTGAGTGAGTGGGTGAGTGGGTGAGTGAGGGGAGGTGAGTGGGTGAGAGAGTGAGTGAGTGTGTGAGTGAGTGAGTGAGTGGGTGAGTGAGTGAGTGAGTGAGTGGGTGAGTGAGTGAGTGAGTGTGTGAGTGAGTGAGTGAGGAGTGCACGTTTGTACTTTGGTTACAAAGACAAGAAACCTCATGAGCTGTTCATTATCCTGTGTCAGTAACATGTTCTCTTCAGGCTGGTGGTAAGCCCAAGGAACAGAGCACAGGCCTCAGGGACCTGCTCCAATCCCCAACAACACCCACCACACACCTAACCCCCAGCACCATCAGCACCCCGGCTGTGGCCCTGATCCCCTTGAGCACCATCCATGTGTGGTTGTGGTCCCTGTGGAAGAGCCAACCATGGGCAAGTGCTTAGAGTCCCTGGGGACAGCACCAGTGAGGACACCCCCAAAGATGACTCTGGCTTCTGCCATCCCATGCTGCTTCTCCCGCCAGTCCTGGGAGGGCCCAGGTCTCCTTCTGCCCCTTCCTCTTTCACTTCCTCCTTCACCTACTCCCATACCACCTGCCTGTTTTCCTTACTGCCTGTCCAATCCCAGTGCTGTGTTCCCCTTTGCAGTTGATTCTGCATCCTGTATCTGTCTTGCTATGCCTCAGGGAACAGAGAGAGAGGGCTGGAGCAGGACGAGAATACGGAGAAGCCCCACGAAAGGAGACTGAAATTCTGGCTTCTTAGGGACGACCAGAGACGCTTGCAGTCCTTGCCAGGCCTGCGTGCCTCATTGCCATTTTGTATCCAGACGCCTGGTGCACATTGTAGCAGGAAAGGAGCCAGAGAAAGGGAGACAGAGACAGAACATTCATTTATGAAGGATTTGAGAAGTCTTAAATCCACGTCACTCTGTCCCCTTCTAATGCACTCGTCTCTGATTGGCGGCCGCACAGTTGCACGGCGCATTCGTGTCCTAGTGTCTGTGTCTGGGCCACAGGAGCTGCTTGATAAATGAGGAGAGAGCACTGGGGACAGGGAGATGAAGAGATAAAGAGAGGAAGGAGAGAGAGAGAGAGAGAAGAGAGAGAGAGAGAGAGAGAGAGAGAGAGAGAGAGAGAGAGAGAGTCTCCAGGTTTCTCTAAGCTGGACAGCTAAACTGGCTATGGGCTTTCCAGCATGTTCTCAAGCGAACAACTTTCGTCCAGAGAAGAGCGTCTTCGTTCTGGGGGTTGCTCCCAGTAGTGCTGCGGGTGGGGTGGGGTGGGGTACACCATGCAGTGCCAGGGCTCCAGCACCCAAAGTCTGTGTCTCCCTGGCCTGACAGAGCTTAATAACTGGTTCTCCCGCACAGCAGGAGGCTCCGCCTCCAGGTGCACTCTCCGATGCAGAGATATTCTGGGTTGGGGGCACCTCTGCCCCCCTGCCTGTGAGGCCCAGCTTACGTCTGGCTTTGTTCTGTGTGCCTGTATGCCTGGCCCAATGCACCAGCTCTGCTCACCCCCAGGCCAGGACCTCCTGGTGACAGCCACGCTTCAGGCACCGAGACCAGCACACACCCATGTGCACAAACATATACACACATACACGTGCACGCGTACATGCAGAGATCCCAGGCTGTGGAGGGAGCATGTACAGACCTGTCAAAGACCCCATGCATAAGCCCCCTCCCATCGCAGACCCCCACCTGCTCTCAGGAACGCCCCTTTTCACCCTCCCTGCTGGATTCATTCCACGGACTTGTCAAAAGCTCTGAATCAAAACCACAGAGGCAATTAGCCCCTCCCGCAGCCCAGTCTGCACAAAGGGCTCCCACCCTGATGAGGGGCTGTGCCCTAGGAGACCGTGTGCCCCCCGGGCCTCCCTGGGCTCCCCAGCAGGAAGAGGGCGGTTCAGACTTTCCACAGAAGCGAGGGCAGCCTGGAGGTGGGGGTGCCAAGACTGAGATCAAACCCACAAAAAGCCTGGTAGTATTCTGGGACTGCTCCTCGGGCAGATCTTTTCTGGTTTCCCGTCTCTCAGGAGCTTGGAGACACGTGCCCATTCAGCCCCTCCTGAGCCTATCCTGCAGGAAAGTGGCTCCAGCCTGGTGACTCTGCAGCCCTGGTAGACCCTTCTCTCTCACACCCTCCTGTCATGAGTTGTATCTGGACACGCAGCTTCTGACAGGAGAAGGTCTGTTTTGTTGTCTCTAACACAGGAAACATTTCAAAACCCTGAGATGCTTCCCTGGCTTCTGGTCTGCAGCTGGCCAAGTGTGTCTCAGCGGCCTCTGTCCCAGTTGGGTGAGGCAGCCCTGAGTTTCCTCCAGGGCCTGCCTCGATGAACCCTTCAAAGACTGCCTGAAGTGTGTGAACCAAAGGAGGTGGGCCATAGCACTCTCCCTCTGTCCTCCTTTTCCTCAGTTGCTCGGTCTACCTTGAGTCCACAGAAATTGCTTTGAATCTCAATTTTAATTCATTTGATAGTTCTTACATGTTATCCAATGATACTATTTTTTCCCACCCCTGCCGGACCCACCCTTTTCCTATCTCTTTTTTTTTCCAATGACACTATTTAAGGGCCAACAGTATATTGGTGGTGTTTCTCATCTCTGAGCGATTATTCCTGTTTTTTGCTTTCCTGGGAAGAAGTGAAGCAGAAGCCCTGCCTACCACCATTTTTATGAGCAGCCAAAGACCCAGCAACAAGCCCCTTCCCTGTGTCCAACACAAGCTGGGCCACTGTAGAAAGACCAACACTGTACTTTTATTTGAGCACTTGGTCTTTTGCTTGTTTTTGTTTCAGGGACCATACCCATTAGTGTTGCAGTACACTGTTGCCCAGGGCTCTGCATCTTGCCTGGAGTTGCCTCCTGCAGGCCTCTTTGTAGATAAGGGGCAGAAAAGTTTGGTATGTGGCAGTATATCTTACCATGTATTCTAAGTTAGCTGGTATAAGTATTTTCTCTCATGCTACCCCAATCATCGTGGGACTAGATAGATCTTCCCAGTATATTTACCTGGCCATGTTGGATCTCTAAGTAATTAGACCAGAGAGAAATACTGTTTGCCTCCAAGCAAGCACATGTGGCTCTCTAATAAAGTCTATAGGCTAAAATACAAAACAACTATGAAGTAAAGATGAGAATCTTGTGAAGGCTTGAAGAAATATATACTAGGCTGTAGAATATTCATTGGTACAGATACATGCCTCTCCTCCGCTCTACCCTGCAGGGGCGCTTCCAAGGCAGATCTTGGCTGGGCAGCATTAACATCTCAAAGGACCTAGGTGAGATCCTGGGAGAAGTTACCTGAGGGGAACTGACCCCAACTGCTTCCCATTGGAGTGGGCAGTCTAATTTGAAAAGACATAAAAAGCTGTATCCGGTTTTCTTCCAGCTCTTTCTCCCTTTTGCCTTTTGCCTTTTGCCCTCTCTGTTATCCTCTCTGTTGGGCCTTAACACATGGTGGCAGCCATCTTCGCCTAGGGTTCTGAACCTACATTGGCCAGGACCCAGCCGGGAACCCAAAGTCCGGGGTTTTCCTATTGTTGGATTGTATACCATAACCTGAGAGTAAAGCCTTTTTTTTTTTTCAAATTTTATTACACCACTTTTAGACATACAATTGCAAGATGCTCATGTCGAGTTTTGGTTCTACAGTGTTCCACACCCATCCCTCCACCCGAACCCATCTCCCATCACCAATGTCCCCACCTCCCTCCACCCTCCCACACCTCAACTACTTGGCGGGTTCTGTCTGTCTTTTCTCTCCTCTCTATCTCTCCCTCCCGCCTACCTTTCCTACACATCATAGAATGTAGTACATTAAAGGACATAACTGTTTCCACTAGTTTGATGGACGCGCGTGCGCTGACTTAGGGGCCTCATGGTCAGCATCTGGACAGCGAAGGTGGTGGTTAGTGTGGTGGGCGAGTCTCATCCAGCTGCTTCCGGGACCCCCAGAGGTGATGGGCCCACTCCCAAAACCCATCTGTCCTCCTGGGGCCCCATGGTCAGCTGGGCCTGGGATGAGCTGAGTTCCAGCTTCCCCAGCCACGTGTGAGGCTCTTCATGTTATGGCTGGTCGCCCCAGGGCAGCTCTTGGGGGGGGCACCAGGCTCGGCCAAAGTGGAGGGGGGAAGGGCCGGCCCTGCTCCATCTGATGAATTCCCGGTGATTCCCACTCTGGGAGCTGCCTACCTGGGCTCAAACTCGTTTAGCTTGGTTAATCTGGTCTTGAGGTAGCATCCCTCCCGGTGGGCTGATTAGGTTGCAGCGTCCAGACAGCGAAGGTGGCGGCTAGTGTGGTGGGCGAGTCTCATCCGGCTGCTTCTGGGACCCCCAGAGGTGATGGGCCCACTCCCAAAACCCATCTGTCCTCCTGGGAGCCCCATGGTCAGCTGGGCCTGGGGCGAGCCGAGGTCCAGCTTCCCCAGCCGGTGTCAAGTAAAGCCTTTGAAACTTGGCTGGATTCTCATGTCATTCTCCATCCGTCGGCCACCAATCCCCTGGGGCAGAAGGGGGATCCCTGACCCTGCTCCCAGGTTTTCTTGGGGCACATTAGTGCTCAGGGCTTATTCCCAGCTCTGTGCTCAGGGATCACCACCCCTGGCTATGATCAGGGAACTATGTGTAGTACCAGGAATTGAACCCAGGTTGACCACATGCAAGGTAAATGCTGTCCATGGTGTATTATCTCTCTGGTCAAGATATCTAGTCTTCGAATGAGATAAAGTCAACACTTTAGAGGGCTGGTTGCTGGCTCAAAGAGATGGAGCACAAACTTTGCATCCAGGAGGTTCAGGTTTGGTCTTCAACAGCACATGGTCCCCAGAACTCTACTGGAAGTAACTCCTGAGCACCGCCTGTTGTGATCCAATAACAAACAAACATCTATTCCAACCTGGGCACACAAGTCTCCATAAGCACGCAGGTACTAGTCTCTGCACTAGGTATTCTTCCCATGCTATGTCGGGAAACCAAGGCTCAGAGAGGTTGCGTAACTAGTCCAGGATGACAATGCTAAGGAGGCTAGAGCTGGACTCTGGGGCAAGCAGCCGGACTTCATAATCCACACACTTAACTGCAATGTTCTACGGATTTCAAATGTATGTCCCGACCATGAGAACAACACACAGGTGCTGAATAAATAAACACTTCTTATGGTGTAGATAGAGGTTAAGATTTTAAGGAACAAAAGACTTCTGGGGAAGAGAACCTCAGGGAGGCCTGGGCTGAATGGTCACCAGCAGCAAGAGGTGGGCCATGAGCAGCCAGTCTGAGGAGGCAAGCAGGTCAGTGGGTCTCTGCCATGACAGAAGTCATAGGTGCTCCCTCCAGGTCATTGCAAACATTCGAACAATGTCCTGCACAGACTCAGTGCCACGTAGGTGTTGGCTGGGCCGTTACCATTATTGTTCTTGGCTGAACCGCTTGCCTGGGGACTGGCTAGCATAGAGGAGAGGGGGCCTGGCTTATATTATGGTGTCTTAGGTCAGTGACTGAAACACACTGAAAAGCTTTGTTCCTGGCAAAGCAACACTCTGCTCTCATTTCCACCCCACTTAGAAATTCTGCAATGGAAAAAGCGGGCCGCCCTTAGGGAACTCGCAGTAAGGGTTTCAGCTGCCCCCCACACCCCGCTCTATCAAAGCGTTGGCAGAAGACCTTCAGCCCACTCAGCCCCACCTGGACTTAGCCGGCCATTGAACGAACCCGTGATCTCAGCGGGTCCTTTTCACCCAGGCAAGAGCCTGAGTCTGTGATCTTGTAAACAGACCCCTCAACCCCTTGCAAAGCAGGGGCTCTTGTGTGTGTGTGTGTCTGTGTGTGTGTGTGTGTGTCTGTGTGTGTCTGTGTGTGTGTGTGTGTGGATTGTTCTTTGTTCTGAAAAAGCCAGAGCTGTCTGCGGAATGTTAGAGCTGTCACTTGCCTGAGTAACGTAGCTCTGTTACCCAGCCGATCTGCAAAGCAAAGCAAGGTCTATGTTTCTGCCAGTCAGAGTTTATTTAATAGTCACAGCCCTGGCAGTTTTTGACGGATGAAAATGTTTTGCAAACAGAACCTGGTCCTGTTTTTCTCCACGCTCCTTTCTACTGCCAAAGGCAGTGAGAGGTTGGCAGAGGTAGTGCTAAACTAGTAGGGCTGCCCAGATACTATCTCCCTCTCCTTGTAACACAAAACATTTATTTTACAGCGAGTGAATGCAAGATGGAAAGGGGTCCAAGCCTTGAGGACTGTGTGTCCTACCCCGATGTCTACCTGGATGCATAGCTTTCTGCCTTTTGTACCCTCACTCCAATCCCCCCACACACACACACACAGAACATGAGTCCACCTGAGACATAGGCCATAAAGAAGGGAATTCTAGGGGCCCGACAGCTGGCTAGGGGGTTTGCCTTTGCGTGAGGTCAACCTGGTTTTGTCCTGGGCACTGCTTATGGTCCCCAAGCACTGCCAGGAGTGATTTCTGAGCACAGAGGCAGAAGGAATAAACCCCGAGCAACACACCCACACACACACACACACACACACACACACACACACACATTCTAGAATCACCAAATCACCCCCAGTCTTTGCTCCAGAAGTGAGGAAAACTGTGGAGAGGACCAGTGTTTGTGGGCAATCCTTTCTGTGGGATTCCTTCTACCTTGCCTTCACTGGCTAGACCTAAAGTTGGGTGATGGGATGCCCCTAAATCAGACCAGTTTGGGGCCCACCCAGCAGCTTGGGCAGACATACTTGTGCTTTGCTGGGACATGCCTGGCAGCCTGCAGTCATGTGATGATGCCACCTTGAGCTCTGGGACCCGGCAGGAAGTTTCGAGGCAGGGAGCGTCCCTGGCTGCCTTCATGGAAGCCGCTGCCTGAGGTAAAATCCCAGCTCTCCCTCAGCATGTGGCCCTGACAAGTTATTTCATTTCCATATCTGCAAAGTGGAGATTATAACAGCTGCTCCTGGCCCTCAGGCTGTTGTGAAGATCAGAACCGGAAGCTCAGCATCCCCAGTCCTTCTGTGTTACCGACATCTCTCCTCCCTTTTTGGAGGGATCTGTACACCCCACCAGCACCGCGAGCAGAGGGTGCGTGGCCCATGGAAGCTGAAGGGTGGCTCTACACTAGAGGGAATTTATGCACAAGTGGGAGGGGGGCTGGCTCAGCGCCCCACCATGGCCCACGCTCCCACCTACCTCCTGTGTTGTTCCAAGGCCACATGATTGTCCAAAGTCAAGGCCCTCTCCCAGGGAAGGACCCTCTCCCAGACCTGCTCATGGCTCTCTGGTGCCTCAGCTGGACTTTAGGCCTCTTCTTGGGCCTCCCCATGGACACTTGCCTTTCCTCTGCCTTCCGTGTCAGTGTGGGTCCTCACGGCAGCTGCTGCCTGTAAAGGCGCCCCTCAGCCTCTCTGACTCTTATTTCAAACACTGTCCCTGAGGAGGGAGATGGTACAGGGCATGTGCCCAGCATGCGTGGGACCCCAAGTCTGATTCCCAGTGCTGCCAGGTCCCCTGCCCTGAGAACTGCCAATGACCCCAACATTGCCAGGAATGGCCCCTATTTTTTTTCTTTTGGGTCACACCCAGCGATGCACAGGAGTTGCTCCCAGCTCTTCACTCAGGAATTACTCCTGGCAGTGCTCAGGGACCGTATGGGATGCCGGGATCGAACCCAGGTTGGTCGCGTGCACAGCCCTACCTGCTGTGCTATCACTCTGGTCCCAGGAGTGGCTCCTATTTTGAAACGAAAAGGATAGAAAATACAATCACTGTCCAAAGTGTTTCTCTGAAACAAAGAGGACTAGCTGGTGCCCAAGAGAGCTTTTCATGCCCCCCAGGATGGCGCCTCCCCTAAAAATGCTCCCCTCATTCTTTTTCATGTAATTTGGGTTTTTGACAGTCGTAACATGGGTGTTTCTCTGCCTTGCCACTTGGGGTCTGTTGACAGCAAAGGTGGGACTGTCCTGTGCATTGGCAGACACTGAGCTACATGCCTGGGCTCCACCCTTCTGGTTCTGATGGACTCGCTGCTCCAGTTGGGGTAACCCCAAATATCTCCAGACAGTGCCATGTGCCCTGGGGTAAGATGAACAGAGTCAGTAAATATCGATGAGCAGAGATGTATTTTATCTGGCAGCCTTGGACCAGGACAGGGTTCCCCAGGTGTGGTATCCAGAGCTAGGAAGGAAGCAGGCCCTGTGCGCCCCCAAATGTGCTGAGCATGGGCTCCCCACATAGCCCTGGGTGTGCCACATCCAATCCTGGGCTCAGCTGTACGTAGGGACCAGACTCAGACCCTTGGGCCTGTCCTCCTCATTCAACGCTACAAGCTTCTAGGGGTGAAGGCCAAGGGAGGGAGGCAGGGAAAGACCCGTGGGGCACAGGGTCCCTGCCTCCCACCGTTTAGCAGCAGAGCCTGGGCGGGAGACAAAGGCGGCCCAGCCGTGCCCACTCCCTCTGGAGTCCTGCCCCGCCGCTCCGGGGCCTTATTAACAGACCTCAGCTGCGGCCCAAAGCCCTTACCTCACCCGAGAGGGCTCTATTTGCATGAGAATGTCCTCTTTGGGGGAATTATTGCTTAATTAAAGAACAGCAATCACTTTAATTAGCATGTCTCCTTGGGGCCCGGGCACTTTCAGGGATTCAAATGAGCTCCTCATTAGGTATTGGCACTTGGACAAATCTGGGGCCTCTGGCAGTAAAGGGAGGCTCCTTGGGCAGGGGGCCCCAGCCGGGACCTCAGGGACAGAGGCCCAGCCCTGCCAAGAGCACAACCCCAGCTTTGTGAGGGACCATGGCAGACAGGGACAGGGCCAGCACCCCTCCAACCTCCCCCCCGCCCACCAGCCCTGTGGCACCCACCCAGGGAGGCCTGGCGCTGCAGAGCTCTCTGCTAGGCCTGTCTCTGTATCTGGAGACCCCTGCTCAGTGCCACCGCCTTCCACTCAGCCTAGGCCTCTCTTCTCTCTCTGTCTGTCTCTCTGTCTGTCTCTCTGGGTCTCTCTGTCTCTGTCTCTCTGTCTCTCTCTCTCTCTGTCTCTCTGTGTCTCTGTCTCTCTCTCTGTCTGTCTCTGTCTCTCTCTGTCTCTCTCTTTCTCTGTCTCTCTGCCTCTGTCTCTGTCTCTCTATGTCTCTCTGTCTCTCTCTCTGTCTCTCTCTCTGTCTGTCTCTGTGTCTCTGTGTCTCTCTGCCTCTGTCTCTCTGTGTCTCTCTGTCTCTGTCTTTGTCTCTCTCTCTGTCTCTCTGTCTCTGTCTCTCTGTGTCTCTGTGTCTCTCTGCCTCTGTCTCTCTGTGTCTCTCTGTCTCTGTCTTTGTCTCTCTGTCTCTCTTTTTTTTCTCTCTCTCTCCCCAAAACCCCAGTACATTACAGCTTATTAATTTCTTCATTGCCACTTTTGAGGTGCAACATTCGTTCTCTTCTAACTGGTAGTCTGGGCTTTGGGTGGTAATATAGCACATCCAATAAAACAAAACCAAGGATGGAAAGTGCCATCTGTCCTGGCCTGCCGCTGAGCTCTGCAGTGCCCTGAGCTGCACTGATGAACCTCCAAATCCTCTGCCCTCGCTCAGAAAGGGAAGCAGGGCACAGCCTAGGTGCCCCAAGCTCTGAGGAAGATTCCTGGAAACAGGAAACCCCCAGATCTCTCAGACTTCTCGCTCCCATCAATGTTTTAGCCTGAGTGATCAGCAGCATTTAATTTTTTGTAGTTCTCTGAATAACTGCATTAAGTATACTCCAAGTTGAGGCAGCTTAACTTGATCCCTGCTGTTTCTCTTGATCTTTTCCAGAAAAGGGGCACTAGACTCTCCTCCAGAAAAGAGAGAGGGAAATTCTCCTCCTTTCTCACTTCAGTCAGTGAGACTAAAGTCTATTGAGATGTCCCTTCCACAGGCCTATCCGCACACATGGAGTGTGTGTGCATGCAGAGCCATAATATTTATAATGCAAACAAAGGTAAAAGCAGACATAGAAAAAGGACTGGTCGAAAGAGCCCTCATTTCCCATGAGAGGGGGTTGAACAGAAGCATCGTCTCTGCACATTAGCTGGAACTCCCAAAGGAGGAGAATCTCCCCAGATCTCCTAGCCTCAAGTGAGTCCAACCCAGTCCTCCACTCATTCCAGGACTACCTGCTGTCACTGCCCATCTCTGGCCACTCCATCGTGGTGGCCTCTGCCCTGAGTAAGCATACGACAGTCTCACCTCCAGATTGCCTGCCTTCGAAAGGGTGTGGGGGGCCAGAAATAGGGGGCTGGGAGCTCAGGCTGGAGAGATAGAGGAGAGAAGTGTGAAGTGGGGGGGGTGTCTTGCTGCCCTCCCCCAAATCCCGGTGGAAAGAGGAGCAACAAATCAGAGGTGAGTCCATTTCCTGGCACGATGCTGAGGCTGAAATCAGATGCAGCTACAGCGGTTCAAAGAGAAACACCCAAACAAGACAGCAGTTCTTAATCCCCCAAAAAAGCTGAGAACGGGCTGGGGACTCTGTACCAGGGGTTCTGCTGGCTTTGTTTCACTGGGCACAGACACTCAGACACAGACCCCAAGGGGCAGCTGCCAGCGCAAGTCCCCCAAGCTGGCAGCTTGCTTGTCTCCTCCTGAGCTTGGCAGGAATGAGCCGAGGCCGAGACTGGAACTGGCTGGGTCAGAAAGGTTTCCTTATTAGAGAGCAGCGGGGGCGGGCGCCTCCCCTTCCAGGCTGAGCTCCGAACTAGGCACTTCCAGAAGCCCAGGGAACCAGGCGGGTTCCACAGTCTCCTGGCACACCCAGCCCTGCTGCAGACCCTGAGAGGGACATCTGCCCCCCCATCTTTTCACAGCTCCATGGGGGAAACAAAGGAGGGCTGTGGAGCGGAGGAAGTCAGGACAGGTGGCTGGTGCCGTTTTGGGAGTGCCAGGATAAGGGGCATGGTTGGGGTCAGAATTGGGTACAGGGACCTGCAGCAGGGAGGGTGCCCCTTTCCTCAGCAGGTGTTGCCTCAGCCCAGGCTGGCCGCGGGGTCCCAGGCCCCTCAACCCCTTACAGCAGAGGTTGTAGGACACCTAGGATTCCATGACCAGCCTAGGACACCATGACCACTAGGGAGAAGACGGTACACGCCAACGGAGGGTCCCCCTCCTTGCACCCACACTTCCCCACTGTGTCTCCTTTATTTTCTCTCTATTTGAAGAAATGGGGGGGGTAGCCCAGTACCTTTGGAAAACTCTATTGAGGGGTGTTAGGTGGGGGGGGGGAGAAGGCACATAGCCTTTACATCAGGGGCTACAGGGTGAGGACCACAGGAGCTCATCCAACAAGGAGCCACAGAGGCCTTCCTGCCCGCTGTCTGCAGAGGAGCTGAGGCAGCTTGCCAAGAGATGCAGCTAATAAAACACGGGCAAATGTAAATAGGGGTGGAAGGACCAGCATGGGAGGAAAAGCGCCAGAAATAAATCAAGGGAAGAGACGAAGGTGTGAGCACTGATAAAGTCCTGGGTCTTTACTGCTAGTGGATTCCAAACTGAACATTCTAGAAAGTGTGTGTGAGTGTGTGTGTGTGTGTGTGTGTATGACAGAGAGAGAGAGAGAGAGAGAGAGAGAGAGAGAGAGAGAGGATCTAATATCTCTCTCTCTTTACTAGGATGAAGGAGCTATTCCAGCTTTTCAGGTTAAGCAACATTTTTCCAGCTGCAAATTTTAAGAGATCTGTAGCAAACGTCAAATAGGAAGTACTGACTGACAGAATTGACAGGCTTCCTCCAGCCCAGCAACCCTGACACTGATGCTGGATTAGCCCAGAAACCATGGAAGGAGCTGGTAGGAGAATCTGAAACATGGAAGGCGCTGATAGAAACATAGTAGGGGGCCGGAGCAATAGTACAGGAAGGCGCTGATAGAAACATAGTAGGGGGCCGGAGCAATAGTACAGGGTGGGAGGAAATTTATCTTGCACCCGGGTTCGATCCTCGGCATCCCATACGGTCCCCTGAGCACTGCCAGGAGTAAGTGCTGAGTACAGAGCCAGGATTAAGCCCTGAGCACCTCCAGGTATGACCCAAAAGAAAAATAAAGAAGATGGTAGATGCTGAACATGGTAGTTTTAATCCACCTAAAGACGACTACTGTGAAAACACAAGAAAGAAAATACTTCCTTGTGAAAATACTAGCTCCACGCCAGGGCTGGATCTGGGCTGTTGCACTTTGCACCACATATAATCTCTGCCTTGGTTTGGGTTCCCCCAGAACTGACCTTAATGAGAGGATTTGGAGCAGGGGAGATAACGCAAAGGCTGTAGCATACGGCTCTGTGCATACTGAGCCGGTCTGCAGTATGTGTGGGCCCTGAGTACCAACAGGCTTAGCTCTGGGGGCCCCAGTATTGACCCATCAGGCCAGCACTATGGGGGCTGGGCATCACTGAAGATGTCCCCCTCTCCCCCCCGATTTGGAGTACTGCTGGGAGGCCCCCACTGAAAAAGGCTACTACTGTAAGATGCATGTTATAGTATCAGGAAATGTGTCAGGGCAAGGACAAGTGAGGCAGGAGAGAAGCCCCCAAAACCTGTGCTACCGGGAGGAATGAGGGCTTCTCCACAGCGGGATTGTGGGCATGCGCACAATCCCTCAACCCTACCTGAGCTTCAGATGCCAGCTCCCTCCGGGCCTCGGGCAGGACTGTGCCCGGGAACAGGGATTTCCTGGCATGGGCAATTGCCACGCATATGAGCAGAGCAGGTCCCAGCAGGCAGAGAAAGGCCCTGGGCAAAGAGATGCAGGTGTTGGCATTGGACAGGGCCCAGTGTGCCCGGAAGCAAAGCAGGCTAAGGAAGAGCCGGCAGGTAGGCACACTCTGCCAGCCCGCCTGTCCCATTAGACACCCCAGCAGGAAACCATTGTCTCGGCTCTTCCTTAGACCTCCGAGGCCTCTGCTGTCTGCGGTGTCTCTCACAACCATCCTGGGAGGATCCAGGGCGCCTCTTACCCCATCAGCTGGGCGCTTACTTTGGTCCCTGCCCTCTCTGCCAGACACCGGCCACATCTCAGGTGGCACTAAGTACCACTTAGTGGGGCATCTCTGGTGCCCCACTAAGTACCCGACGGCCTGTGCCAACAACTTGCCCTTAGAATGCAGGGTGAAAGAAATCCCCCAACAGTCCTTGCACTGTGTATGTTGAAAAGAGTAAACACCCTTCCCAGCACTTACCCGATTCCCCTTAGAGCACCTGAAACGCAGACAGCCAGGACCTTACTGTTCCTTCCCTCCCTTCGGTGAGCTTGGGCAGGGGAGGGAGGGTAGGCGGTGAACAGGACATTCCCATAATGGCAACACAAGGCTCAAGGAATTAGATGCTATTGGCCCTGTGGTGCCTGGGATCCCTCAGGCCACGCTGATAGTGCTCGGGGACCTCTGATGCTAGACCCAATGCCTGTGCTATTCCCGGGCCCTTTATCTTCACGTTGACCAAGATTTTCTTCATTCTTAACATAAAATTGGAATCTCTGGGGCCAAGGAAAGAGTTCAATGAGCTGACCACATGGTTTGCACGCAGGAGACACGGGTTTGATTCCTAGCAACACATATGGACTTCAAAGTACCACCAGGAGCAAAGCCCAGAACTGGGAGTGGACCCTGGCCACCTCTGGCTGTGGCCCCAAATTCAAACATTGATTTGGAATCAATTTTTGATTCCAAACAACTTAGAATCTTCATCCTTCTTCCCTATTGTTCATTATGAAGTACTTGGTCTTCACTTCATGTAGCTGTTTCCAGAATCAAATGTCTACTAATAATGAGCAGTTTCAGGCCGGAGTGATAGCCCAGCGGATAGGGCGTTTGCCTTGCATGTGGTCGGCCCATGCTGGCCTGGGTTTGATCCCTGGCATCCCTTAGGGTCCCCCCGAGCACCGCCAGGAGTGATTCCTGAGTGCAGAGACAGAAGAAACCCCTGAGCGTTGCCGGGTGTGACCCAAGAAGAAAAAAAGAGAGAGAGAGAAGTTTCTACAACACCTTTCTTCAAAATTTCAACTCTGGGGCCTGGATAGCTCATTGGCAAGACCTTGCCTTATAAACACGAGGCATTGAGTTTGATCCCCAGCACTTCCCACAGATGCCAAGCATGGCTGCAGCTATTGGGTATTTTGGAGCCCTGGTGCCTCACAATAGAGTGTGCCATCTCCAGCACTCAGCTATTAGAGCACAGTGGCTAAGACTGTGCAAACTCAGAGGCCACTTTTACTTCCAAATACCACAATGAAGGATGTGACCTCCAGCAAGTACTGAGACCAAGTGTGTGAGCACCACAAGCCGATGTGTAGCCCTGGGGAGCAGATGTAAGACGCCCCAATGATGACAACAGCACAAAGAAAAGATGGAGAAATGAATGAATTATTCAGGCATTCATTTAGAGTCATAAAACTCTGGGGCAGAGAGTGTAGTGGGCAGGGCACTTGCCTTGCATGTAGCTGGCCGAATTCAACCTCCGGCATCCCATATGGTCCCCACAGCACTGCCAGGAGTGACTCCTGAGTGTGCAGAGCCAGGGGAAACCACTGGATGTGGTAAAAAAAAAAACAAGGAAAAAATAATAAAGCCTTAAAATGTTGGAGGGGTGTCACACCCACAGTGCTGGGATGAAGGAGCCCAGAGTCTCACATGTAAGCTCTGCCACTGAGCCACACCCAGTCAAAATCTACCTCTGGGTCAAGAGAGTGTGCAGGTAAGGCACTTGCCTTGCACAGGGCTGACTCAGCTTCAACTCACAAATGATCCCTTTGAGCAAAATCAGGACTAATTCCTGAACCCAGAGTCAGGAGTAAGTCCTGAGCATAGTCGGTGTGACCCAAAGTCATAAAGTATGGTGAAAATATTGGAATATCTATAACATAACTATGATAAATTGCCTATCTGTTGTATTACTCACTTTTCACTAATTTTTTTTCTTTTTAGGTTATACACAGCGATGCTCAGGGGTTTCTTCTGGCTCTGAGCTCAGGAATTACTCCTGGCAGTGCTTGGGGACCATATGGGATGCTGAAGATCGAACCCATGTTGGCCACGTACAAGGCAAACACCCTACCTGCTGTGCTATCAATCTGGTCCTTCACTAAAAAGTCTTTAATAAAAGGGGATCCTGTTTTGAACATGAGCCATACTGTATGGGCCCCCAACCCCCACCCATGACACGCTGAGTTTATCCCTTGAGATATGTGATTCTATTTGAAAAGTCTAGCCACAAAGAATGACCCTCTTATAACGGTCAGAGGAAATATGACCAGTACACTCAGAAAAATTCCCAACCAGACACACAAACACACACACACACACACACACATCTGAAATGATAGAATATTTATCTTGGAGCCATGTTCGATCACTCTGAGAGAAAGTTCACTGAATGAGCCTTTAGATTATTAGGCTGGTTAATCTGATCTGTGGGCACATCTTCTGTGCCCCTGTGGACCAGCTCAGTTTGCAAGGATGACATGTACCAAACAAAAGAATCCTTAGGAATGCTGACCAAGTGTACTCCTGGATCATGTTCACTAGAATGTGGATCTCAGCTCCATGTCATGAGAATATCCCGTCCTTAGATAATCTGATTGCAGGTTATTAGGGAATATGAGTTTTTAATTTAAAATTTCAAGGGTGTTGGGGGCGGAGCGATAGCCCAGCAGGTAGGCGTTTGCCTTGCACGCGGCTGGCCTGTGCCGGCCTGGGTTCGATCCCCGGCATCCCATATGGTCCCCCGAGCAACGCCAGGAGTAATTCCTGAGTGCAGAGCCAGGAGTAACCTCTGAGCATCGCCGGGTGTGACCCCCAAAAAAAAAGCAAAGAAAAAAAAATTAAATTAAATTAAATAGGGCCGGAGCGATAGCCCAGCAGGTAAGGCGTTTGCCTTGCATGCGGCCGGCCTGTGCCGGCCCGGGTTCGATCCCGGCATCCCATATAGTTCCCCGAGCACCGCCAGGAGTGATTCCTGAGTGCAGAACCAGGAGAAACCCCTGAGCATTGCAGGGTGTGACCCAAAAAAGCAAAAAAATAAATAAATAAATAAATAAATAAATAAATGAAATTTCAAGGGTGAAAGAGAATGAAGGGGAGCAAAAATACAAAGGAGGAGAGATGGCTCAAGGGCAGTGTCAATGGGGACCAAGATTCAACCCCTAGCTCTCCAGGTCCCCCTAAGCACTGCTGCCAGTGACACCAAGACAACAGAAGGAGCAAAAAGAAGGTAAAGGAGGACGAGGAAAAAAAGAAAACAGAAAAACAAGAGCAATATCCTGCTTTATTCTGGTCTAGAATGTGATTACAATGGCAGTCTGCTTCAGCGCGTTCTAAATTGCAGTTTTCTCTTCCAAGAAAGAATTCCTGTGGACATTGATTCTCAAGTGCTGGGGATGGAGACTGTCCTTCCATGGTTTCCTGTCCTCTTGGTCAGGTTGATGAAAGGCTCGTGAAACCATCAGATGATCTGATATCAGCTTTGACCCTTTGACCACAGAGAGAAAAACAGCCCAAGATGGAGCAGCCGTGCTTCAAAACCCACATGCAGCGCTGGCCTGGGAAACACAAAACTCCAATTTGCCATGAAGAAAGTGAGCATGATTTTATAAAATATTATTTATTTCTTGTTATCTCGACAGCAAGAAAAGACACTCCATAACATCAAATCTACGCTGTTCCCTCAACCAAAAAGAAAATGAAGCAGAGCAATTGCATGGAGTAGAATTTAAGGTAAAAAGGACACCATGAGTTTGGCTTTGGAGGAGCTTGTCCCAGGCATGGGCACTTCTAGAGGAGGTGGCCCCGGTTCCTCTCCCACGCCTCCCTGCAATCCACGATGGACAGAGACTGGCTGAGACACTGACCACTTCTCAGGGGAGTCACATATTGTAAATCTAATCCAGGTCTAGTTGGAGGTGGGCCTAAGGGGAACTTCTCCTGGGGACCAGGGGCTTTTCTGTTTTACGCTTTGTAACCAGAAGACCATACACCCTACTCCCAGGCTGTGGACTAGAGGCAACACATTCAAAGTCCCGCCCTGTTTCTGAGAAGAGTCTGGTAAAAGCAACCATGATTTTCAGCACCAGAAAAGGGGCCGTTGCTGGGTGGAGATGAATCTAGACTTTCCATGGTGATCATAGATGGCCCTACAGAGGGCAAAGTCAAAGGCTGAACCCCTGAAACCAACAGAACATATAAGCATTGTCACCTTATGGAGACAAACTCTCAAACTTTAGCGCCCTGAGATGTTTTTTTCACTAAACAATGCTTTAATGTTTTGTTTGCTTGGGGGTGCCTTCCAAGCTTGGGAGGGGTTGCCAGGGCTGGGGGTTGCCAGGGCTATACCCAGTGGTGCCCTGGAGGCTACTTAGAGCTCGGGATCGAAGCCAGGCCCTGTGCATAGCAGACAAGCTCTCAGTCTCTGAGCTGTCCTCCAGACCCAACACTGTAATCCTGATATTAATGTTGTCAAGAATTAG
>JAJIBD010001475.1:0-170000 GCA_021461705.1 Cryptotis parvus | reverse complement strand
GGAACTGCACCGGACTCGTGAGTTTTCATCTTTCTCCCAGCGTCCTCGGAGGTAGAAGACAACCTCTGCCCGGACACTGTCGGGGACCCCGCGGCGTTTCCCGACACCTTTACCTACTTTTTTTTTTTTTGCTTTTTGGGTCACACTCGGCAATGCTCAGGGGTTAATCCTGGCTCTGCACTCAGGAATTACTCCTGGCAGTGATCGGGGACCATATGGGATGCCGGGATCAAACCCGGGCCGGCATGGGCCGGCCACGTGCAAGGCAAACGCCCTACCTGCTGGGCTATCGCCCGGCCCCCGCCTACTTTTTTTTTTTAATAAATACTTTATTATACCACTGTGAGATATACAATACAAAGATGTTCACACTTGGGTTTTGGTCATACAGTGTTCCAGCACCCATCCCTCCACCAGTGCCCATCTCCCACCACCAATGTCCCAGGTTCCCTCCCCTCTCCCCAGCCCGCCTCCATGGCAGGTTCTTTATTTCTTTCCTTTCTCTCTATCTCTTTCTCTTTTCCCTCCCTTCCAGATTGCGGATTACAGAACATATATTAAAGGGTTGTCAGGTGTATCTTTTTTGTCTGTATTCAATGCTCAGTTCTAGGTTCCTTTACCTACTTTTAACACTCAGTTCTTGTCCAGAGTGATTATTTCCAACTATTACTGTCATATTGGTCCCTTCTCTATCCTAATTGCCATTTGCCTGCCACACACTCGTGGCAAGCCTCCACCCATTGACCAGTATTCCTGGCCCCTATTTTTCCTGGCCTTGGTATTAGTCTCATACTATTTTTATATCCCACAAAAAGATTGTAGTCATGCTATGTATATTCCTCTCTTCTTACTCATTTCACTCAGCTTAATACTCTCCATTGTCGGGGATGCCGCTGGGGTCCCCAACAGTGCTGGGAAGCGAATTCCCTTCTACCTCCGAAGCAGGTGGGGAATGGATGAAGACTCAGGAATCCGATGCAGTTTTAAAAGGCTTTACTTATCACAGGTTCAGGCATACAAATCAACAATAGGAAAAACCCTGTGCTTAGGATTCCTGGCTAGAACCCCAGTCACGTGTAGGCCAAAATGGCGGCCACCACGTGTTAAGGCCCTGTAAAGAGGAGACAAAGACAAGACTCCCAAGAAGGGTGCCAGCTCACAAAGAGAGAGCCCAAAAAAAGAGCGTGAGAGAGGAAGCAGTCTAGTTTTATACCCCTGCAACTCAGACCTCCCTCCCACTATTATGGGAAGCAGGGAGGGTCAAATGCCCTCAGGTAATTTCTGCCAGCACCTCACCTAGGCCCTTTTATATGCTAATGTCTTGAGCCAAGATCTGCCTGGAAAAGCCTTTATAGGGTAGAGAAGGGGGTTTCTGAGATGGCATGTCTCTGTACCAAAGACTAATGCCAGTTAAATATTTCTCCAAGCCTTCACAAGTCTCTACTTCAAGGTAGTTTTGTATTTTAATTGCCTTTGAGTTATCAGGGAGCCATGCTTGCTTGCTTGGAGGCAAACAGCATTTCTCTCTGGTCTAATTACTTAGAGATCCAACGTGGCCAGGCAAATATGCTGGTAAGATCTAGCTAGTCCCACGATGATTGTGGTAGCATGAGAGAATATTTATACCAGCTAGTACAGAATACATGGTCAGATAAACTGCCACATTTAGACTACCCCCTTTATACGAAGTGATTTGCAGGAGGCAATCCAGGGCAGATGCAGAGGCTCTTAGAGGAGTCCTGCAACACTCAATGTCCACCCATTTATAAGCAAATTCTATGGCTTTACTTTTCTTATCAGCTGCATAGTATTCCACAGTGTAGATATACTAGGGGCTTTAACGACAGAGCTCAGGAGTTCTGCCATGGCAGAAACCAGCCCCTTCTGTGGGTGCTTGCATCCCACCCATATCCCTGTCCTGTGACTGTTCTCTTGTTTTCCTCCCTCTATAATGGAGACAAGACCCAACTCTTATCTCTAGGATATTGGCATCTATACAGTGAGCAACTGGACCTTGAATTTGGCAATATCTCCATTTTGCTTCATTTTTTAAAAATTGGGGAGAGTCACACCTAGCTAGGGTTTACTCCTGGCACTGGGTTGGGGGTTAAATTGAGGCCGGCTGGGTGTACGGCAGGCATCTTAACCCCTGTACTATCTTTCCAGCTCAACATCCCCTTTTGATATAATAGAAAAATGGAGCCCACAAAGATTGGTAAAGAAACCTGCCTTAACAGCAGTCAGGTGACAGAACTGGGCGGGAGAGATTTGGTTAAGAGAGGGAGATCAGGGCAGGAGCCATAGCACAGCAGGTAGGGTGGACCCAAGTTTGATCCCTAACATCCTTTGTGGAACCTTGAGCACCGTCAGGAATGATTCGTGATTCCTGAGTGCAGAGCCAAGAGTTAGCCCTAAGCATCACTGGGTATGGCCAAAAAAAAAAAGAGGGTCCAGGTCTGGGGAGAGTCAAGAGAGAGGGGAGTTTATGGGAAGGAGACGAGGGTACCCAGAAAAAGAAGACTAGAAAGAGTAAAGGAATTAAGACCACGTTAAATGGGCTGGAAGGGGCAAGTCCGACCGCTGTGAATTGAGGGTGAGCCTCGGGCATTTGGCTGGAGGGGGAGGGGGAGACGGGAAGTCACGCAGCCACTTAATTAAGCTTCTGCCTGTCCCTCTGGAGTCACTGTGGGCATCCTGGCTGCTGACGGGTGGGCATCAGCGGATCCCAGCCTGTCGGACTCCGGCACCCCCTCGAGCAAGCAGCTGTGACCCCCACCTCAGACAGCAGCTCCAAAGGCTGAATTGTTCTTTCCCTCCTTCTGGGATTCCAGGAACAAGATGGGGAAGGGGGTTGCTGGGTCAGGAACCTGGTTTACATTTCAGAGAGAGACTCTAATTGATTCGGACCCTGCCTCTTCACTTCTCATTACCACCCAAGCCACTGAGTCCTTTCATGTTCCAGAAGACCCAGGCCTGTGCCCCTCCAGCAAAGACAGTGCCTTAACCCGTTCCTGGCCCCCTGCGCTGCGGCCCCAAGCATGCAGGTGGAGTGGAAGAAAGCTGAGTCACTCTATGCATCCCTCTGGGCCCCTGGTGGCCTCCCCACCACCTTTCCTGCAGCAGGGCTGGACAGACCCTGCAGTCTAGACGAGCTCTAATCGTCACCCATCTGGAGCCAGTGAGATCGGACCATGGGTAGGGACCTTGCTTCTCATGACAGCTTACCCAGGTTCTATTCTGGCACCCCATATTCTGGTTCTCTGAATCCAGCCAGGAGTGATCCCTGAATGCAGAGCCAGAGTAAGCCCAGATATCTGCAGGGTGTGGACCAAATCTCCTCTTTAAAAATAATTTTAAATAGGGGCTGGAGTGATAGCCCAGCGGTAGGGCATTTGCCTTGCACGCGGCCGGCCTGTGCTGGCCCGGTTCGATCCCCGGCATCCCATATGGTCCCCCGAGCACCGCCAGGAGTGATTCCTGAGTGCAGAGCCAGGAGAAACCCCTGAGCATCGCGGGTGTGACCCCCAAAAGCAAAATAATAATAATAATAATAATAATAATAATAATAATAATAATTTTAAATAATGAATAAATGCCACTTGTTTTTTATGTGGGAAGATGTATAGTTGTTCAATCTCAATTTTGTTTATTTGTTTGCTTTTGTTTGGGGGTCACACCCAATGGTGCTCAGAGATTATTCCTGGCTCTGTCTTCAGAAATCCCTCCTATGGGGCTCAGGAGAACAATGTGGGCTGCTGGGATTGAACCCAGCGAGGTCAAACACAAGGCAAGCACCCTCCCCACGTACTATCATCCCAGTCCAAGGTTCATTAATCTCTTTATTCTGCATGTTACGACCTATTGAACACAATATTTCTATTCTCTTCAACAAATTCTTCCACTGGACTGAGTAATGATTCAAGTCAAGACCTGGGTTCAATCCCAAGCTCTGCCTCTCCCCGTCTAGTCCCTCACCTCCCTTTCCCCAGGAATGACCCCTCATGGGATGACCCCTACAAACATGGAAAAAACTAATTGGCAATTAGTTTGATAGGCTATTGGAGCACAGGCATTGCATATGGGAACCCTATGTTCTATCCCCCAGAAATTCCCAAGTCACCACTGGTACAGCCCCAACACCAAAGAAGCAAATGAAAAATAGGAAAATGCATCTGGTAGATGGTTCAAAGGGCTGGCACGAGGCATGCATGGTCCGTAGTGCTGGGTATGGTCCTCAACCCAAAGGAGGGTAAATAGGTAGATAAAACAAAGTAAACAAGGTAAAATACCTTGTGATATTTTATATAGTGAAAATTAGTATTTATTTTTCCACGGAGGACAGTGGTGACGTGGCGAGGTCAGTGGCCTCTCTCTCTCTCCACCATGTCCTCATGTCCAGGCTCACTTCCTCCCCGGCTTCTCCTGCTCTGTCCTTTATCAAAGCGCCGAATTGTCCTCTGGGCTGCTGGACTGTGGGCTACTTCTCCTTCAGGCGGGACAGGCGGCAGTGCTGAGAATAACTCCCATGGTTTCCGGTGCTTTGGCCAAACCTCAGATGCATGGCCTGACCCAAACTGCAATTTCAGATAATCTGTTCCCTCCCTGTGTCCCTGGCGGTGACAGAGGGAACCAAGCTTTCCTGTGGTCAAATCACGAAATAAACCTATTCTGTTCACCACAAAAGGGACGATTCCATAAAGAGAGTGTGAGGAGATGAGGAAGATTCCTATTGCAGACTTGCCAAGCAATTTTGAAATGTAAAGAATTTGCGTGAGCGTGGGAGATGGCTCGGTGGCCCAATGATGGCTTTGCAAGCACGAGGCCATGAGTTTGGACCCCGTGTCACTGGAGTGACTCAGTCAGGTGTGTGGCACTTTTTTTTTATAGTATATCTATTCTAGATATTTATTTTGGGCTTTTGGGCCACACCTGGTGCCACTCAGGGGTTACTCCTGGCTCTTCTCTCATGAAGAACTTCTGGCGGCGCTCAGGGATTGAACCAAGTTAGCATGCAGGCAAGCACTTTACCCACTGGAGTATTTCCCCACCCCCACCCCGTGTGTGGAACTCTGAAAGTAAACAGAATGATCTCCAGCCCCCAGCGAGCCCCACAACCAAGAATTGGTGTGCAACTCCCCCAACTGAGGCTCGGGAAGGAAGTGGAATTATCAAGGGGGGAGTGCAGAGAGGTGGGCAGAGGTTAAGGCACATGCCCGGGTCACCAGATCCGGCCACTGTCTGTGGTTCCCTGAGCACTGCCAGGAGTCAGTCCTCAGCAGAGTCAGGAGGAATGCCTGAGCACTGCCAGGTATAGCCCAAAGCGCCACACATTATATTAAAATAATTAACTAATTTTAAAAAATAATTTGTTTGAGGGGATGGAGTGATAATACAGCAGGGCTTGTACATGGCCGAACCAGGAGCAATCCCCCTATCCCATATGGTCCCCCAAGAACCACCAGGATTAATTTCTGAGTGCAGAGCTAGGATTAACCTCTGAGCCAGGTGTGAATCCCCCACCCCCAAAAAGAATTTGAGTAGATTTCATTGGCCTGTGTCACGGGACTATGAAACTGGAATCTCAGAGTACAGAATAGCTCATGGGGCAGAGAGCTGGCCCAGGGGTAAGGCACACATCTGCGCACACAGCTTTGATCCCTGCCACGTGGTCCCCTGAACACCACTGGGTGTGGCCCCGAGGAGCACCTCATCCCTGGACCCCATGGACTGGGAATCATCAGGAGGGACCTCTAGCCTCCTGGGAACCCCTGAAGAGATCCCCACCCCCAAAGAATGGTTTATATTTTTGTTCACTGTATCACTGTATCACTGTCTTCCCGATCATCATCGATTTGCTCGAACGGGCCCCAGTAACATCTCCATATGTCCTGTCTCATGCTAGTAGAGCCCAAGGGCATCTGCTTGCTCCAGGAACATAAAGAGCCTCAATCCATTCCGGAATGAGGTCTATAATTGTTACTGGTATTTGGCATATCAAATACAACACGGGTAGCTTGCCAGGCTCTGCCGTGCAGGTAGCATACTCTTGTAGTCATCTCTAAGTCCAGCATTTATTGATGAACCTCGAGGCCGCCTGTGATAGGCTGGTCTGCTGGGTGGAGTTCTGACGAGAGGGAAGTCCAGATGTGGAAAATGGAGGCCCTCATGGAGTGGGGGGTCGTCTGGCTTGTTGCAAGGCTCTGCTGGGGTGGCAGGCCAGGGCTAGAACCCGCCATCCCTCCTGGGTGCCTCGTGAGCGGCTGGGCACAGGGAGAGCAAGTAGCAGCTCTGCCCCATGTCTGTGAATCTCTATTTTTTGTTAGTTTATTTATTGTTTTTGTTTTTTGGGGGCCATACCCAGCTGTGTTCAGAGCTTACTCCTGGCTCCTCACTCAGGGATTGTTACTGGAGGGCTCCAGAGACCATAGGGATGCTGGGAATTCAACCCGGTTGACCACATGCAAGGCAAGGCCCTATACGGTGTACTATCTCTCCCATCCCTGTTTAATTTTACACAAAAACAGTCCAGAGTGATGCCCTGCAGAGACAGGGCTGTGGCTTTGGATGAGGCCCGTGGCAGCAGCAGAGAGCAGGGACATGAAACAAGTAAGTCCTTTCTCACACCTGCCTCCTTACCTGCAGGGCTCCAGGCCTGGAAGTGGGTGTTTCCAAGTCCCTGGCCCCACATGGATAGTGGTGTGGGGTTTCACTCCAGGTTACCTGGTGTTGCGTCCTGGGACATCAGGCCTGGAAAGAAGAGCACCCTAGGCCCTTACTTGGTGCCCTCAGTGCCTCTCTCTGCTCACCTGGGCCTGGGAGAGGAAAAAGCACCTACTTCCTGGGTTCTCCCACACTGGGAGGCTGCTGGGACTCTCAGCCTCAGATTTGCCGCTGCTGACACCCAGGAAGGCCGGGAGGGCAGAGAGGGCAGAGAGGGCAGGAGAGGGGGTAGGGGATAATTGGGAGGGCAGAGAAGGGCAGGCCCTGAGGACCCCCACAGGGCCAGGCTGCCCCCAGGCACTGGTTGCTGAGGCTGAGGAAGAGGGGAAAAGATGAAGGACTTCAGAAAGCGGCAAACTCCCCCAACACTGCTCATCTCCCTTGGGGAGGGGGTACAGGAAGTTTCTGGGTTGTCATGAGCTCTGGGCCGAGTGGGGCCTCTCCGTCTCTCCATCCCAGGAAGCACCATCACGGGAGACGCTGGTACCTGTGGAGGGTGATGGTGTGGGTAGAGCAGGGGGTGGGGCGGGCTTGGGCTCCCCACTGGGCTCCCCACCGCCACCTCAGGGGCCACAGGGAGACCATGGGGCCAGACAGCTTGTGGATGCGCAGCTGACCCCGGGCGGGGCTGGAATATCAAAGCTGCCAGCCCAGGGCACGTCAGCGCCTTTGTGGCCCGCTCCCATCAATGCATGAAAGCCTCGCTGTGCAAACTGCATTTTGCCTCGCTCTGGCCTGCATTCCTGATTGGCCACGGCCTGGCCCCAGCTGCATTCCTGGGCTCAAGGAGGCAGAGGGGGCTGGCCTCTTTGTTCTTCCCAAATCAGGCCGATCACATTACTCAGCGGAGGTCGGCGTGGTAGGATGACTCCACTGGGCACGGCCCTCCCCACCAGCCCCACCTAGCCCCTTACCTGCTCCCCTCTGCAGCTTGTCAGGCCTCAGACCCTCTCCCGGAGCCCGCAGCGGCTGTGGGCAGACGGAACTGCGTTGTTTGCTGTTAGACCTGTGGGCCCCCAGGTCCATTTCAGGTGTCCGAGTTCCCGCAGATTAAATGCTTTCTGCCAGGGCCAGGAGCTGGCTAGGCCTCATAGCCACCTCGCCCACATTTGACCTCCAGCATGACCTGGCCAGCAGAGCATTGCTGGGTGCAGGCCTGGGAGCACCCTCCCCACCCCCACCCACCAAGCACCGCCAGGCTTGCTCTTGCTGCTCCTCAAGCCCTCGCAGTGAGCCACTGGCCTGGTGACTGAGGGTTGCCCCCCAGCCCCTGAGACCTGCTTGGGAGATTCATAAGCAAACAAAAAGGTCACTGTCTTGGGCCCCACGTAAGCCACTGCACGCCTCTCAGAAAAGTGAAGACTTTCAACCTCTGCCTCTTGTCTGCCCTAAGAAGGCAAGCTCGAACGCTAACGTGCCTGGTTTGAATTCTGGCTCTGCCTGCTGGCTCGCTGTGTGACCACGGATGGCTTACTGGACCCCTCTGAGCCTTGCTTCCCTCCTTTGCACAAACAGGGAGCCCCACCCTATCCCCAGGGTGGAAAGAGACTTATTGCACCCTATCCCCAGGGTGGAAAGAGATCTTATTGCACCCCTATCCCCCAGGATGGAAAGAGATCTTATTGCACCCCTATCCCCAGGGTGGAAAGAGATCTTTGGCCTGTGGGAGATGCGCGGTTCAGGTTATGTGGCTTGTGCTCTCTCCTGTCCCTTGGAACCAGGGGCCTGGGGACCCAACTTCACACCAGCAATGAAGCAGTCACCTCCTTGCTCGGATTCCTGCAGTCCCAGGAGTGAGAGCTGAGCTGGACTGGAGACAACCAGAACCTTTGAGCGCTGACTCCAGCCCGCTTTCCCACACCCCAGGAGTGTGCTTCTGCATGTCAGCAAATGCATATTAAAGAGAGGCCAGCGGGAGACTGGGCAGAGTGGACAGGCGGGCCTCATCCATCTCAGAGTCACAGGAGAGTCCCCACTTGCCATGTGTGAAGAGAAAGAAGGGCCCAGGGTCACAGGGCAGGGCGGTCCCAGGAAGGCTGTGCTGAGGTCCAGGATCCCGGGAAGCCAAGGGGAGACAGCTCCAAGCACCTCACCTACGAGTCGCTGTGAGCAGACAGGAGCCTCCGTGGACCCTAAAGGAACCTACGTCAGCTTCTAAGCAAACCAAGAAGCCGTTGTGGAATTGCAACTCCGAGGGCCTGGATGGACAAACAAGGGAGGGGGACAATGGGGAGAGCTATCAGGTGTCTGGACAGCTGCCCAGTGCACATCCTACAGCTTCTTAAATATCCCAATTATCTTTGCTTCACAAATAAGGAAAGCCAGGCCCCCAGAGAAGTTAAGTAAGTCATCCAAGGTCACACAGCAAGTGAATGGCCGAGTCAGGCTTCAAACAGGGCAGGTCAGGGGTCAAAGCCAGCCTCCTTGTCACTAGGCATTGGAGAGGGAAGGGACAGTAAGACCACCCCAGGTGAAGAGTTTAAAATGTTTAAGAAGTACCAGCCCAAGGCTGAGGGAGTGCAGCAGGCAGGGCACTTGCCTTTACATGCGGCTGACCCAAGTTTCTTTTCTAGCACCCATATGGTCCCCCCCCCCTCCCGCACAACAGTAGTGATCCTTGAGTACAGAGCTGGGAATAAACCCTGAACACCACCAGGTGTGACTCAGAAAAGAAACTTCAACAAACAAAAGCGATACAAGCCCCAAAGACTGCTCTAAGCCTTGCTGCAAAGTGGGTATCTGGCAGACATGGGCTGCTGCGCGAGGGCCTGGTCTGACTTACCCCCAACACAAACACCCTGCAAAGGCCCACGCGGTGGCCCACGGAGCACGTCCAGCTTCCACAGTGCCTTTGCTCCTGCTCGCCTCTGCGCCAGGAATTGCTTGGGAGAACTCTTCTCTACTAAGCAAACTGGATCCATTCAATTCCTAATTAACTTTGCTGCTCCGAGGCTGTACTAATCAGGCTTCCCTAACGGCATCCCAGCTTCTTTTTTTCCTTTTTGGGTAACACCTGGCGATGCTCAGGGGTTACTCCTGACTCTGCACTCAGGAATCACTCCTGGCGGTGCTCAGGGGACCATATAGGATGCCGGGATTGAACCGTGCAAGACAAATATCCTACCTGCTGTGCTATCGTTCCGCCCATCCCAGCTTCTGATCGCAGCAGACCGCTGTTGCCTCCCGCTGCCTCATGAAAGTGCTTTTGTTCCAGCCAAGGCAAAGAGATAGGAGTATTGATGGTCTCGCCAAGAACTTTACTGAGCACATGCAACTCAACTGCAGCCTTTGCAGTTTACAGCCCTGTAGGAGAGTCAGAGCAGAAGGCAGCAGTTACACTGAAGAGTGGCCATGCTACAGGTACAGTGCTGGGAGGGTGTGGGTGAGCCCTCGGGACAGTGTGGGCAGAAGCACCAGCCCTGTGGGGTGGCCCTGGGGTGGGGCCTTTGGGGAGTAATTGGATTAGATGAGCTCAAGGGTGGGCCCTGAAGATACTATGGGTGCCCTTCTGAGAAGAACAAGTCAAGATTCCTCTGTCCCCTTCCTCTGTCCCCTTCCTCCCCATGCTCCCCCACGCATGTAAGTCAGGCCATGACAGGAGCCCAGGAGAAGGCGCCAAGTCGACCCACCTCTCTGATTTCTAGCCCCCAGGAAAAGATGTTTCTGCTTAAGCCGCCCAGTGCGCTGAGCAGACAAACACCAGACGTTGTTGGATATTCCCCTTGTGCCCCCAGAGCCTCCCTGTCTGCCGCGCCCAGCTCTGCCCTATAGCTTCCAGGACAGAGTTCACCACTGTGTTCAGCTGGGATCCCATGGGAAGGCCTGGCCTTCTGCAGGTAGCCCCTTCTTGATAGGGACCATACCAGGAGCTGTACAGGCGCCACCTGCCCTATCCCCAACTTTGCCCAGGATGCTGTAGATGCCAGGACCGATGCAGGCCCCCTGCATAGGCAAGGCTGATGGCCTACTACTGAGTCCCATCCATGACCCTGGGCAGGGGGCAGGAGTCCAGGAACGGGCTCTTCTCTTGTCCCCATAAGCCTAGGCTAGATGGGGGACAGACAGTAGGGCCAACAACTACCCCTTCATTCCACCAATGGCTTGGCCCATAATCCTTTCACAAAAAAACATCCAGGTCGAATGGCCACTGAGAACCTGCTCACGGGTTGCAAGGCCAACTCGCAGTGGGTTGCAGTGGGTGACGTCGGTGTTGATAGCGGCAGCATGTTGGCTGCATGGGGCTGGAGTGAGAGCATAGTGGTAGGGTGTTTGCCTTGCATGCGGACGACCTCGGTTCGATCCCCGGCATCCCATATGGTTCCCTGAGCACCGCCAGGAGTAATTCCTGAGTGCAGAGCCAGGAGTAACCCCTGAGCATTGCCGGGTGTGACCCAAAAAGAAAAAAAGTAACCCACTGTTTTCACAAGACTCTTTTTGGGGGTGGGGGCATACCGGCTGGTCCCCAGAGCTTACTCCTGGCCCTGCACTAAAGAGCTACCCTTGGCAGTGCTTGGGGGCTATATGGGGGTGCTGGGAATCAAACCTGGACCTACCACATGCCAAGCAAAGCGCCCTCCCCGCTGTGCTATATCTCTGACCCATCCATGGGATTCCTGTGACTTCCCAGTCTCGTGGGCTGTCTGAGAGACACTTGGGACTAGCAGTGGCCAGATCTATAGCCCCAGAGGCTGCACAGATGCACACATGAGGTCTGTGCTTGCCCTCAAGCCCTGAGGGGAAGGAAGAAGGCTGAGAATACCCTCCGCCCCAGTGGGTGCCCTCCCTTCCTCTCCAGGGCCTTCCTGGGACACAAGTCGAGTCCCCCGGCCCACTCACTCCAGTCCTCTGCAGAGTGGGGTCCAGTGGATAGACCATCCTTCCCTCTGCATCCCATCCCATTGGCCTGGGGACAGCCGCCCTGGAGATCGGGTTTCGGGATAAACTCTTGGCCTGCCAATCCCGGGCATGAACACACGCCAAGTGAGCCCCATCCCCAACTGCTCTGATCCCAAAGAGCTGAGAGGGCTGAGATAGACTGTGCTCTGCCACGGTCCTCCATCTCATCACAGATCAAGTCTTGCTGTCACTTCCTGTCGGCGCATGGTCCCACTGTTCAGAATAGTCTTCCCTCCGCTTTGCGTCCGGCCCCGTTATCAGCGCCAAGGCTTGGCCGGTGGGCACTATCCTGTCCACGGTCACACCTATCCCTATTTTTCCTATCCTGGGCTCTTGACCATGACCACACCTATTTATTCTCACAGCCCTTCAACTAAGAGTTAATATCGCCTTCAATCAAGGGGGTTCCATCTCCCGCACCTATTTCATAATATTGTCTTCCTTCAAGAAGATTCTAAAATCATGATGGTTCTTGGGCTCTGTCCTTAAATGCGTTAGTAAAGACACGTATATTGTTCCAGATCCCACATGGCCATCATGTTCTAATCTCACTGGCTTCCTTTGCATACCTAGAGGATTTTTTGTTTTGTCTTGTCTTTTATAATACATGCTTCTCCCGCCCCTTCTATCTTTTTTTTTTCTTTTGGGTCACACCAGGCAATGCTCAGGGGTTACTCCTGGCTCTGCACTCAGGAATTACTCCTGGCGGTGCTCGGGGACCATATGGGATGCCGGGATCGAACCCGGGCCGGCGCAGGCCGGCCGCGCAAGGCAAATGCCCTACCCGCTGGGCTATCGCTCCGGCCCCCTTCTATCTTTTAAAACTGTAGTTTAGTTAACCCCGTTACAATAGTGTTAAAGAGTATGTCAATGTACAAAACTATTTTATTCACCACTTCCAATGTACAAAACTATTTTATTCACCACTTCCAAACAGCTCAAGACCCTTCACCACTATCCCTTTGTCTCCCCCACCCCACCACCACACACACACACACACACACACACACACACACACACACTCCCCAAAGTGTTTGGTAATCAGTTTCTGGTCCCTGGCCAAGGGCTTGTCACTGTTCCATACTGTGTCCTTGCACAACATCTACGGGGAAGGGTCCCCAGCTGGTTCCTGGGAGGTGGGATCTCAGAAGATGACATGTGGGGTCATAGAAAGATATCAGGACTGGGTAAAGATAGTTCAAAAGGGGGGACTTGCCATGCACATGACTGACCCGAGTTCAATCCCTGGTACCCCATATGGCCCCACTGCCAGGAGTGATCCCTGAGCACATAGCCAAGAGCAAACCTTAAGCAACCACAAGGTGTGGCCGGAAAAAAAAAAAAAAGAGGAGGGGAGGGGAGGGAGGGGAGGTGCAGGATAGTCATCAGGACATCAGGTGATCGAGGGTTTAAACCCCAACACTGAGACTTCACTACTGGGCAAAGGAGATTATCACGGAAACCTGAGTGCCTCGTTTTCCCCCATCTGTGCCACTGCATCATTCTGAGCCATGAAGGAAATCACACGAGAGGTCCGCAGTGAATGAAGGCTGCTTACCAGGACAGCAGTAGGGTCTGTCACCAGAATCTCAGCTTCCCTCTCCCTGCTCCAGCCCCACACAATGGCTCCTGTGCCTTGTGGTCTGGTACAGGGGAACTGCCCGCGTCCCAGCACATGGGCCAGGGTCCTGCAGCTGGACCCTGTGTCCTGTTTGTGCTAATAAATAATAAGTGGGCGCTCTGTGCTCAGAGCCTGCCACAGCCCAGACCCACATTCCTGAGGTGGCACAGGGGACAGGACCAGGGCAGGCAGCGAGGACACCACACCCCCTGGCCCAGCACAGCCCTTCCTGTCCTGGGGCACTGGACCCAGCGGGTGGGGCAGGCACACCGCCAAAGACTGAGTCACCAGGAGCAGGGTCTGGAATTGTGGCCTGCTCGGGGCCTGAGGTACGGGGCGGAGGGGCCGCCCAATCCCACTGGCAATGCTGTGGGCACAGCGGGGGACCCCAACTCCCTGTGACCGAGCCAGACCCCCCTTCACTACCCGTTAGCTCTGGCTGTCTCCCCAGCCACCGCTCCAGGGCCCTTCTCCCCCAGCAGGGACAGCAGGAAGATGGGTCAGGGGTCTCCCAGGACAGGTGGGAACTAGAGGGTCCTCAGGCTTTGCTGGAGCAGGACAGACTGTCATGGCCCAACCTGGCCTGCCCGCATGGCAGAGTCAGTCCCGTCTGTGACCTGACCTCAAACACTGGGACCGGGGGGGCCTCTGACCTCCTGGGCCTTCCACAGCACGGGGAGAGGAGTGTCCCTGTTGCTGGCCGCCTGGAGCTGGGCTGGGACACTCTCAGGGGGTGACTCAGACACCAACACACAACAATAAATAATAATACAAACAGGTGGGCGCAGCCCCAGCCCACAAGGTCCCCCCACTCACTGCTCTGGCCGGGGCTGCCACCCTCCCCCAGGCTCTCCAGTCTCAGTCTGCTGTGTCCTCTCAGCTTCCAGCACCCGCCACCACCACCCAAGGGCCCCAGACCAAAAGGAGAAGCACATTCAGGTAGGGGAGGAGGCCTGGGAACCATCCCCCAGAGAAGAAATCGCTCCATCGCCTCCTGTGGGGGCAAAGATGGGGTTTTGGGAATTGCCCCTGACCCCTGCCTGCTGACCACCTATTAGGAGAGGGTCCAAGGGACAGCTCTGGACTTGCCCAGGCTGAGGGCATCCCGACCCCTGGTCAGGCTCCCCTTCCCTAACCCCTAGTCTTGCCTCAGACCTTCCCTGGGAGTGAAGTCCCCTGCCCTCTCTTGAGCCTCATGCCTTCTTTATCCAGTGTCACTGCCTAGGACCCACCAGGGACCCCAAATCCATAACGTCCCAACAGAGGGGTGGACGCTGGCCCAGAGGAAGTTGCCAGTGGGACCCTCCAGGATGCCGTGGGAACACGGGCTCATCTGCTCCCTCCAGACCTATCCTGCTGGGGCTGAGCCTGCAGGAGAACAGGGAGAGGGAGCTAGGAGAGGCCATTTCTACTGTACTCCTGGGTTTCTGCGGCTCCTTCACACCTCCCGTCACAGGTCTCCAGCACCTTGTCTGGCCTACTTGCTCGGGACTCATGCAGGTTGGGAAGGTGCTGGAAGGGCCCCTCAAAGCTTCTCCCAGACCTGGGCTTCCTGGGCCCATTAGGAAGCCCTGTTGGGGGTGGGAGGGAGGTGGAAAACTTCCCGGCACTCTGAGCCTTGTCCAGATTGTGGCCATACCAGCGGGCCTCCCTCCCTCCCTCTGCTGTCAGCACCCTCCTGTCGCCTGGTGGCCCACGGAGGGACTTGGAAGGACACTACTCCCCCACTGTGGCCCTGCCATACGCCCAGCCCAGAAGCAAGGCCTAGAAGGGGGCCTCTGGGGAGACCAATGCGTAGGGCAGCACAGCCCTTTAGTCCCCAAGCTGCTCACTTCTTGGGGGACTCCAAGCTTTTCTCCAGTGAGTTATATCTCCTTCCCCTTTCTGACACTCTGTGCCCATGATTCTATTCTGTACAAGTTAAAAAGGTTCTAGAAGCAAAGACACAGCATGTAGACCAAGGGAAAGTCAGGGCCCAGCCGATCCTCTGATTCAGAAGTTCCCCAAATTCATTTGCTCTCCCTCTGCTTCCCAGGAATCAACTCCCTCAGTGCCCCCAGACCCCTGAACCTTCCTTCTTTAAGGGAACCAACAGAAAGTGTCCCCCGATTATACCCAGACGACTTTAGCCCTCCTGGGTCATCCCAGCATTGTCCCAGAGGGTGATGTCGCCCACCTGCAGTGAACCAGACTTGGTGCTGGAACCTAGGCCCAAGCTCCCCATGCAGTCTTCACGTGCCATCGGGTGGGGAGCCTGGCCGAGCCTGGCCACCAAAATCCACTCTCTCCCCATCTCCAAGGTGTGTGTGGGGGAGAGGTGGTCTTTGTTCAGGATGACCAGGAGGGCTGAGGAGGGCCGAGAAGGACGCCAGGGGTGGCTATGTCCCGGAAGGAGGCAGGCAGGCTAGAGACAGGCTGAGGAAAGACAGAGACAGAGGCACAGAGAGAGAGAGAGAGAGAGACAGACAGACAGACAGACAGAGATAGAGAGAGACAGAGAGACAGAGAGCAGAGAGAGACAGAGACAGACAGAGATACAGAGACAGACAGAGAGACAGAGAGAGAGACAGACAGAGACAGAGAGACAGAGACAGACAGAGACAGAGACAGAGAGACACAGAGAGAGACAGACAGACAGAGACAGAGAGAGACGAACTGAGGGAGACAGAGAGACAGAAGCAGAGAGGCCCAAATTGACACCACATGGCCGCTAGGCTGGACCCCAGGGCCCGGCAAATGCAGGCGGCTCCATGCTGAGTCCATCTCCATGGTGACAAACAAGCAGAATATCCCAGATAACTAGAATAGTGGCGGGAACATGTGTTTTGGATAAAGCCTCCTCCCTCCCAGGGCCTCGTCACATGCATTCCCCAGACCTGGTTTGCACGTCACCTCCCCAGGGACGTAGTCTGGGGCTCGGGAGGCTTCCCGCACTTTCTCCCCAAGAGAAGGTGCCCGTGCACCCCTCACCTGCCTTCTCATGTTCCAGTCTGGTCCCCACATTCCACTCCAGATCACTCTCACCTAGAACATGGAAGCCTGAGAATAGACCGGGGTGGGGGGTTACAGCTTCTCATGCCCCCACAAAGCCTCCGGCGGAGTCAGTTTCCAAGCTTGAAACCAAAGCAACAAGACAGGCACAGGCTCTGGGGAGATGTCCAAGGTCCTGGGGGCCACTGGCTGCACCCCAGGAGTGAGGGCCAGGATATCGGGCGGGAGAAAGTGAGGCAGAGGAGAAATGGGCTTGGGGGTGCAGGTGCCCCTGAGAGAGAGCAATGGACACAGGCCCAGGTGGGCCTGGGGGTGAGTGTGGGAGGTGACAGGAAAGTCAAGGGGTCCTGGGGGGTGGTCTATCAGGAAAGATCCCAGGGAAATGCCCAGGTGTTCCTGCCAGGCACCACCGCCAACTGCTTGGACATCATCAGTCCCCACCACTTCCCTGGGTCTCAGCTGAGGCCATAGGTGGGCACAGGGAGCAGCGACATCTTTCAAGTGGAAGCACTTGGCACCCTGAGAAGCTCAGCATCCAAGTGGCTGCTGGCCACCCTGACTCAGGCAGTGGGGAGTGGACGGGCTGAGCCGGGGGCGAGGCTGCAGGCAAGGTTCACACGAGGAGACGGCCCCGCCAGCCACTAATGACACTCGGCCCAGATTCTCCGGCTCCACACCCGCTTCCCTTGTGATTTCCCCATCTTGGAAAGTTTCAGGGAAATTGTCAGTGATGGGGTGTTTGGGAATGGGCCACTTGGACCCGGGGCCTGGGACTTTGTCTGGAGCCACGGGAGGCCATGCCGGTGCCGGGCCTGACTGACACTCTCTCAGAGCGCAGAGTGCACGGGGATCCCGCTGCCAGCGTCCAGGATAAGGGCAGGACCTCTGGAGAGCAGGCGGCAGGTGTGCCCTGAGCCAGCAGGGGCGTGGTCCAAGGCCGCACCCACCCAGGCCCAGGACAATGGGGGGCTGCCACCCCTTCCGGTGCTGCCCGCTGCCCAGCTCTCCCTCCTGCTCTTTCCACTCTGATTTGCTTTGGCCCTGAGCTCATTTTTCCAATTCTTCATCGTTTTCTGTGTAGTTGAACACACAGAAAGGCTGAACACACACAGGCTGAGTATGTGTGTGAATTTGCAAATGTCTGTGATTGACTGCGTGTAGGTGTGTGTGAATGCATGTGAGTATGAACGTGTGTGAATGTGAGTGTATGAACTGTCTGTGTATGAGTGGTTGTTGTGAGTAAATGTGTGTGAATGTATAGATGAATGTGTGTGTGTGTGTGTGTGTGTGTGTGTGTGTATGGGGGGGTAAGGAAGACAGGCATCCGTGGCTCTGGGTATAGCCATTCTGTCTCTTCTCCACTGTGAGGAAATGCTTGGACTCGGGGACTCAGAAGGCTGTGGCCTGTGGACCAGGCACCCTCCTCCCCTTCTGCCTCTCGCCTTGAGAGGTGCCCAGGTGAATGAGAGGCCACAGGGGCACCTTCCCCAGAAACAGAGGAGCCCAGCCTCCCTTCTCTCAACCCGCACCGACCACTCTGGCACCCCGGGCACACATGGATCCTGCCTGAAAGACTTTGGCATCTGGGACGCCACGGCCCCAGGGCAAGGCCGGGTGTCGGCAGCCACTGTCCCGTTTGCCACAAGCTCTCCCCAGGGGTGAGCAGGGCCTTCCTGCCACCCCTTCTGGTTGGCACAGGGCCTGAATCCCAGCCTTGCTGCTGGCTCTGCCAGGGGCATCAGTGCCCCAGAACCTCCCGGGCGGGGACCGTGGGGCGGGAAGGCCTTTGGCCCCAAGCAGGGGCAGAGCCACCCTGAAGTCCGCCAGCTCCAGCTTCTGAGGAGCTAGGACTCCATGGGCCACGGGAGACCGGGGCAGGGGCCACCAGGAACCCCCACCCCAGGACAGGAGACCAGATGACTGAGGAAGGGCGAGGCTAAGCGGAGGGAAGGGTCTGCTCCCAAGACATCCAGGCTCCCAGGCATGGAGAGAGAGGGTGCAGTGCCCAGCCTTCCTGGAAGGAACCTCTGACCACCCCCACGAGGCTGGAGGAGAGCTGGAGGGAGAACACAGTGGCTAGGGTTCTTGCCTTGCGTGCCTCAGACCCATGTTCCATCCACGGAATTCCATATGGTCCCCTAAACCCCACCAGGAGTGATGCCAGAGTGCAGAGCCAGGCGGGGGCCTCAGCACTGCTGGGTATGGGTCAAATACAAAACCAAAACCAAAACCAAAGGGTCCCTGGTGGGGGGGGCGGGGCCGGGAAACTCAGATCCCAGCACCTTCCCGGTTGTTGTTTGGGTTATTTCTCTGGCTGCACCCTGAGAGCTGGGGCTGCTTCTCTGGGGATGCACCCGGCTCCAGGCCCTCTCCCCTTCCTCAGGCCTGCAATGAAGGGAAGGTGGGAGACCTTTCGCTGGGGAACAAGTGGGCCTGTCCTGCTATGTGGTAGCTGGGGCGGGGGGCAGGTCCCTGTGTGCCCCTGTGCGCCCAGGTCTCAACTCCAGGGTCCGGCACCTCAACCTGCCCAGCCGTCACTCCTATCCTTCCCTGCACTCTGCTGAGTAAACAAACAGCACTCAGGCTGCTCTCTGCTGGCTGCATCCCTGACTTAGCAACTCCTAGAGTCAACAAACACACTCCACTCCCACACGCCCACATGCTCTCACACACTCCACATGCCCCTACATGCTCTCACACTGCCCACATGCTCACACCTCCCACATGCTCCCACACACTCTACACTCCCCTTCATGTTCCCATACACCCCCACATGCTCCCACACACTCCTACATTCCCCCACAGGCTGTCACATGCTCCCATATGCCCCGACATGCTCTCACATATCCCCACATGCTCCCACATGTCTCACAGGCTCCCACATGTTCCCACATGCTGCCACATGCCCCACATGCTCTCACAGCCCCACATGCCCCTATGCCCTCACAGGATCCACATGCTCTCACACACTCCCTCAAGTCCCCACATGCTCTCACACCTCTACAGGCCCCACAGGCTCCACATGCCCTCACATCCCCCAGAAGCTCCTACATGATCCCACACCCTCCCATATGTCCCCCACACTTCCGCACACTCCTGCATGCTCCCACACTCCCCAGATGACCCCACGTGCCCCCAGTGCTCCCACAGTCCCGCAGTCCCCTGACCGCCCCCGCCCCAGTCTCCTGCACACCAGCAGCAACACTACTCACAGGATGCCTTCGGTAGGGGTGTGGGCAGCAGTGGGGAGCCCGATTCGGGAGTCCAGGCCCTGGCAGCTCTAGGCTGGCCTCTGGCTCGCACAGCACAGACAGGTTCCTGCTGTCCGCCAGACTGCCCAGTTACAGCCACCCCCCACACACACACACACTCTCTCTCAACCCTTGCATGCACCTTCCACCCACTGTGGACAGAAGGGGAAGTGGGCTTCCCTTGACCAGGTTGCTTAAACTGTGGGTCACCATCTCCATAAAGCTGCATCACTGAATGGGAGGAGGATCATGAAAAATTTGATATCAGTAAAAGATCTCTGATGCAAAACAGCCAAACATTCATTCAAACTCGCTTCTCTGCAGGAAGCAGGGTGTATGGTCTGGGCACGGTGGGCAGAGATCTCGGTATCACAGCACGCTGGTGAGGAGGCCGGCCTGCAGGAAGGATCACAGCAGCAGCGGGCTGGGTGGGGACCAATGTACTCACTGCGGCTGGCGCTAGGCGGAGACACTTCACGGAGCTTTGCTGGCCTTCTGTCTGCCACAGGCAGGGGTGGAACTCTTAGCGAATAATCAGGTATCATGTCTGGGGGCATGAAGAACGAGTCCTCAAAAGGAGATAACAGGAGGGCAAAGACAGGCTGGAGTGTCGATGCTGACATCTTGTTCTCCAAGTGCAGCCCAAGGAAGCCAAGCTGGCGGGAGGGGTCTGTTTGCAAACACCCCAGGAGCAGGGATGAAAGACAGCATGGACGGCAGCTACCAGAGTCACCCCCAAAATCTTGGCTCTGGGGCCGGGGTGAGGGTTCAGCGGGTAGAGCACTGGCCTTGCACTCAGCCTACTTGGGTTCGATCCCAGCATCCCATCTGGTCCTCTGGGCACCACAGGAGTGATTCCTGGCACTGCCAGGTGTGCCTCCCCATGTCCCTCTCCCCCAAATTCCCAACTCCTCACGTGAATGTCCACAGTGAACAGGAGGCGCGATGCCCTTCCATGTGCTGGGCCCAAAGCCAAGGTCTGCCTCTGCCTAGCGGGCACAAGGTGGGTTCATGGCCCAGCTCTGCCCATCCTCAAGGTGGGTTCCCGCACTGCCCTGCTGCACAGCCTTGAGACTCAGGACACAGCAGTGACAGAAGCAGAGATGAGCAGGGCTCACGTCACATCTGTGCTCTCACTTGGAGAGGGGACACTCTTGCCTCCACGGTCTCATTTTCATCTTTGAAACAGGCATGAGGGACCCGAAGTGAGAGTACAGCAGGTAGGGGTCGTCCTGGATGTGGCTGACCTGGGTTTGAGCCCCCGACTCCCCACGTGGTCCCCTGAACACCACCAGGGGTGATCCTTGAGCCAGGAATAAACCCTGAGTACTGCCAAAATTAAATAAGCAAGCAAGTAAACAAACAAAGGGCCAGGGTTCAGCCCTGGTGGCAGAGCACATGCCTTGACCATCCATGGCTCTGCAGCATGTGGCCTCCAAAAGCAGTATTTCTTGACAAAAGGACTGGTTAATGGTTGGAAACTTTCCACAGTGGGGTTGTGTTGGAGGACAGGTTTAGCTATTCTGGGAGCTTTGTTGTTTTGCCCACTCCCAGTTTAATCTATTTAAGCCAAGGTTCATTCTAATGAGATCTCTCTTCTTTGTAAACACTGCTAGAGGGTGTGGCAGTTACAGAAGTCACCTTGATTGAATAACTTCTGACTTATACATCTACTAAGACTTCTATGTTTTCTAGATTGGGCACAGCTCCTCTTTATACCCACTGCACCCAGCGTGGGACAGTTAGAATTTACCAGGAGACTACCACTCTGGCTATGCTGAGACTATAGGAAGATTATAGGAAGGATCATACTAGTTTGCTCTAAGTAGGCGAGTGTGACCCTTTCAGTACACGAGAACAAGATACTCAGAATCACCCTGGTGCAGATAATAATAAGAAGGACCTTGTGGGTACCATCTAGATTACATGAAGCTCATGAAGTTAAGATGTATTACTTTATATCAGCCCTCTCTCTCTCTCTCTCTCTCTCTCTCTCTCTCTCTCTCTCTCTCTCTCTCCAGTGTTTTACATAAGAGATAATCTTGGTAGAAAGGATTAGACCTTGGCATAACCTTTGTTTATACCTGCAATAGGGTGTGGCACTACACTCTGTTTAGAGTTCTTTGTTGACATGCCCCCCCCGGTTGGATTACTTTGGTGTATATAAGGGGCTGACTTGAGGCCCCTTCACTTTACTTTTGACTTTGGGCCTTTTTAGCTTTCGGCTTTTTGGCTTCTGCGGCTTTTGCTTTTGGCTTTCGGCTTTTTGCTCTTTGGCCTTTTTGCTCCTTCTGGGTAGGACTCAGCTTGGGCGAGATCCTCTCTCTCTTTGGTGGGAAACTTAGGCTCTTTTGTATGGTCTTAAGTTCGGACCAGAGCTAAAGTTTGTTCATTATATTGGAGTGCTGTGGAAGAGCTTTTGTACTATTAAAAGCCATTTTTGGAACTGCACCGGACTCGTGAGTTTTCATCTGTTCTCCCAGCGTCCTGGGAGGTAAAAAAGAACCTCTGTCCTGACATTGTCGGGGGACCCCTGCAGCTTTCCCCGACAGGGTTGCAGCAGTTAGAGTAGAGAAGGATCATATGACAATGATAGTTGGAAATGATCACTTTGGACAAGAATTGAGTGCTCAGGGCCAGAGCAATAACACAGCTGGTGGGGCGTTTGCCTTGCATGTGGCCGACCCAGGTTAAATCCCTGGTATCCCATATGGTCCCCGAGCACTGTCAGGAGGTAATTCCTGAGTTCAGAGCCAGGAGTAACTCCTGAGCATTGCTGGGTGTGGCCCAAAAATAAAAAAAAGAACTGAGTGCTGAAAGGAAGTAAAAGGATATGCCTGATAAGCTTTCAGAATCTGTATCACATAATGTCGAGAGAGAGAGAGAGAGAGAGAGAGAGAGAGAGAGAGAGAGGAGGAAGGGAGAGAGAGAAGAAAAGAAAAAGTGCCTGCCATAGAGACAGGTGAGGAGGAAACTGGGGATATTGGTAGTGGGAAAGGTACAATGGTAAAGGGACAGTGTTGGAACATTCACTTAATCACTTGATCACTTGAATCCCGTTATTCATCGATTTGCTCGGCGGGCGCCAGTAACATTTCCATTTGACCTATCACATGCCAATGTAGCCCAATGGCATCTGGTTGATTCAGGAATATGAAGAGCCTCAAACCGTTCCTTCAGGGTCTTGACGAAGAAGTCTGACCATCTTGTAGGTGGGCGGCCACGTGATCTTTGGACATCCCGTGGGATCCAGTCAGTAACAGCTCTAGTACAGCGGTCGTCTCCAAATCACATTACATGTCCAGCCCATCTGACGATGAGAGCAAGCTGGCTTCCGGAAAGGATTCAGCATAATCGACCATATCCACACGGTAACCAAGCTCATTGAGGTTTGTAGGAAGTACAAGATGCCGCTCTATCTCATGTTCATTGATTTAAAGAAAGCCTTCGATTCTGTGGAGACTGAAGCAGTCATCGAAGCCCTAGCCAAACAGGGTGTTCAAACCCAATACATCAAGATCCTTCATGAGCTGTATTACGGATTCACTACCAGGATCTCACCATTTTACAAGGAAGTGATCACTGATGTCAAAAGAGAGGTTCGGCAGGGTGATACCATTTCACCAAAACTCTTCAGCGCCACCCTCGAGAACATCATGCGACAATTAGAATGGGAAGGAATGGGAGTGAAGATAGATGGTCGGCAACTACACCACCTCCGCTCGCTAATGACATCGTTCTAATAACACCAAACATTAGCCAAGCGGCACAAATGCTGGCTGACCTTGACCGAGAATGTGGAAAGATAGGTCTACAGCTGAATCTGAAGAAAACTATGTTCATGAAAAATGAACTAGTTCCAGAGGCCCCATTCACTCTCAATGGAACAGACATCTCTGAATCCAGCAGTTATGTGTACCTAGGTCGAGAAGTCAACATGATGAATGACCTAAAACCTGAGCTGCGCAGGAGGAAGAGAGCAGCATGGAATGCCTTCAAAGGCATCAAAGAAATAGCTAAAAGGACAAAGAACCTCCGGCTCCAGGCACATCTCTTGACTCCACCGTTCTCCCTGCATTAACATATGCCTCAGAGACCTGGGCCCTATGAAAGCAGGATGAGAATGCTATTAGGGTTTCCCAGAGAGGAATCAAAAGAGCTATGTTTGGAATATCACGCCTCACTCAAGTGAGAGAAGGAATCGGAGTTCTGACCTCAGTCGCTATTCCAGAATCAGGGACACTGTCTTGTTGGAACATTATATGACTGACACTCAATCATGAACAATTTTCTAACTGTTTATCTCACTGTGATTCAATAAATAAATAAATAGATAGATAAATAAATAAATAAATCACAAAGTTCAATTAGCAAAACACAAAAAGTATTTCTACATCAGACAGGGCTCATGGCAAAGACAGATTCCAGGGAAGTCGACTGTGACTGTGTGAGAGACCAGGGCAGGAAACTTCTCAGGCACTTCAAGCGTCAGCTGGCACTGATGGACAGTGCTCGGTGATGAGCATCATCCCAATTAAACAGCGCCTGTCTGTCTGTCACACGCCCAACTCTGTACCTCAGGGAGGAGATCCAAGGATGAGAAGGTGTGAGCACTGCCGGGAAGTTGCGGTAAAGAGGTGGGTGGAGACCCCACGGGTAAGATGCCAGTTCAGGGGACAGAGACGAGGTGCGGTGTGCCCATGTCCTCCAGGGACACAAATGGGAGGACGCTCCAACACCCCTGTTCACACCACCTGGGGAAATCAGGAAGGGCGTCCAGGAGGCAGCGGTGCATGGGTTGAGCCAAAAAAATGAATAGAAACATTCCTGGGAGACAAACCCAGAAAGGGCACCGCAGGCAGGGGAGGGAGCAAGGACAAAGACGCCGAACGCTGGGCAAACCTGGCGGGCTCCAGCTATTAGAACAATGAGGTTCAGTGTTGGTGCGGGCTGTGGCAGAGGAGGAGTGGGAGGGAGCACGGAGGCTGGCTGACAGACAGACGCAGACCAGAAAGGCTGTTTTATGCTTTGCTGAAGAATTTAGATTTTATCCCGGGAGTGATGAGAAGCCACTGAAGAATTTTAAGTAAAAGAATGATGGACAAGATTTGTTTCATTAAAATATCTCTCGTCAAACAGAAAAACGTGAACAAAAATGCTCTTTCTCCTTTGGGGCTAGAGAGATGGTACGCGGGGTAATGTTGGCCTAGGTTTTATTTCCAACACCGCAATACATTCCCACAAGCACTGCCAGAAGTAATCCCTGAGCAAAGAGCCAGGAGTAATCTCTGAGCCCTGTCAGGTGTGGTTAACAATAACAACAATAACAACAACAACAACAATAAATAATGACTGGAGCCATAGTACAGCAGGTAGGGTTGCACTTACCTTGCACACAGACGACCTGGGTTTGAGCCTCAGCACCCCATGTGGTCCCCCAAGCCCTTCCACGAGTTACCCCTGAGTGCAGAGCCAGGAGGAAACCCTGAGCATCATCAGGTGTGGCCACAAAACAAGGAAGCAAAATAGTAATAAATATCTCTTGTGTGGTTATGGGTAGTACAAATTGTTTGTGCAGGTCAAGATTGGTGGTGGTTGGGGCGGAGACAGCACAGTGGTTAGGGGTGACCTTTTGCTCTGAACCTGGCCCAGGTCAGATCCCCAGCACAATGTGCCCCCCCCCCACCCCCAGCAGTGCTGTATATAGCCTGGTCACCCCCGACCCCCGCACTGAAGGGCCCGAGCAGCTGTCTCAGTCCTGACCATTAAGCGGCCAGCAGAGATGGCCAAGAATCACTGGCAAAGTCCCCCAGGGCCCCTGAATACCACTTAAGAGAACCCTAAAATGAGTCAGTGGCCCGCCATCCCAGCAGAGCCTCACAAGAAGCCAGAGGAACCCGCACACCATGAGGGCCTCCATTTTCCACATCTGGAGTCCCCAACTCATCAGAGCTTTGCGGCCGTGCAGTTCATCAATAAATGCACGAGATGAGAAGCAACTACAAGAGTATCCCACCCACACGGCAGAGCCTGGCAAGCTACCCGTGTAGTATTTGATATGCCAAATACCAGTAACAATTATAGACCTCATTCCCATGACCTGATGGAATGGTTTGAGGCTCTTATGTTCCTGGAGCAAGCAGATGCCCTTGGGCTACATTAGAATGTGACAAGACGTATGGAGATGTTACTGGTGCCCGCTCGAGCAAATCGATGAACAACGGGAAGACAAGTGATACAAGTGAAGTGATCATGAGTCAGAGAGCTCTGCATTCAGCACATAACTGGCCTGTGTGAGGCATCACTAGACCTGGTACTAAACCTCCAGTGCTCCCCAAGAAATTCTAGGGGTGATCCCAATTTGAAACAAAAAAAAAATAAAAACAGATGGCAAAATCCAGGTTGCCTCAGATGTCCCCAGGCATCTGTAAGATGCCTTACAGAGGAGTCACCCTAGTCGGGGCCAAGGCCGGAGACTAGGAAAGCCAGGTCTGGACGAGGGAACTGCTGGAGCTACAGTTGAAAGAGGGGCAGAGACAGGTACAGAGTGCAGAGACCTCACCGTGCGCACACAGCTGAAAACTAAGGATAGCGACAGTGTCAGGGAACCAGTGGATAGTTCCAGAGAGGCCTAGACTAGAGAAGAGTTTAGGGGCAAGACGGATCATCACACACTGGAGGGGGCAGATGGCCACGGACAGAACTTAGGAAGCCCTACTCTTACGCAGACACCGTGACACAGAACAAGTGCTGTCACGCACGGGTAAAGAGGAGGCCTGGGCAGTGAGAGGAAACTGGACCCACCTTTTTGAACTTCACACGCAAGTTTGATTCTCTGCACTGCCTGGGCCTGAACACCCATGGAGCAACTTCTGAGCACAGGGCCAGGGCAGACTCTGAGCATGGCCAGATGTGGTGGGAAGTAAAAGGCAGAGATAAAAGGTCACTCTTTAAAGCAAGAAAGTTTCCTCCTACTCTGGTTTGTGGCAGAAGTGTCACCTGAGCCTCACAGCAGAGATTAAGACCCATTGGGTTTGGCTGATTGTCCAGTGCCTGGCCAACTCCCCATCGCCCCACCCCTCCATCAGCCCCATGCCCCCACCCCAGCCGTCTAAGCCTCATCTCCATAGAAATATGACTCAATGGCTACTTTCTCCCATAGACCAGTTTCCACGTGCATCCCAGAAAAGGAAATAGCCCTCTGGGTGATCCTCAGCTCCCTGGAGTGCTGGCCACCGCCCTCCCAGCTTAATTTGCACCCCTAATCTATTATGTCTTCTTGGTAATTTAGCACTTTCAGACAGTTTTGGTTAGAGTCTGTTTATTTTCCAAACCTCACAGAAATCCCCATCATACAGCGAGGAGTAAGGGGGAAGGAGAGGGGGAGGGCGACTTTCTGGAAATATAAACTGCGGGCTCAGACACTCTTCTCCATCTGCGGGACAGCTGTTCTGGCTCCTGCTCCATCCAGCCCCAGAGAGCTCCAGAGCTGAGGACCTCGGCTGGCTCCTTCCCACGCTCCTGCTGCAATCCAGGAGCCACTGCTTCTTGCTGCTGCCACCTGCCAGTTCCCTTGGCCTCCTTGACTGATCCCTTCCCTTTTCCATCAGCGCCCTGGGATCCAGCAGGCAGGGAGATGGCTCAAGGGCTTGACCACTCTGCCCAGGCCCAGCATTGAACTGTGGGCTCGGCCTACGACACAGGTGCATCCATTCCTCACTCAGCCGCCCTCTGAGCCCATGTCTCTTCCCTCCCTCAGGGAACTGTTTAGGGGGAAGCAGCTAATGATCAAAAACTCAGGGAGGGAGCCAGAGATAGCACAGTGGGGAAGGTGGGAGGACTCTGGTCTGGTTCAACCCCTGCATCTACTCGTGGTCCTCCAAGCACTGCCAGGAGTGATCGTGAGCAGAGCCAGAAGTAAGCCCTGGGCACTGCCAGGTGCGGCCCCAAAGCAATAACCACAAGACGAGGGAGGTTAAAGGTTGAGCTCAGACGTCCTGGAAAGTTCTTCACTTCCCAACGGAAGAAACTAGGCCCAAAGGAGAAGCAACTTGCCCAGCTCCTTCCCTCAGCCAGGAAGACACACAAGTGCTGGACAGAGCCTGGCACCCTGCTGGAACCCCAGAGAGCAGGGTGATCCCCATCAACCCCCACAGGCCCCACCACCAGGCGCTCAGGTCACGAAACCAGGCGTGTGTGTGCCCCGGGTCACTGCCTTAGCAATCAAGAAGAGCAGGAGAAACAACCATCGTGAATTTGGAAATGAAAAATTCACCTCCTACAACCACCGCTTTCAAGGCTCCTGGGAGCCGATGTGATGCCTCGGGGCTCCATCCTTTGCTCCTGGACCCGTAACTCCAGCTGCTCTGCTGTTGACCCCACAACTACATCTTAATTGCCCTCATGCCTTTCGTTTGTTTTACTTTTTGGCGGGGTCGGGGGGGCTACACTGATGGTTCTCTGTGCTCAGTGCTCTGGGAACCATGTGGTGTGGGGCACCATACCTGGGGGTCCCTATGAAAAGCTCATGTGCTCCAGCCCACTAACCCTCAGGCCAGTCACTACATTTCTGGAGCCTCCTCAAGTAGCTGGAGAGGTGTCAAGCCCCAGGACCTCGTGGTCTTCCACTTTAAGGGGATGTTCTTCTGTAGAGAACTGCGCCCCTTCTACTAACACCCTGTTGGCCCCCAAACCTGCAGGGTGTTGGCAGCGTCTGCCTGGTGCCTGCCTGGGGTCTGGAGGACCCTGACGCTGCCGTCCACTCCCTGCCACTCTGGAGACACAGGAAGCAGGGGAGGGTATGGGTCTCACCCTTGAATCTCAAATCACCCACATCTGCAAGGAGTGGGAGAGAGACCGCCTGAACTGAAGCTCTCCGAACGCTGACCCCCGAACCCCACTTTATCAGACGGATGCGAATGGGGGTCAGGTCAGTTCCCAGCCCGGCCCAGGGTGCCTGCTGCCTCCACCCTGTGGCACCCTCAGAGCAGTGCCCACCATGGGTCCTGGTGCTTGCTTGTTGAAAGACACTTATTACTAGTTCTGTCCTGCCAGGCACTCGAGGGGGCTGATAGAGTCCCTTGGATGTACAGTCAACCAACATATTCCCGCTGACCCACCTCTTCCTGTGGACCCCAGCTCTTACTCCTGAATGCACCGCTGCAGAAGGATGACCCCGTCCCATCTCCTATCCAAGCCATGACTCAGTCTGTGCTGAAAAAAGAAACGAAGGTAAGCCATGGGGAGATGTGTACCCCAAGGAGCAAACTCGCACTTCCTTAGCATAGCCTGACAGATATTTGGGCTCCACAGTCAGCAGGCACACGTGTCTCACGGTCCCCGGTCTGCAGGCATCGGCAGGCACACGTGTCTCACGGTCCCCGGGTCTGCAGGCACCGGCAGGCACACGTGTCTCACGGTCCCCGGGTCTGTAGGCACCAGCAGGCACACGTGTCTCACGGTCCCCAGGTCTGCAGGCACCGGCAGGCACACGTGTCTCACGGTCCCGGGTCTGTAGGCACCAGCAAGCACACGTGTCTCACGGTCCCCAGGTCTGCAGGCATCAGCAGGACACGTGTCTCACGGTCCCCGGGTCTGCAGGAGCCTGCATGCAGGCCATTACCTGTGTAATGGGGGTAAAGATGGGAACAGAGGCGACTCAGGGCTGGTACATCGGCTTTCCATGCAGGAGACCCAGGTTTGATCCCCAGCACCATCTTGGTCCCTCCTGAGGACAAAGCAAGCTCCAAACACTGTTTTTCTTTGTTCTCCCATAGATGGAGTTTGAAAAGTGGTATGAAGGATCACGAGCAGGATTTCTCCCCTCCACTCCCCCACAGGCCAAGTGAGGACAGCTCCGGGGAGCAGCCGCTCTGTTCCCTTCGCCCTCCAGTCAGAAAAAGCAGGATCTTATCTCTTCACCTGAGCTGGGGAAGGCTGGGGTGCAGGGTGGAGCCCAGCAGCGGAGCCCAGAGCTGTCTCCTGCTCCATCAGTCTTGGGACTCTGGTGGGGGTAGGGCCACCTTGGCAAGGAGCCACCCCCCAAATGCCGAAGGTGAAATCCATCACAGGGCCCAGGGCTGAGATAAGATAGTGAAGCATAAATCAGGCTTCTCTGAGATAAGAAGGCAGCCTGGGGCCCCAAAAAATGCAGGGCTCCTGCCAGCTGCCTACTCGAGCTCAGCTGCACAGCAGACAGCTACAGAGGCAGGGCGGGATCCCGTACTCCTCTGAGCAGAGAAGGCGGCCCAGCCTGCAGCCGCGCTCCTCTCCCGCCCTCAGCACCAGTCAGGCCTGGGGAGCAGCACTTTCCCGAGAGCCTTTCAGTTTGGGGGAACAGACAAGAACACAACAACAGAGTTCAAACCCTGGTTCTGCTGTTGCTGCTGTTGTTTTGAGGACACACCAGCAATGCTTACTCCTGGCTCTGCACGTGGGGATAACTCCTGACGGTGCTCCCGTGGAACCATATGGGATGCCGGGGATCACGCCCAGGCTGACCACATAAAAACGCATAGCATCCTTCCCACTCCACTACCTCTCAGGGCCTCACGCAGGCAGGCCATGCCTGAGCCCACCCTCTTTCTGGGCCCGTTTCCAATAGGACTGTCCCTCTCATGCTTTGGGACTCTCGTCTTCTGTGGCCAACCCCTTGGCTTCCTGTGCTGTGGCCACGGCAGAGGGCATCACACTGTCACGTTTGGTGTGCTGGCGTCACATGATTTGAAGCACTGCGACCCACAATGGCAGCAACAGCAGCACTAGCATTGCACTTGTCACGTGCGATGGGATGACACTCAGGGTCTTGCGCTGGCTTCATGGTGTGTTACCAAGTAGGGAGTGTTCTCCCCGCCTTCCCTTCCCCAGTGAGTGCCACCATATGCGAAGACTACCCCCACTGCCTGCCTCCGGGCAGAACAGCTTCCAGGGAAGGAGGTGACTGGAGGTCAGGGAGAGACAAAACAACGGCAAGCTGGACCCCTAAGGAGGTCACTTCTGTCTCAAAAAGAAAAAAATCTGTATTTTAAGAAATTCCCAGCCTATCACAGCCCAGCTCCCCACGGTTCATCAATAAATGCTGGATTTGATATGCCAGATACCAGTAACAATTATAGACCTCATTCCCATGACCTGATGGAATGGCTTGAGACTCTTTATGTTCCTGGAGCAAGCAGGTGCCCTTGGGCTCTACTTGCATGAGACGGGTTATATGGAGATGTTACTGGTGCCCGCTCGAGCAAATCGACGATGAACGGGAAGACAGTGATACAGTGAAGAAATTCCCTTGTCTTCCCAAGGCTGGAGAGATAATAAAGTCGGGCACTTACCTTGCACACAATCGACCCAGGTTTGATCCCGGCATCCCATATGGTCCCCTGAGTCCAGCCAGGAGTGATTACTGAGTGCAGATCCAGGAACGAGTCCTGCGCATTGCCAAACCTAAATAATTCTCGTTCCTTCCCTTAATGTAGGACCACGGATTTGCACACAGGCTGTGGTGTCCCTGGGTGCGAGGCTTGTGCTCCTTGACCTTTGGTGCTGACGCTTGTCAGTGCTCACCTCACCTGACCGTATCGCTGGCCAGGGTGCTCTGCGGCATTTGCACATGCACCCACCCTGGCTCTCTCTTCCTGGCCCTGCTGCTCACCCATGATCACATTTCTGCTGCTCGCTGGAGAGGCACCCTTTGTGGCACCTGTGCCCAGAAATCACTTGAGGTGCCAAGGGCCACAGAGAACAGAGCTACTGGGATTTTGTTGGGCTAATGTGAGGATACCAGGGATTGGACTCGAGACCTGGACCTTGCAGGGCAGATGCTCTCAGCTACCCTCTGTACACAGCTGCACCTGAGCGGCCTCCCTCCCCTCATCTTCAGGGTTCCTCTTTATCACTAAAGACATCAATATTTGTGCTGCTTTGGCACTGGCGGGGGTGTGGTGGGGCTGTTGCTCAGCGTGGTCCCTGAGTTAAAGGTGCTGACAACTCAATTAAAGAGAATAATGATTAAAAAAAAAGCCGGGAGTATTGAGGAGTCTGGCCTCAATACTGCAGAATCCACGGTGGGTGAGAGACATGGAAAGGCAAGTCCCAAAAGGGCCTGACAAGTAAGTCAGCATGGATGGGTTGGTGCCATGGACAGGCAGCCTTCGCAGCCTCGGGATCGAGACCATGCAAGAAAGGAAGGTTCACCTCGGCCCAACCTCTTGCTGCCCACAGAGGGGCATCGGCACGATGTCCGCGGTCAGCCACGGTGACTCATTTGGAAAGTCCCTAAGCAGGTTCGTGTCTTCACGTCCGGGTGCATGAAGTTGTCTGACCGCATCGTGTACTTTCGGGAGTGTGGGTTTCCACGGCCGGTGGGACCCGAGCAGCAGGCACTGTCCCTAGGAGGGAGGACGGTGGGGTTGGGCTGGGACTGCTGGAATCTCTTCTCCTCTGCCTTGTGATTGCTTTCCTCCTGCACCCACTTGTGCCCAGGGCTCCCAGAGAAAGAGTCCTGTGGACTACTATCTTCCCTTGGCCTAAAGCTGACAGCAAGAGGCAGGCAGCTGAGAAGCTCGGGGACTGACAGAACATGAGTGGATAGACAAATAGACAAGATTAACTAGGCCTATTGTATACACAAGAGGCTTTGCAACACTCGCCAATTAGCAATTAATCTAAACAGGCATCTCCTCCCTGAAGCCTCCAAGCTCTTTTGTGCACACTTGCAGCTGTTCTGTGTACACTTGCAGCTGTTCTGTGCACACTTGCAGCTGTTCTGTGCTCACTTGCTGTTCTGTGCACACTTGCTGTTCCTCCTGCCTCCAGCTCCCTACGTGAGCCTCAAGGGCTTCTCAAGAGCAAAGAACCACGCAGCTTCCACTTCCCAAACCCACCTCCTGGGCCCTGCTGCGACTGTGTCCAGTGATCCCACCTGTGCAGGCCCTCCACACACACACACACCTACAAACAGGGATTCCCAGGGCCCTTCCTATCTGCTACTGCTGCTTGTCCATGAGACTGTGGTGAGCTAACAGCAGAGTGTGGAAGTGGGCCCTGTCCCAGTGAAGCCTACAGAGGAGACCCTACCCCACCCCCAACATCCTGACCAGAGCTCTGGGAGACCCCAAGAAGATGGCACAGAGGCGTTTCTCCAAACCTCAAACTAGGAGCACTGGGGCTGGAGAGATACAAGGGTACAGCCATGCACACAGCCCACTCTGGTTCAATCCCTGGCACCCTGAGCACTGCCAGGGATGATCCCTGAGCATAGAGCCAGAACCATTCCTGAACATAGCCAAATGTAACCCCAAAACCTCTCCCCCACCCCCAAAAAAAGGAAAAAGAAAGAATGATGATATACTGAGCATGTGTTGTTCTAAACTCCTAAGCTTTACCGCAATGTGCTATGCAGACATGGAGACCCATCAGCAGCGCCTGTACTCCCAGCACGGCCTTGGCAGTGGGCATCTGGGTGAAGTGAGCAGATGGATGCATGGACTGAGCAGGTCACGTGACCGGGCTCTGAGGACAGTCTGGCTGGGCGCCCCACTACAGGCTCCTTCCCAGTCCCTAGCCTGGTCTCTGCTCTTCCCCCATTCCCTCCACTCAGAGCCTTCCCCTCCCCAGGCCTCACGATCTCACTCTGAGCCTAGCTTCCTGCATTTAGTCATTCCCTCTCATTTTTATGCCTTAAAAAAAAAATCCAGTTCTCTGAAATATGTGACCCTGGAGAATTGGAATCATTTCTGATGGAAAGCAGTCTCCTCCAGAAAGCCTCTTCCCGCCCTGCCCAGGAATGTGGTGGCTGCAGAGATTAGTGCCGACCTGCAGGCGTCTGAGTGGAGCTAGGAGCGCCAGCCAGGAATGACCTCAGCCTGCACAGCGGGGCTCCTGGCTTGCCCCAGACTACAAACCCAAACCCTTCTTCCTCAGGGCACCCACACTGCACCCCTGAGCCCGAGCCCCAATTTCCCGGTGTTGAGGATGGCTGTGAATCTCCGACCTGCTGAGGACAGGTTGGGGTCCCTTGATCCAGGTGGCTCCAAGTCACTTTGGTTGACAAGGGCCCTCTCCGGGATATCTTGTCCCCATTCATCTTCTTTCCCCCACAGCTCTGACCTCCCCCAGATCACTGAGAGGGGCCTCCTGCAGATTGGGAAGCACCAGGCAGCTAGACCCAGAGGTCATCTTCAGAGGTAAGCTGGCCCCTGCACAGCTCAACTTAGCCCTTGGTCTCAGCCCAACCCGATTCGGTTCCATTGCTGCTGCATCTCAAACCACCCAAGAGCCCCGAAATGCAGAAGACCCAGAGAGAGCTCCTGGGTGGAGCACACTCACTGCATGAGAGCCAGGTTCGATCTCCAGCACTGCAGGCTCCCCTGAGCACTGCCAGGAACGGCCTCCAAGCACGGACCCTGAGTAGCTGCCAAGGACTGCTGGGGGGGAAAGCAGTCAGTTCCAGCGGGATGAAGCAGTGCAGCCTCATCCAGAAAGCCTCTTCCTTAACCATGCACCCCCCAAAACTGCAATGGAAACTCATGTCCATGACCCTCCCTCTTGTCCTGAGAAATCAGAGAACTAGAATCCCATTTACAGCCAGCTCCGCCACAACACTGCCCTCCACACAGTGGAAAGTCCAAATGCAATGCTCAACTCCCCAAAGCTTCACAGCAAATAGCCCACTGCAGACCGGGAGCCTGTCTGCGGGTCTGAGGAGTCAACGGGCAAACATTCCCTGCAGTCTCTGTTCTAGACACTCATCCCCAGCCAGGTAGCTGGAGACAAGCAAATGTTAGTGAGGCTGTGGTGTGGCCTCATGCAAGCCCCTTCCGCCAGGCACTGCTGGACGCCCGCTGCTGAGAAAATGGAATGAATAATATGCTAGAAAGAGAACAGACACACACCGTGCTGGGTTGCACTTATTGAAAGTTCAAGTTTATGTCACCAGCTCCCCAAAACATGCAGACTGCTCCAAATCAGGCCTGTCCCAGGGTGTAGGGTTTATCTGTGGAACTACAACCTCCAAACAGCCTCACCAGAGGAACCCCAATAATCATCAGTCATCAATAATATTGCTTGCCTAGCCGCTACCTGCCTGTGTGAATAACTGTTTCTCATAGGAATCCCACACTCGTAGTCCCATTTAACAGATGAGTAAACTAAGGCTCAGAGTAGAAACTGGCCTGGAGATGGTGGTATACCCAGGAACTAAATCCAGCTCTGTTCACACATAGCCCCAATCTCTTTCCACTGCTGTTCATGCCAAGCCTGCTCACTGGACTCTCTTCTCAGCTTTGACTGTATGATTTGTGTGTGTGCACACGTATGTATATATGGTGCTGGGGGTTGAGCTCAGGGCTTCATATGTGCAAGTTAGCTGCTCTACTGAGTCAGCTTCACAGGCCATCAACAGCTCTGTTGGTGGTGTTAATTTGACTGGGTGCTCCTTGGCCAATCCCTGGCTCCTCCTCCTTTGCCTGGGCCAGGCTCAGGGCCACGGGACCTTCCAGTCAAGGGGCAGGATAGTGAAGGGTGGGCAAGTGGGTCTCCTCACTTTTGCAGGGGCATCATGTAAAAGTGGTCAGTTGGAAGGTGTTCGGGACATGTCCAGATGGTCATCCTTCCTGCCCACACTGCTGAGGGCCTTTTCTAAACCTCCTCCCTCCCAATTAGTCATGAAATCTGGAGCTTGGGCTGGGGGTGCGGAGTACCACCCTGCCGCCTCTCCAGGCCCCATCCCCCTTCTTTCCTGGTCCCTTTGTCCAGCCTCCTGTGGCCGGGCCTGCCCGTTCCCACAGGCAGATGGACCCTCTGGGGTCTCCCAGCCTGTGGGACTTGAGTGCTCCAGCCAGAGGGACCCAGGCCCACAGCTGCTCCCAGCTGTCCTCTGAGCTGGTGCTTGGGGGCTGTGGTGGCAGAGGAACAGGCAGCATCTCTGGGCCCTGCGCTCCCAGGGGGCTCAGCACACATCCTGCCCTGAGGGACGGGCGCCCAGAAACTGAGTCCGGCATCTCTGGGCCTGCGCTCCCAGGGGCTCAGCACACATCCTGCCCTGGAGGCGAGGCGCCCCAGAAACTGAGCCCGGCATCTCTGGGCCTGCGCTCAAACGCCCCAGGCTGGGAGGACCCCAGGGGCCAATTGCACGAAGGTGTCTGTGTCCAGGCACGAGACAGCAGTATGGCTCGTCAGTTCCGAGTTTTCCACCATCACCTCTCCCAGCACCAACCTGTCCCAGACACTTCAAGCTGCACCACAGGTCCTGAACCCTTTCGACTGTCTCCTCCAACCTATGAGTGACACCCGAGACTCAAAGGTTCCATTCTTACCCATTTTACCTGTGTACACCTTTACAAATATTTATAAATGATTCACAGAGATTTTATATGTATTTGTATCAAAGATATATTGTCAAAAAGAGTGGCGCCTTTTTAAATGGCTTCTCCTCCTCGACCCTGCCCCTTTCTGTGGTGGCAATGAGCCAGGTGCTCCATCCCGGGGGCTGGGGTCCCTCACTTCATGAACCCTGGCTCTGCTCATGCAGGAGCAGTGGGGCGTGGGATGGAACTTGCTACCCCACACACTCAGGCAGGCCTTGTTGCCCCTGAGCCTTCCCTAAGCCCCCAGACCCCCTCCCAATCCTCCTAGATGGTCAGCAGGCACTTGGTTATCTCTGCCCAGACACTTCCTCTCTGGATGGCCCCACCTGTGTTCAGGCTAATATCAGGGTCCTTCCACTCACACCCATCACCTCTGCTGGGCCTTCTTCCCTTCCAGCCTCCTCCCTGCACCCCTCCTCTTTCCCTTCCATTCTTCCCGCCTCCTTTGGAAATAGGACTGGGTCTACTCAGGTGATGCTTAACCTGGTGGAGATACGCCAGCAGTACTCAGGGAGCCCTGGGCGCGGTGCCAGGGCTCGAATGTGCGAGGCACAAGCTTTACCATTTGAACACCCTCGTGACCTTTGCTCTGTCCTTTTTGTAAATTTTGGTCTTGGGGCCAGAGCAGTAGTACAGTGAGTAGTGCTGTATAGTGGGTAGTTTGCCTTGCATGAGGCCAACCCGGTTCAATCCTGGTCATCCCATATGGTCCCCCGAGCACCGCCAGGAGTAATTCCTGAGTGCAGAGCCAGGAGTAACCCTTGAGCATCACTGGGTATGGTCCAAAAAATGCAAAAAACAAATAAAATAAATTTTTGGTCTTTCAATCACACCGAGCAGTGGCTAACTCCTGACTCTGTGCTCAGTAATCATTGCTACTGGGGATCGGATACTGTCGGCCTCATGAAAGACAAGCGCCCCACCCACACACGATCTCTTTGACTTCTGACACTTTGTCAGGGGCCACTGGCTCTTGGGAGCCCCACCTGGAGGCTCACCCACTGCAGCTGCCTGGCCCCTTCTGTTTGGTGGGAGCCTGGAAAGGTGCTAAGCCAGGGCCCATTGCCAGGGACTAGCTGGTCCCCCAGGCCAGGTGGGGGCTGGGGGATTGGGGCCTCTTCGTGGGGACTGTTTCAGAGCATCCAAAGGGGAGACCACAGCTCTCACAGCACCAGATCTGAAGAATGCTCACCCTCCTGCCTAACTCCTGATTGGCCAGGTCACCAGCAGCCCAGCAAGAAGCGTTTCAGCTCAGGGCACCAGAGACCGTGTGAGGAAAGAGGCAGAGCCAGACCACGAGGCCGTAGGGCAGGTGTCCCCATGGTGCTTGGGGCCGGGTTGCTTCAGTGCTGGGAGAAACAAATGTACGTGCAGAGTTTACAGCGTTCCCGGTTTCCTCCGGCGCCCCCTCCCACATTCCTGGCAGGCCCCCTTTATTAACGTGGCACCCTTCCCAGGACATTTTATAGGTCCGTGTGTGTTTTCACTTACGCCCTGATTGGGTTTGATCTGTGTCTCCCCATGAGGAACCTTTAGATCTTGTTCAAGGCCTCCCTGTGCCCCGCCCCTCAGGACATGGGGCTCCTAGGCTCATCTCTCCACCCGACAGCCGGCTCTGGGCATTTTTCCTGCCTTTGGGTTACACCTCATTGGACCCCCAAAGAATGCTCCCCAGGGGACTGACTCACCCCTATCTGAGATGTGTTCTGGCACAGGTCCAGACAGTCAAGTCACCCCCCAGCCCCCGGCCCCGGGAAGGGGCAGCACATCTACCACACCAGGATTTTCACAGGAATGTGCCTGTAAGCGCTGAGTCTCCGCAACAAAAGGAGCCGGAAATGGGGTGCAGAGTAGCTGCACCCACAGAGCCCGGCCTTCCCAAGGGCCTGCTGTCAAGGCGGGGAGTGTCTTTGGAGAGCCAGGCTTTGGGGGTGCTATAAAGGAGGACACCCAGTCACGTTCAGGAGCATGGCTACCCCCCCCCTCCCCTCCTCCAGCTTGTCGTTCCCAGGGTGCTGAGAGGGAAGGGAACAGGGCTGCAGAGAAGGGGGATCGGCTTCCTCTCACCCTCGAGCTCCACTTTCTATCCATCATCGGCCCAGATCGGCTGTCCTCAGCCTCCCTCATGTGCAAACAGCGGTGCCCTGGAACCGTCCTCACTTCAGGGAGTTGGTCCCATGCCCCCACACTGTGGGAAAGGAGACAGTCATGTCCGCAGGGCTGGTGGGGTGAGCGCCACAGAGCTCCACGGCAGAACCCAGCTCCTGTGGTGCTCCTTGAACTTCCACAAAGCTGGTGCCCCAGAGAAACAGCTATGGGCGTTTTCCTGTGAGGCAGTGGTTCTGGAAGAGGCCCGAGTCCCACCAGGCTACGGGGAGGGGGGTAGTTCTTACAGGTACCGCACATCTGGCCAGCAGATGGAGGCCAGCCAGATATGGCCTGTGTCCTCCAGATGGGAGGTGCCTGCCCGTCCGAGTGGGACCCACTTCTAGCCGCTCTGCACGGAGTGTGGCAATGTGCCATGCTCCAAGCCCTCCTGGGGTTCACAGAGGTGAAGCCACTCCCCGCATTGGCCTCTGGAGCCCCACACTATGACACAGGCTCACCACACCTTCATCACCCCATTACTCCCAGTCTCTCCCCCAACACTACACAAACCCGCACATATGCACACACACAAACACCACACAGGTACACAACCACACATGTGCACACACGTGCATGCATACACATTCACACATGTGCACAAAATCACACATACATGCACATGGGTACTCATGCATGCAAACATGATCACACCGTGTGTGCACATACCACAAACATGTACCATGTTCCACGTCACACATTTATACACCGCACATACTCATGTACATGTGTGCACACATACCACATGTACATGTGCAGAGGCACACATGTCACATCTGTGCACATACCACACAAGCATTCACACACAATGCCATGTGTTGCGCATGCACACACCATGCCCATGTAAGTACATATACACATTGACATTTCTGGGGAGCAAGAAAATCCTAAGTAACATCGCTGGCGCACTGTACTGACTCCGCGGCTTGCTTCCAGGAGACAGGAATGCATTTTCGCCCTGGGAAGGCAGCAGGAGGCAGTGGGGCCACCGCGGGGCCATCAGCACAGGCGGCCGCAGCCTCCGCCTCTCTCCCTCCCGGGCTGTGCCCCGGCCCAGCTCCATGCTCTCTTCTGGCTTTCTTCCCTGCTTCAACACAGCCCCAAGTTCACTGATCATGGAGTTTTATCTTGTAGACTACTGAGGGGCTCCCATGTAGTGTTCAGAGGCCCCTGAGCTACTCCTGGTGACTTACACCTCCATGTGAAACCCACAGTGACAGTGCTGCTTGGCCGAGTCATGTTTGGGGCCGGCCCCCAATGCTGACCACACAGTGCTGGAGCACCAGCTGGTGCTAGGAGAATCTGGGGTCTTGCACATATTGTGTGTGCCCCTCATCCTGAGCTGTTTTTCCACTCCTAAAACGTGAATCGTTTCCCCTTACGTCCCCACAGTCACAGAACGTGCATTTTTTAAATTTCTGTTTGTTTAGGGGCCACACCCAGTGGTGTTCAGGAAAACTCCTGGCTCAGTGCTCAGGGGTCACCCCCAGTGGTGCTTAGGGACATGGTGGCCAGCAAGACATGAACACACAGAGCTCCTACATGCAAAGCACATGCTCCAGCCTTCTGAGCCTCCTACCCTGGGTCCTGGCCCCCAATTCCACTCCCTGCTCTGCTGTGGAGACAAGCACGCCCACACACGCACACTTTCTCCTGACACCAGAATCCCAAACCCAGAGCTGTAGGCAGCGCCCTGCATACGCATGGGTGCACTGGGGCAGGACTCTGCTTATCACAGAATGGGTGGTGGGGGGCAGAGCAGTAGAACTTCAGGGCCCTAGCCTTGCATGTAGCCAATCTGGATTTCATCCCCTGCACCCCATCAGGTGTCCTGAGCCCGCCAGGAATGATCCCCAAGTGCAGAGTCAAGAGTAAGCCCTGAGCACAGCAGGGTGTGGCCCCAAATCTCTGCTAACTACAGGGCAACGCTCTCACCCTCCGGGTCTTACTTTCCCTAAGTTGGAATAATTGTTGAGTATAATTTAACATTGCTAACTGTTATTTAATAATTGTTTTTTGAATAAGTTATTAATTGCTGTGTAACAATTGTTAACTACTATAGGAGAGCTGGGCCAAGTGGTAGAGCAGGTACTTAGCACATGTAAAGCTCAAGCATGAGCTGCAGCACCGCCAGCCCCCTTCATAGGTGGGACCCCTATATAATAAATACTCAGAAGCAGGAGAAGAGAACAGCGATGAATCAGTTAGGTCAAGGTCCCTCCTAGTCCTGAAGTCTTTCCTGAACCACTGCTCCACCCTGCTTCCCGAATACACACCACACGGCTCTCTGACACACACCACACGGCTCTCTGATACACACCACACGGCTCTCTGACACACACCACACGGCTCTCTGACACACACCACACGGCTCTCTGATACACACCACACGGCTCTCTGATACACACCACACGGCTCTCTGATACACACCACACGGTTCTCTGACACACACCACACGGCTCTCTGATACACACCACACGGTTCTCTGACACACACCACACGGCTCTCTGATACACACCACACGGCTCTCTGACACACATCACACGGCTCTATGACACACATCACACGGCTCTCTGATACACACCACACGGCTCTCTGACACACATTACACGGCTCTATGACACACATCACACGGCTCTCTGACACACACCACACGGCTCTCTGATACACACCACACGGTTCTCTGACACACACCACACGGCTCTCTGATACACACCACACGGTTCTCTGACACACCACCACGGCTCTCTGATACACATCACACGGCTCTCTGACACACACCACACGGCTCTCTGACACACACCACACGGCTCTCTGACACACACCACACGGCTCTCTGATACACACCACACGGCTCTCTGATACACATCACACGGCTCTCTGATACACACCACACGGCTCTCTGATACACATCACACGGCTCTGATACACACCACACGGTTCTCTGACACACACCACACGGCTCTCTGATACACACCACACGGCTCTCTGACACATCACACGGCTCTCTGACACACACCACACGGTTCTCTGATACACACCACACGGTTCTCTGACACACACCACACGGCTCTCTGACACACACCACACGGCTCTCTCTGACACATCACACGGCTCTCTGATACACACCACACGGCTCTCTGATACACACCACACGGCTCTCTGACACACACCATAGGGCTCTCTGACATACACACCACATGGCTCTCTGACACACATCACGGCTCTCTGACACACACCATAGGGCTCTCTGACATACACACCACACGGCTCTCTGACACACATCACACGGCTCTCTGATACACACCACACGGTTCTCTGACACACACCACACGGTTCTCTGACACACACCACACGGCTCTCTGACACACATCACACGGCTCTCTGATACACACCACACGGCTCTCTGACACACACCACACGGCTCTCTGATACACACCACACGGCTCTCTGATACACACCACACGGCTCTCTGATACACACCACACGGCTCTCTGACACACATCACACGGCTCTCTGATACACACCACACGGCTCTCTGATACACACCACACGGCTCTCTGATACACACCACACGGCTCTCTGACACACACCATAGGGCTCTCTGACATACACACCACATGGCTCTCTGACACACATCACACGGCTCTCTGATACACACCACACGGTTCTCTGACACACACCACACGGCTCTCTGATACACAACACACCGCTCTCTGACACACACCACATGACTCGATGACACACACCACACGGTTCTCTGACACACACCACACGGCTCTCTGATACGTGGCATCCCTGGGGTCTCCTACAGCTGCCCATTTACTGGGAAAACTGACCACCCCAGCCATTTTGGAAAACTGGTCCCGTCTAACCTCTGCTCCCCCCATACACACATACCCAGGGGTCTCCACCACGGTCTTCGACCATCCAGGAAGCACCTTGGTGATAAGGCTCTGGGATGCTCGCTGAGGGCGGCAGATGGCAAGCAGTGCAGTAGCAGCCGTTGTCACATATGAGCCATACAGGCAATCCCAGGCATTGTGTGTCCCCTGAGCGCCTCCTGGGGTGACCCCTGAGCACTGAGCTGCGAGAAGTCCTTGAGACCCGCTGAGTGTGGTCCCAAAATTCAAATGGATTTTAAAAAATAATTGTTTTTGTTTTTATTTTGGGGACCACCTAGCTTACTCTTATCTCTGGGCTCAGGGATCACTCCTGGCAGGCTCAGGGGGCCATATGTTATGCTGGGGATTGACTCCTGGCGAGCCGAGTGTAAGGCAAGCATCCTACCCGTGTACTATCTATATCTCTGCATTCCAAAAAATGTTTTTTAGAAGTACTTTTGTTACTAAGCTTCAGAGAGTCCGAACCAATGTTCCCACCATCCTGACCAGGCCAGATGGGCAAGGGCTATCCAGGAGCAACAGGGAACCAGGCAATGATAGGAGAGGGCCAGCAAAGACCATCAGCAAGGGAGGTGGGAGAGCAGGGCTGGGGCAGATGGCAGCAGCTGTGGTCACTGGGTCTATGTGCAGGAAATGAGAAGCAAAGACTGTCCAAGACACATTCACCAGCACCGGCCTCCTGTAGGACGGTTTTGGGTGTGCCCCAGGCAGAAGGACAGGACACTGGATGCTCACGAAAGTCACTGGCCAAGAGTTGGGTGCAGAGAAGGAATGTGCCCTCTGCATCTACTGCACACACACAATCATGCTTACACACACTCACATGCACACATGCATACATAGTCATTCACACAGACACTCACATTCATTTACACACACTCATGCTCACTCACATACATCTTACACACTCAAACACATCTTACATACATTCAATCTCATTCATACACTTATACACACAAGTTAATCACATATACACACTTACTACATGCTCACTTACACACTCAGTTATCTACACTCACACACTCTTATGTACACTCAAGCACATACACACACTCATGCACACTCACTCATCACGATCACGATCTTCCCGTTGATCATCTATTTGCTAGAGCGGGCACCAGTAATATCTCCATTTGGCCTGTCTCATGCCAGTAGAGCCAGGGGCATTGGCTTGCTACAGGAACATAAAGAGCCTCAAACCATTATATTAGGTCATGGGAATGACCTAATATAATTGTTACTGGAATTTGGCATATCATATACAACACGAGAAACTTGCCAGGCTTGCCGGCGGGAGACAAACTCTTTTAAACACCTCCAAATAAAGCATTAATTGATGAACGGCGCGGCCGCTATGCCGCGCGAGCCAGGCTGTGATGCGCTGGTCTGCTGGGTGGAATTCTGACGAGAGGGAAGTCCAAAAGTGGAAAATGGCGGCGCCCGTGGAGTGAGGAGGGGTGGTCTGGCTTGTTGTGAGGCTCTGCCGAGGTGGTGGGCCAGGGCTAGAACCCGCCATGCCTCCCGACTGCCTCATGAACGGCTGTGCACAGGGAGAGCAAGGAACAGCTCTGCCCCATGTCTGAGAGTCTCTGGACCAGCATACCTGGGCGGACTGAGGAAAAAGCTGCTGCTGGGTGGGTGTCGGTGATCCGGGCTGTGATGGGCTGGTCTGCTGGGTGGAGTTCTGACGAGAGGGAAGTCCAAAAGTGGAAAATGGCGGCGCCCGTGGAGTGAGGAGGGGTGGTCTGGCTTGTTGTGAGGCTCTGCCGAGGTGGTGGGCCAGGGCTAGAACCTGCCATGCCTCCCGACTGCCTCATGAACGGCTGTGCACCGGCTGCCACTCATACACACATACATTTATTTACATCACTATCACTATCACTATCTTCCCGTTCATCATTGATTTGCTCGAGTGGGCACCAGTAACATCTCCATATGTCCTGTCTCATGCAAGTAGAGCCCAAGGGCATCTGCTCGCTCCAGGAACATAAAGAGCCTCAAACCATTATATTAGGTCATGAGGTCTATAATTGTTACTGGTATTTGGCATATCAAATACGACACGGGTAGCTTGCCAGGCTTGCCATGAGGGTGGCATACTCTTGTAGTCACCTCTAAATACAGCATTTGTTGATGAACCACGTGGCCACTTGTGGCCGCTCAAGCCGGGCTGTGATAGGCTCATCTGCTGGGTGGAGTTCTGATGAGGGGAGGTCCAGATGTGGAAAATGGTGGCCCCTCATGGAGTGGGGTGGTCATCTGGCTTGCTGGGAGGCTCTGCTGGGGTGGCGGGCCAGGGCTAGAACCCCCCATGTCTCCCGGGCGCCTCATGAGCGGCTAAGCACAGGGAGAGCCGGTAGCAGCTCTGCCCCATGTCTGTGAGTCTCTGGATCAGCATACCTGGGCCGGATTGAAAAAAAAACTGCTGCAGGGTGGGTGTCGATGATCTGGGCTGAACGTCCACATACTCAGATACACTCATAGTCACATTCACGTGCACTTAGTCACATGATACACACACTCAGTCATATGCATTCTCATAACCCTCAGACAAATACATACTCATACAGACACACACTCAGTCACATACTCAGACACATGCTCACATATTACCACACACTCAGTCACACACTCATACACACATACAGACACTCATACACACTCATTCACACACAATCACATACACTCACTCAGCCACACACACACTCACACACAGTCACTCACACACGTGCACGCACGCCGGGCTCAGCCTCGGCAGGCAGACGACTGAATCGTGCGGGGCGTCGAGCGCTGCCTTGGCCGAGAGCCACATTCCAGAACAGCATCTGTTTCATCTCAAGCCCACGAGCTCTGCACTTCAAGTGGAACCAGAGAGAAAACCTTGGCTCAGGCTGCACGTTTCTTAGAGGTGGGGGTCAGGGGGCCGTGAGCTCCGCCTCCATCAAGTTGTCATGTGAAGGAAAGTCTGAGCTCATGCAAAGCTGGCTCTCAAATTTATGACACTCTCATTCCCAACTCCTCAAGGCACCTACGCAGGAGGTGAGAGGTAACCTGCTGACCCCAACTCAGGTCCCTCTCATGCACCCCAAGTCCCTCCAGTCCCCCAATACCTCTCTGACACATTTGCCTGAGCTCACACTCCATGTAAATCAATGGTCCAAACCCAGGACCACATGGTGTAGGAGGGAAAGAAAGCAGGTGACACCCGATATCTCCCACCCTTAGAGTGTCAGGGTCCCCCCCACTACCCACCTGACTCAGAAAAGGCAACGCCTCTGCGCTTCAACATCTGTGTGGGTGAGTAAGATCTAGAGTTGGATCTAGAGACCACAGGAGCAGAGGAGACAGGCTAGGAGACAGAGCAGCTCCAGAAGGGCCCAGGGTGATAGCACAGTGGGTAGGACACTTGCCTTGCTTACAGCCGGCCTAGGTTCTGTTCCCACCACCCCATATGTTGTCCCAACCAGGAGTTATCCCTGAGCACAGAGCCAGGAGTAAGCCCTGAGCACTGCTGGTTGCAAAACCCTAAAACAAAGAGAGGAGAGAGAGAGAGAGAGAGAGAGAGAGAGAGGAGAGGAGAGACAGACACAGAGACACAGAGAGAGACAGAGACAGAGAGAGAGGGAGGGAGAGATCAGAGAGAGATGGAGGGAGAGAGACAGAGAGAGGGAGGGAGAGAGAGACAGAGAGAGATGGAGGGAGAGAGACAGAGAGAGAGGGGAGGGAGACAGAGAGAGGGAGGAGGGAGAGGGAGGGAGAGAGAGACAGAGAGGGAGGGAGAGAGACGAGAGAGAGAGAGGGAGAGGGAGGGAGAGAGAGAGAGAGAGAGAGAGAGGGAGACAGAGACAGAGAGAGAGGGAGGGAGAGAGAGACAGAGAGAGGGAGGGAGGGAGAGAGAGACAGAGACAGAGATGGAGGGAGAGAGAGGGAGGGAGAGAGAGACAGAGAGAGAGGGAGGGAGACAGAGACAGAGAGAGACAGAGAGAGAGGGAGGGAGGGAGAGAGAGGTTTTCAAGGGGGAAATGACACCCTGGGCCTCCTCGGTGTGTGGGGAGCAGGGTCTTGAGGGTTCCGTGAAGGGATCTCTCACAGAGGCAAAGGGTCCCTGGCTTCCCTGGGCAGCAGGTCTGGTGGGGCGTCCAGGTCGGCCCGCCCCAAACCCCGGGTTCAATACCCTCCAGGAGAGGTTTTCAAAGGCCGCTTGATCTTCCCCATTGGGCAGCCCCCCCCACCCCCCTTCAGATCCACAGGGCTGGAAAGGGAAACCCGCTCCGTGAACAAGGCTGTCGAGTACAGCCGCAGGCAGCATCTCGGGAGCGCAGCAGTCAGCGATGTCAGTTTAAGCCATTGCGCACGGGTCACCGGCTCTCTGAGCCTGGCTTGTCTCCAGCCTGGCCCTTCTAACAAGCTCTTTTTGACTCTGCCTTCCCGGAGCAGAGACCTCAAACAATGGTCGCTTTTAGGGCCAGGCGCTCCACTCCTGTCCACTCCAGCCCAGCCGGCCTGCTCCAGGGCCTCCCCCTGCTGCCCACCTGAAGGGCACAGGCTGGCCCCACAGGTACTGAGCACCTGGGAAGATCTGCCTGCCTGCCTTCCCTCCTTCCCTGCTTTCCCTCCTGCCTTCCCTCCTTCTCTCCTACCCTCCGTCCTCTTTCCCTCCCAGCCTTCCTTCCTCCCTCCCCCACCCTTCCCTCCCCCCCCTCCTTCCCTCCCCTCCCTTCCCTCCCCTCCTCTTCCCCCCCCTCCCCTCCCTCCCCTTCCCTTCCCTCCCTTCCCTTTCTATCTTCCTTTCTCCCTCCCTTCTTTGCCTCCTTCCTTCTTCACTGAGATCAGCCCATGTTTTGCATGACTAGCGCCCCCTGGGGCTATACATTGGTCAGTAGCAAGTGGTCAACAGCTGGTGCTGTCCATTAGGCTCCTGGGCCTCCATGCCCACAGCCTGGAGATTTTCTTCCACCTCCGCCTGCAGGGGTGTCATCCACATGACGGGGTGGGGAGGTGCAAAGCTGCTGGGAACCCTCGCATGGCACCAGAGAGGAGATGAACAGGGAGCAGCTCAGCCCCCGCACCCCGTACACGCAGAGAGCAGGGGCTCCTGACCCTGCACCCCTTTTCCTCCGCTGGCCATCCCCTTCTCGCCTCCTCCGCCTGAAGGGGCTCCCTGGGACAGGCTCACTCATCGGCCTTTGGCCAAAACAAACATGCAAGAAGTTCCTGTGGCCGTCACTGCTGGGGTGAATGAGAGCCTCGCCTGGACATGGACCCTGGAGGCTGCCCTTTGACCTGGCCACCACTCCACTGACAGCGATGACAGAGTCTGCCTCTGGCGTCCTGTCTCTGTCCTTGTGTTCCCACATGCCCTCCTCCATGGCGTTCCCTGTCTCCCCTTCTCTCCTCCTCCCTCCGTTCCTCTCCTCTCTCCTCCCCTTCCCTCCTTTCTGCTCCCTTCCTCTCCTCTTCCTTTCCCTCCTCTCTCCTCCTCCTCCTCCTCCCCCTTCTTTCCCCTCCCTCTCTCCTCCTCTCTTCTCTCTCCTCTCTTCTCCCCTCCCCTCCTTTCCTTTCCCTCTCCCTCTCCTCCTCACTCTTCTCCCCTCCCCTCCCTCCTCTCCTCTCTTCTCCCCTCCCCTCCTTTCCTCTCCTCTCCCTCCTCACTTTTCTCTTCTCCCCTTCCTCCCTTTCCTCTCCTCTCCACAAGGTAAGCCTAGGTTGGCTTCCAAAGGCATTGTGATGAGCTACGGTAAAATGTGAAAATGCTTCTGGAAGTGAAGGTGACCATACTGCCTGGTGACCCAGACCAGCCTGCCCAGGCCGGAGCTCTACAGGACAGCATGTAGGGGCTTGTCCTGCATGTGTCTCTCCCAGTCCAATCCCTGGCACCCCACACAGCCTCTGAGCCCTCTGTGGCTCAGGGTGACCCCAATCACCGCCAGGTGTGGCCCCAACGGACCCTTTCACTCCCCTGTGGGAGAAGCGTCATCAATGGAGTCAGGTGGGGAAAGGGGAGGCCCCATTCTCGCAAATTGGCCCTTTTCACATCCAGTTAGACTCAGCCTTTATCCGCTGGGCGGTGCTGTGCCCCCCCCCCCCCGGGAGCTCTTAGCCCTGTACCCCGGGACAGTGGGGGTGACCATACCAGCATGTGAGGACCCTCAGACACTCCCTCAAAGTGCTCCTCAATCGGACACTTGGGTTGGGACAGCACCGAATGTTGGGGCTGCTTCAGACCCTGCAGCTAAAGGTGGGCCTGCTTGCCGGGCCCCCAATTTCTCCCCAGGGATCCCTGCCCTGCCCTCTGCAGTAAGATGCTGGGGAGCAGGGGAGAGAAAGGGGGCCCTCCCTGGCTTTGCTGCCAGCAGCCCGCCCTCAGCCAGTCTGGGACAGGAGGCGGGAAGGGGGCACATCTGCTGTGGGGGTCCCTGGAGCCAGCTGCGGCAGCCCCCAGGGTAGAGGAGGGGAGGGAGAGAGGGAGAGAGGGGAGAGAGGCTGGCACAGCCTCAGGCATGTGGGCAACGAGAGGGAAAGTGGTCTGGGGGTGCTGAGGGCCAGGGCAAGAGAATACAGTGGCGAGGGAGGGAGAGAGTGGCGTTAGTCACACCACACCCAGGACACACTCAGGCCGAAGAGCTGGGCCATCTGTCTGGCGCACTGAAACAGAAGAGGCCCGGGCCCAGGCGCAGAGGCCGGCACAGCTGGGGAGCAGGTGTCGGGACCCTGCCAGAGAGCAGAACTGCCCCCTAAGGCACATCACAGCCTCCGGCGTGAGCTGAGGGCCTGGCCCACATGGGTGATAGGTGCTGAGGAGACACCTTCCTCCCCGGCCCACATGGGTGACGGGTGCTGAGGGAGACACCCTCCTCCCCGGCCCACATGGGTGACGGGTGCTGAGGAGACACCCTCCTCCCCGGCCCACGTGGGTGACGGGTGCTGAGGAGACACCCTCCCTCCCCGGCCCACATGGGTGACAGGTGCTGAGGAGACACCCTCCTCCCCGGCCCACGTGGGTGACGGGTGCTGAGGAGACACCCTCCTCCCCGGCCCACGTGGGTGACGGGTGCTGAGGAGACACCCTCCTCCCCGGCCCACGTGGGTGATGGCTGCTGAGGAGACACCCTCCTCCCCGGCCCACATGGGTGATGGCTGCTGAGGAGACACCCTCCTCCCCGGCCCACGTGGGTGACGGGTGCTGAGGAGACACCCTCCTCCCGGCCCACATGGGTGATGGGTGCTGAGGAGACACCCTCCTCCCCGGCCCACGTGGGTGACAGGTGCTGAGGAGACACCCTCTTCCCGGCCCACGTGGGTGATGGCTGCTGAGGAGACACCCTCCTCCCTGGCCCACGTGGGTGATGGCTGCTGAGGAGACACCCTCCTCCCGGCCCACATGGGTGATGGGTGCTGAGGGAGACACCCTCTTCCCCCCGGCCCACGTGGGTGATGGCTGCTGAGGAGACACCCTCCTCCCCTGGCCCACGTGGGTGATGGCTGCTGAGGAGACACCCTCCTCCCTGGCCCACGTGGGTGATGGGTGCTGAGGAGACACCCTCCTCCCGGCCCACGTGGGTGATGGGTGCTGAGGAGACACCCTCCTCCCCGGCCCACGTGGGTGATGGCTGCTGAGGAGACACCCTCCTCCCTGGCCCACGTGGGTGATGGCTGCTGAGGAGACACCCTCCTCCCTGGCCCACGTGGGTGATGGGTGCTGAGGAGACACCCTCCTCCCCGGCCCACGTGGGTGATGGCTGCTGAGGAGACACCCTCCTCCCTGGCCCACGTGGGTGACGGGTGCTGAGGAGACACCCTCCTCCCCGGCCCACATGGGTGATGGCTGCTGAGGAGACACCCTCCTCCCCGTCCCACGTGGGTGATGGGTGCTGAGGAGACACCCTCCTCCCCGCCCACGTGGGTGATGGGTGCTGAGGAGGTGCCCTCCTCCCCCGCCCACGTGGGTGACGGGTGCTGAGGAGACACCCTCCTCCCCGCCCACATGGGTGATGGCTGCTGAGGAGGTGCCCTCCTTCCCCCAGCTGGGTAGGCTTCACCCTGAGGCACTCCCCACTTCTCTGCAAGATGGGCCAGGCATAGGAGTGGGAAAATGGCTCCTCGGCCCCCTCTGCCTGGCTGTCCCTGCCCAGCCCACCTGGGCTCACACTGACTGTCCTGCACTCGGAGGGTGTGTGTAGGGAGCGCCACTCCCTCGGGGACTGGGGCCAATGGTGTGTGGGAGAGGACGTCACTCTCCTCCTGAAGGTGTATCTAATCCGGGGCTAAAGGGACCGCTCCGAGGGTTCCGACTGCAGGGGAACTGGACATGTGGTGGGTGACCCCCGCTGGGGGCCCAGAGACACAGTCAGGAAGCGGATGTGCAGAGCCAAGGGAACCTTGGGGCTCTCCAAAGAGACAAGAAAGGGGTCTCCCGCCTCCCATCCATCACTGCCCCCTGCCCCCTTAATTGGAACCAAACATCATCTTTCGGTGGGTGCAAGGGGGTGCCAAGTGCCTGCAGGTGTCTGAGGAATGCTAATAGCCCGATGGGGTGGAGGGCCCTGCATTTGCTTCCCATTAAGCCGCCCCCTTCCTGCGCAGACCCTCCCCCGCCCCGCCACATGCGAGTCTCATCAGCCAATTACCGTGGAAGGCCTTTTGGTCTGGCAGCCACTGGCACCACTAACCACACACAGATGCCAGGTCCTGCACCCCGCAGGGACCCCAGAATAGGGGCAGTTCGAAGAGTTGCCTTTGTTGGTGCTCTAAGTCACATCCAGAGGTGCTCAGGGGCTGAGGCTCTGGAGGGGCTCAGCCTGCGCTGCTTTATCTGGGCTCAGCCTCCGCTGCTTTATCCACAAGACCAACAGCCTCTCGGCAGCCGCTGCCACTGCCAGCCTCAGAGCCCAGCTTCCCACCAACTCCCCAGACAGTGGGCGGGAAAGAAGCCCTCCTGCTCATCGGCCCCCCACTGTCACTCTCCCTGTGGGGGCAGCTGAAGCATTACTGTCCCCGTGAGGGGATCTGAGGTGTCAAGTCACTGCCCTGTGGGGGTATCTGAGGCGTTCCTGTCCCTGTCCCTATCCCAGGTGCTCCTGGGTAATCACAGGTCAGGTATAGGGAGGCAAAGCAAGGAACCAACTGAAAGGAAAACAAACCTTTGGACTCTGCCCGCGGAACTGAGGTTCCCAGAAGAGGTGAGCGCAGGGGATGGCCAGGGCCGCAGTTCTCAAGCAGGGACAGATCACCGGTACTTTGGTGGCAGGTGTGCTGTAGTAACATAAAAGAGGAGAAAGGGCGCTGGAGTGATAACACAGTGGGCAAAGCATTTGCCTTGCACACAGCCCATGCAGGTTCAATCCCCAGCATCCCATATGGTTGCCTAAGCACTGCTAGGAGTAATTTCTGAGTGCAGAGCCAGGAGTAACTCCTGAGCACGCCAGGAAAAAAAAAAAAAAAAAAAAAAAAGGACAGGGAGAAAGGTTGGAGGGATAATACAGCAGGGAGGGCATTTGCCTTGCACACAGCTGACCCGGGTCCGATCCCTGGCATCCCATATGGTCCCCTAAGCCCCAGCAGAAGTGAATTTTGAGAACAGAGCCAGGAATAAGCCCTGTACAACTCTGGGGGTGGCAAAAAAAACCCAAACAAATAAACAAAACAAATAAATTAAAGAAAGGTGAACCTCTGCCCGCACGCAGGCAGGCAGGCACGTGTCCGTGTGTGTTGTCCGTGTGTGTTCTCTTCAGGGAGAGCTCCTCTAAGCACCGGCTTTCTCCCCTAGAAGCCTCGCTGCCTCCTGTCTCTCTCATCTTTGATACCACTCACACAGCAGTAAAGGGCTTCGGTTTTGCAGTGAGGGTATGGAGGTTCCACACTCCCCGAAGAGAATGCCCTTTCTTCTAATGGCCCCTGCGTTTTACTGCTCAAGGAGAAATTTTCATTTTCTTGAGTTAATGTTTTGGTTTGGGGGCCACACCCTCTGGTGTCCAGAAACAACTGTTCGCTTGGGGCTGGGGCTCAGAGCCCTGTGATGTTCTAGGGGCCCAGGGGCCCTGCCTACAGCACCGGGATCAAACTCGGGGGCCCATGCATGCAGAACACACATGCAGTTACTTTTCTTTCTTCCCTTCGACCTTCCCTGGGTTCGAACCCAGGCCCTCATCCAGGCAGAGCTCGACGTCTAGCCTTGAGCTCACCCCCAGGCCCAGGACTCCCCAGGACCTACGTCTCGGCTTTCTCCTTTGGGCCTTCCAGGGTGAGCCTGCTGCAGTGTCTGCTCTTCAGAAAGGGCTGGGGCTACCCTGGCAGCTCGTGCCCCCTCCCAGGCGAGGCCATGAGGCTCGTAGGCAGATGCAGAGTGGCCCAGGAGTCGCAGCAGCTCCATCTGCCTCCAGCTTTCGGGGTTTCCTGAGCCTCGCAAGGGGGACCCTGAATCTTAATGAACCTCTTGAGCTGCTTCAGAAACAATGAATCAAAACCAGCTGGAAGCTGCCCTCCGACCCGGCTAATGACTTGTTTATTATCAGAGCAGCAGTGCGTCATATAAGTGAGTCTCAAAGTGTTGCTGATTGGCACAGAGCCAGTCAATAGCGCCACAGAAATCTGAAGGTGCTTCCAGGGGACAAGGCTCGGCGCCAAGTGCTCCCCTGCCAGGGGCCGTGCACCCCTGCTCTCTGCTGGCTTCTGCCCAGGACGCGTCCCTGGTGAGAGAGACGTTTGCTCTGGGGCTGCGGAAAGGAAAGAACTGGAGGACTGGAGGAGGTGATGGGGCGGGGACACTCCTGCAGGTGGGAAACGCCAGTTCTACCGATCGCCAGTGACACAACCATACAGAAAAGTTGCAGAAGAATCATGGCCCACTGTTCCAGTGGGCCTCAGCCCAAAAGTGTAAAATTCAAAAAAATTAAAACCAAACAAACCAGAAAGGAGGGAGCAGACAGCTAGTACTGGGGTGGGTCACTTGCCTTTCATGTGCCTGGGTTCAAGTCCCCGCACCCCAAATGGTTTCCTGAGCCCTGCCAGGAGAACCCCTGACTGGGGGAGCCCAGGACTAAGCCCTAAGCACCACCCAGTGTGGCCCAAACACCAAAAAACAAGGAAGACCTGCAGAGCAAGGGCCGTGCCCAGAGGACAGTCGAGGCAATGCTGCCTTGAATTGCCCTCCGTGCCCACCTGCCTCTAAGCCCCCGTCTTAGAGCAGGGCTCAGCACGCAGAGGCAAGCATTGGTGCTGTCTCAGAGCAGGGCTCAGCACGCAGAGGCAAGCATTGGTGCTGTCTCAGAGCAGGGCTCAGCACGCAGAGGCAAGCATTGGTGCTGTCTCAGAGCAGGGCTCAGCACGCAGAGGCAAGCATTGGTGCTGTCTTAGAGCAGGGCTCAGCACGCAGAGGCAAGCATTGGTGCTGTCTCAGAGCAGGGCTCTGCACGCAGAGGTAAGCATTGGTGCTCAGTCTCCAGAGCAAATCCATTGAGGAGACTACTCTGAGCAGATCACTGGCCTCCCCCCGGGCTGCACGCCCCATACCCCCGGCCCGGCTCACCTTCTTTCTCTTTTTCTGAAGCTTCCCCATATGGAGTGTCCACAGCAGCCAGCCACTTTGGGGTTCACGCATAAAGGAGGCTTGATGAAGCAGCCTTCTAAGGTAGCTTTGTTCTTTGGGGGCTGGAAGGAGCTCCCCAGAGTGATGCTGGACAAACTGAGCTTAGGGTTCTCTGCTGGGGCCTGAAGATGCGATGCTGCTGGGCTGCGCATTGCTGGGGACCACAAGGGCCAGCCCAGTGGTCTCTGGGCGCCCCACCGGCTCGCACCTACTGGAGCCCTGGGCACCATTCAGTGCTGGGGACAAACTCAGGTTCTGGAGCAAAGCGTGTGTTCTTTCTTTATAAAATTTGCTTTGGGGCAATACCCAGGGGCTACTCCTGGCCCTGTGCACAGGGATCGCACCTGGAGGAACCATAAGGGATGCCAAGGATCAAACCCAGGTCGCCCTACACACATGCTACCTGCTCTGCTAGCTCTCAAACCACTAGCATGTGCTCTTGGCCACTGAGCTATCTCCTGGGCCCCCTATGAATCCATTTAAATTTTTTTTTATAAACTGTGCATTTAATTTTTTAATTGCTTTTAAAAAGTTGGTTTGCCGTGATCTAGACTTAGAACAAGTGCTCCTCTCGGCCTTGCTGTCAAGTCTTGCCTCCTTTCTTTTTCTTCCGTATCCCCAGGGCCTCGGTCCTTCCAGAAACTCCAGTATGTGTCTTCTTTAGGAGGGAAATACCTTTGTCCACTGTACACTCTCACGGGTTCTCTGGGGACCTACATGCATGGGGACAAGAGTCAGGAACGAGCTTCCGGGCCCTGGGTAATGGCAGCATCTTCCCTGGGTCTCTTCGCAAAGGTTTGTGGCTCGGGCGCTGACGGAGAGTGAGGTCTGCCGGTGACTGCTCTTCCATAGTGCTCACACAGCCCTGGACCCGGGTGGTCACTGCATCTTCTGGGAAGTTAAGAAATGTTCCCACCTGAGGGCCCCTTTGACCAGTCCAGAGGTGCTAGACTCAGAGTGAGGCTCCAGCGAGGACTTCAGCAGGTCCTGCCGCAGTGGGAAGCCCCCGCCCAGCACTGCGCCGCAGGAACGGAGCCTGCCCAGGAACCTGCCCTTCTACAGAAATCAGGGCCCTGAATGTACAGATCCACAAAGCTGAAGGTCACCCAAAGAAGAGACCCACCCCTCCCCTGGCCGGCCCTAGCAGCTCCCTCCCTGGCCCTAAGTGGCCCCTACCCTGTCACTGTGCCCTGGGCACTTGGGGCAATAGCCAATCACTCTGCGGACATCCGGCAGTGCTGTCCAGAGGCCCAGAGGCCCCGGAAGGCCATCTGTGTGGACAAGCTTCCAGGCGGCCAGGCAGAAATGACTGAACTGATAAGGAGAGAGGGGCTGAGAGGGCTGCTGGGCTCAAGGCTGCAGTAATGAAACTTCACGGGAGCACAGCCTCTGGGCAGAGCAGCTGGAAGCCAGCAATCCCATGGCTGTTTCTTTGGAGACAAAGAAAGGCCTCGGCTCCCTGCACTGAGGTCAGACTCAAGGTAACCCAGGGAAATGGCAGAGGAATTTATGCAGTGAGGAGGCAGCTGGTGTGACAAGCTGTCTGTTGACTACTGTTGCCAACATGGTCGCCTTGCACCAAGCCTTGCACAATGGTCTCCTAAACGACCCTGGAGAGCTCACGGCAGTGGACATGAGCCTGATGGACAAGAGTCCAGGGGACATGTGCCTGATGGGAGAGAGTGTGGGACATGCATCTAGAGGCTGAGAGCCCAGAGAGTCACTGCAGGAAGGCGGCAGGCCTAGCCACAGCCGAGGCTCTCCAGCCATGACAACACGGGCGACCAGGGCGGACACAGTGACAGTTGCTACAGTGACAGTTGCTTCCCGGGTTCCTCCAAGCGATCCCCACAGCCCAAGTTCACTCCCAGCACCTGCCCCTCACATGTCCTTGGGGCCGACTCCCTTGAGATGCGGGACAGCCTCTGCTGGCAGTGGGGATGGCAGCAGCCATGTGGGGACCCCCATAGCCCCCACAGCACCACCAGGCACAGCCCTAGAATCTCCCACCTTCAGCATTGCCGCAGGGGTGGGGGTGGGGTGCTGGCACTAACACCAGTCCAGCGGGCCAGTACACCTGGGGGCACAGCTGAAGTGGAGAGGCATAGTGACCCCCAGAGTACAGGAAACTCCGGGTGATGCAGCCCCCAGGGAGCCTGTTCCAGCTTCCCCATGGGGGCTCACCCTGCTCCTCTGCCCTCTGCCTGACCTTGCTCTGCAGCTAGGGCGCCCAGCGGGGCGGCTGGAGCCCTGCCAGGTTCCATCCATCAGAACCCCCAGCCCCGCCCCGCTCCCACCACTCCCAGCGTGAAAAAGTCCGATGAGGGTCCATCACAGCCCTGCCCCCAACCGCAGGGCGCCTGGGAGACGGAGCAGGATGAGCCTCGCCCCTCAGCCGCCTTTCTCTGGGCTGACAGGCCCCCTCCCACCTGGTGACCCTGGGGCTCACAGTCAGAGAACTGGGACAGACACAATGCGGGGATTTGCATGTGATTTACATGACTGTCTCCTCCCCAGAGCTGCCGCACCTCTGCCCAGGCAGGTCTGTGTCCCACCATGGATGCTGGGGGGGCTCTAGGCACACTGGCTGGGGCCGTCCCTCCCCAGGCACCCAGAGAAAGGCAGAACACAGGTCTGTCCGCTAACCCCACAATTCCAGCTTCTGTCCGGCTCAGGCAGGGGGCTGGAGGGTGGGAGCACGGGGCCAGGTAGGCCCTAGCGGGGCACAGAGCTGGGGACAGCACTAACAGCTCCCACAGAAAGCAGCCACGGCTGTGTCCTCCCCACCCCCAGCCAGAAGCTTCCGGAAGTTCATGGGCACAAAGAGCTGCGCTTTCCTGCTACCATGGACAGCAAATGGGACCAGCCTGAAACTCTGGGGGTGGTGGGTGACTCCTCCCTGTCCGCTAGCCCTTAGCACTTGGCTTCGGTCCCCAGAGACAGAGTCTGGGCCGTCCCTCCCTGAGCCGTGCATCACATGCCCTGGGCACTGCAGGGTGCTCACCGCTGGGCCCGGCATCAGGAGTGACCCCAGCCCCCAGGAGGAAAAGCCAGTGAGCAAAACAACCCAGGAAACCTCAGGCTTGGACATGGTCCCTTGAGACTTGCAGGGTCGCTGGTCAGAGCCAGGTCCTCAGGGTGTGTCCAGGACCCCATCGTGCTGTCTCCTCCTCAGGAGATTCTGTGGGGATTCTGGGATGTCCCGACAGGCCCCACACCAGGACACTGTCAGCAGGTCAGACAGCCCAGAAATGGCCCCCAGCGTTCCCACGCCTCTGCAGTGCACAGCCTCAGCTGACCCCCAGAACTGCCCCCACCCCAGGCTTCAGCACAGGCCCTTAGGGGTGGTGCAACCTGTGGACAAAACCCTGCTGTGTATCGGACAGTAGCGCTTGGTGGTCAGTGACAGGAAGTGAGCAGTGACCCTACACATCTGTGCCTCAGTTTCTCATAAATCAGGCGAGAGCTGGGGACCCCGAGTTGAGTCCCAACACTTCCCTGTACCCCAGCACTTATGACCCCAAGCACGGGCAGCTGTGCCCTTGGTGACCCTAGCACTGGGCATTCAGCTGGCCATCCCAGCGGGTCCCCACCAGAAGTCACGTGTTGGACTTCCCTTGCTGTGCCTGTGCCAGGACAAGGGCGTCCACTATGCATGGCACCAAGGCTCTGTGGGAGGTATGGGTGCAGGGGAGGGAGGGGCCAGGCCTCTCCAGAGTGGACAGGGCCAGGGAGTGGGTCCCGTCAGGAAGGCAAGTCTCCCGCCACCCCGTCTTTTCTCAGGTGCAACCACCCACTGTCCGCCTCAGCCCGGGCGTCCTCTAGGGGTACCTCGCACTGCTGGCCTGCTGGTCCTGCAGATGTCACCCAGTGTCCCGTACAGGTCTCGCACAGGAAAATGTTGGGGTTCTCTCTGCAGCGCTCCCGAGCTCCCGCAAGGGCCCAGTCAAAGCACTGCTGTGAGGATGGGGTGAACTGAGCTCTCGCCCGCTGGCCCTGCCCCGCTCACCTCCACGCCCCGACCCAGCTGCCGTCTCTGGGGACCTGGGGAGCTCAGACACTCTGCCACAGACGGGCCCCTGACATCACAGACACGAACAGAACCTGCGGGGGACCCCGGACACACCTGCAGGTGAACCCCAGCCTGAGACAGGGTGCAAGGGTGCACGGTTGGGCTCCAGGCCCCGGGCTCGGGCAGTGGGCTGGCTGAAAGCTTGGCTGCTGGGAGAGAGGAAGGAGGGAATCAGGGGCGGGGGCACACTTCAGACTCATTATCCACAGTCCCCTCTGCTTGCACCATGAGGCCCCTAATCCGGAGTGAAAAGCAAACGGTCCCGCCCCTCTCTTGTCCCACTTCCTCTAATCAGCCAGGGCCTGGCTCCTGTCTGCACACAAAGGTTCAATTAAACTATCCTGGGGGTTCCAGTAATTGGGTCCCAAAGGGGGCGGTTTCCACAGAGAGAGCGCGCCCCCAGCCACTGGGAGCCCAGGGGGCGCAGAAAGGGAGGCGAGGAGGAAGGCCCCAAACACAGCACTGAGGAAACGCTCTCCCCCAACCTCACACCCACAGATTCTGGTTGCCTGTGACCGGCCTCGGGGAGGAAACGCATCTCCGAGAAGAGCCCCAGCCTGCCTCAGATGCACCGTGACCCTCACGACGTTACAGCACTCCACAGCTGCCGGCACTCAGGAACCCCCCACACCACCATCTGTGGTAAAATCAAAACACCTGCGTGGCGAGGGCACTCGGGAGTTTGACCACATGCTGGAGGCCCCGGTTCAACCCCAATACCTCAAAGTTCCCCAGCCCTGCCAGTAGCAACCCCGAGCACCAAGCTGGGGAGTCACCCCTGTATCACAACCCAGGTGTGACCCCCAAACCAAAGAAGTCGGGCACTGCTGACCAGCTCCTAAAGCTCCTGAGTCTCCTGGGCCTTACAGGAGTCGGGCGGGCGCTCCTGGTCCTGGGACAATCTGAAACCCAGAGACCAGAGAAGTCTACATCCACCTCCCAGAACCTTCCACAGCTGTGTTACCTTCGAGACTGGAAGGCTCTCACACAATGCAAGAAATATCTCCCCTCCCCAACAATGGCCAGGAGCCCACTTGCCATGAGAAACTCTCCGGCCACGTTTCAGGACACGGAGACTCGAGCCTCCAGGATTCTAGAAGACTCAGCTCACATGTGCGAAGCCCTGGGTTTGATCCCTAGCCCTGAGAGAGGAGAGGGGGCGGAAGGAGAGGGATCCCCTGGCACAAAGTGTTTATTTTCGTTTTATTTTTCTGTTTTTGGGGCCATATTTGGGAGGAGACTCCCAGTAAGTGCTCGGGGACTGTGTGGTGCCAAGCTCGAGCCAGGGCCTCTGCACGCAGAGCAGGTGCTCAGCGCTCCGTGCCCTCCCAGCCCTGCCCGGCCTTCACACCAGTGCTTTCTCTTAGCCCTGCTTTCTTTTTTAATCTTTGGCTCCATCTTTTTTTTTTTTTTTTTTTTGGTCACACCCGGCAATGCTCAGGGGTTACTCCTGGCTCTGCACTCAGGAATTACTCCTGGGGGTGCCCGGGGACCATATGGGATGCCGGGGATCGAACCCGGCTGGCATAGGCCGGCGGCGTGCAAGGCAAACACCCTATCCGCTGGGCTATCGCTCCGGCCCCTTCATCTTTTTTTTAATAAGTATTTTATTATACCACCGTGAGATACACAATTACAAAGATGTTCACACTTGGGTTTCATACAGTGCTCCAGCACCCATCCCTCTACCAGTGCCCATCTCCCACCACCAACGTCCCCGGTTCCCTCCCCTCCCCCCAGCCCGCCTCCATGGCAGGTTCTTTATTTCTTTCCCTTTCTCTCTCTCTCTCTTTCTCTTTTCCCTTCCCTTCCAGACTATGGATTACAGAACATACATTAAAGGGTTGTTGTGTGTATCTTTTTGCCTGTATTTAATGCTCAGTTCTAGGTTGGTATTAGTACTTTCGACAATTGTTAGCACACTCTTCCATTTTCTGTCTTACCTAGCCTCTGACTCCCATGCATTTGTGATAATTTCCACCTTTAACAAAACCTCCTGATACATGTTTCACTTGACCTTGGATATTGGTATCATAATATATATATATATATATATATATATACATATATATATATATATGTCATGCAAATAAATGCAGTCATTCTATATCTGTCTCTCTCCTTCTGGCTAATTTCACTCAACATGATCTTCTCCATGTCCATCCATTTATAGGCAAATTTCATAACTTCATTTTTCCTAACAGCTGCATAGTATTCCATTGTGTAGATGTACCAAAGCTTCTTTATCTAGTCATCGATTCTAGGGCACTCTGATAGTTTCCAGATTCTGGCTATTGTGAATAATGCTGCTATGAACATAAAAGTAGGGATGGTGTTTCCACTGCATATTTTTGGTTTCCCAGAGTAGATTCCCAGGAGTGGTATGGCTGGATCAAATGGGAGTTCAATTTCTAGTCTTTGGAGAATGTCCATATTGTTTTCCAGAAAGGCTGTACCAGCCAGCACTCCCAGCAACAACGGATGAGTGTCCCCTTTCCCCCACATCCACGCCAGCACTTGTTGTTGTTGCTCTTTTGGATATGTGCCAGTCTCTGAGGTGTGAAATGATATCTCATTGTTGTTTTGATTTGCATCTCTCTGATGATTAGTGATGACGAGCATTTTTTCATATGTTTTTTGGCCATTCAATTTCTTCCTTGTTGAAGTTTCTATTCATTTCTTCTCTCCATTTTTTGATGGGGTTGTTTGTTTTCTTCTCGTAAAGTTTTACCAGTGTCTTTGGCTCCCTCTTAAGAAGAGCCATCACACACAGGCTGGGTTGGACACGAGAGTTGTCATCTGGGCACTGGGGACGGATCCGCATGTCAATAAAAGAGGTCCTGTTCTGTCTGTAGCTCGGTGCCATGCGCCAGCAAGAGCAGGGGGTCCTCCGGCTACTTCATTCTACTTGCAGACTCTTATCTCTGCACCCCTGACCAAAAGAGATCTTACAATATCTGGTGCCCAACGTGGGCCTAAGAGAATGTTTCTCCTACAGCCTCGAGCACCTGCGGTACCTGTGCAAGAGGCCTAGACCAAGGGCTCCAGCTGATCCTGACTACTGCTCCCGCAGGCAAAAGTCTCTCGGCACCCCTGGAAATCCACCTCCTCTGCGTGAACCCCCAACTTCACCCGAGACTGCCGCTGGCTCATTCCAGCACGCACAGGTTTGGGGAGACTGTGCTGGACCCCAGGCAGGGAGCCTGAGAAGAACCGGGAGGGGACCAGCCGGGCAGAGGAAACAGGGGGCCACATGACTGCAGCGGGGACCTCCACGGAGAGATGCCTCCAGGGAGATCCCAAACCTCCTTGTTTCCTCCCCTCTGCCCCTTCCCGGCTGGGCTGCTGAGAGTCCCTCCAGAGCTGGGCCTGCTCACAAAGGTTGGGGCAGCAGCCCCCAAGTTTGGAAAAGACGGAACGTGACAATGGGCCCCCAGGAGCTCAGGGCAGGCTGGGGTGTGAGGCTAGGCGGCCCCTGAGCAGCAGTATGTGAAGTCTGTAGGGAGCAGGTGGGGCCCACAGGAGCCGCTCCCATGGTAGGACACCCAGGAGGGAGAGCGGGGCCAGGAGTGGACCAGGGAACCAGCGTGGGATTAGGAGTCTCCTGTTCCCATTAAAACAGCCCTGGAGAGGCCTGTCCTTGCAGCCATGCCCGGGTGCGGGTGGGGAGGGGGTGCTGCGAGACCCCCTTCTGTGGGGCCACCCCAGCCCCTGTGCTGCACGCCTGAACTTGACTGACAGCTGAGGGTATGGGGCGAGAGCAGGGCCACAGCCCCAGACGGAGCGGTCAGGAGGGGCTGGCCCTATGCTCAGGCACCCTGTGTCCCCGCTCTGTCCTCCCGCCCCTGTCCCCCTGCTTGTCCCCCCACTGCCATCCTGACAGGAGCTCCTGCTCCCTCACGCCACAGCGGCCCCTCGCACTCTATGGTGCTGGCCAGTGCCCGCTGTCCACTGGCTGCACTAGGACGGGGCCTTGTAACTGGTTCTTGGCTCAAATGCCCGTCTGTCCCCATCTGGCTCCGACTGTTTGAGGAAAGGTGACACCGACGTGATGGTGTCCACAGGGCAGGTCTAGGAGAGAGAAAAGGGGACCCCGGGGCAGGAAAGGAAGGTGCTGGGGTGGGGCACTGGACTGTGAGGGAAGGACCCTCCGGATGCACTTACTGGAGTAGCAGAAGGACGAGAACAGAGCGGAGGACGTTCGGTGGGCTGGACCTTGGCCCTGGGTTCTGTCCCCTTCACTGCCTGTGCCCCTCAGCAGCGCCAGGACAGACCAACACCGGAGCACTGCCGGTGTGACCCCCTACTTTTCAGGGGGCCATACTTAGTGGTGCTCAGGGCTTCCTCCTGGCTCTGCATGCAGGGATCACTCTTGGAGGGCTTAGGGGCTCATATATGGCGCCAGAGATGGGACCCGGGTGACCAGCCCACCTTTCTATTGCTCTGCCACCCTTTCGGTAAAGGAGTAAAAATACTTTCCAACCCATCTTACGTCACCCGGTACTGCTGCAGTTGCAAGACCCCCGCAGGCATCTTCATGGTGACAGTAAAGGAGAGCCGGAGGAGCACCCGCTTGCTCCAGCCATCCCCGATGTGTCTCACGTTGCTTCCCCTGCCCCGAGGTCGGGCTCCTCCGCGCCTGCTCACGGAGGGTCAGTGTAAGGATGAAGTAGGCGTGTTCCACAGCCCTTAGCACAGCCTTTACCCGCTGACTGCACAGAGGTCACGCTGTGATATTCTTCTATTCTTTTAGTTGGCTTTTGAGCCACACCCAGCAATGTTCAAGGGTTACTCCTGACTCCGCACTCAGGAATTACTCTTGGCAATGCTTGAGGGACCATATGGGATGCCAGGATCGAACCCGGGAACCCGGGTCAACTGCTGGACGGCAAACGCCCTCCCTTCTGTACTATGGCTCCTGTCTGCATTAGTCTAACTCTGGGTCCATGACTTCATCTCCATTCCCCTCTTGACCCTGAGGGTCAGGACCCTCAGAAGCTGGGCTCTGGGATGGTGGACAGACTGTGTGGACAGTCTGTGTGATATTCAAATGCTGTATGAGTCCATCTGTGAGAAAATGAACGCGGGCACTTGGGAGCTGTGTCAGGTGCCCATCGGCAGGGAGGGTCCCGTGGTCTCGTTCCTGACCTTACACCCCCGCAGCTGCTCCACCAGCCACCAGCGGTCCGAGCTCTCAGGAGAAGGTTCACGCTGCTTTGCTTGAGGCGCCAGCGCCAACAGCGGCGTAGAGCCGGAAAGCGGCCCAGATGCAGCTGCAGCCTCCTGCGCCACTAATGAGTCCCAGCTCAGTCTAAATTTAGCCATTTTACACGGAGGAGAGGGAGAGGGACTGTCTGCAGGGAGCCCAGGAAACTTCAGGGAAGTGTGGGGGGACAAGCAACATATGGGGGGACCCGAGAGAAGATGCCGGTGGCGGGGCAGCCCTCAGGACCCAGGGACCCAGCACGTCAGTGCTCAGTTGCTCCCGTATCCGTGGAGCGCCCGGCTGGAGGCCCCAGTGCCTTCCTGGAAGGGTAGCTGGAGCCTGCCCCCGTCCAGCTGTGCCATCTCGGTTCCGTCTCCCACCGCTAGACATTGGACGCTTCAGAGGTGCTTTGTGCCCTTGGGAGACTGCTGAGATCTGCAGTCCACAGGGGTCCAACACCCTCGGAACGCCAGTGAGAGCTGGAGTGTCCGTCGCTCACTTAACCCCTCAGAGCGGAGAAAGATCTAGACGGGGCTCAGTGATCAGGAGACTGTCTGGCACCCGCATGCCTCTGGGAGCCCCGGAGCTCCCGCTCTCTCCCTCCTCCTGCGAGGAGCCGTTCACAGCCCAGAAAGAGGCACAACGAGGGGGCCCCAAGTGTTCCGGCGGCCAGACCCAAACCTGGCTTCTCCCCACGATCATCTCCTGACTGTGGCTGTAAGCGGCAGCTCTTTCCCTTCCTTCAGGGGCGACCAGGATGGAGTGAGAGAGAGAGAGAGAGAGAGAGAGAGAGAGAGAGAGAGAGAGAGAGAGAAGAGAGAGGAGAGACAGAGGAGAGAGGAGAGAGAGAGAGAGGGGAGGCAGGGAGGGAGGGAAGGGAAGGGTAGTAGAGGGTAGCAGGGAGCCGTGTGAAGGACTAGAGAGAGCCCTGGGCTCCTCCCTGCCCTGCAGTCCCTGAGCACTTACTTCCAGGACCCACCCTTAAGCATCCAGCAGTGGGGAACCCCAGCCATCGCTGGGTGTGGACCCGCGCCCCTGAAAAGAAAAAGAAAAAGGGAGAAAAGTAGAGGGTCCCTGTTCTCTTTTTTTGCTTTTTGGGTCACATTCGGCGATGCTCAGGTGTTACTCCTGGCTCTGCACTCAGGAATTACTCCTGGCGGTGCTCGGGGGACCATATGGGATGCTGGGGATTGAACCCGGGCCATAGGCCGGTTGCGTGCAAGGCAAATGCTCTAACCCGCTGGGCTATGGCTCCGCCCCATGGGTCCCTGTTCTTTATGGCAGCTCAGGACTTCAGCTGAATCTGAGCTGATGCTTCTGCAGAGAGCGGGAGGGGCCGGAACAGACTCTGCTTGCGGGAGACCCAGGACCTACCCTCAGCTTCCCCCAAACAAACAAACAAAAATGAGAGTGAGCTGCTGGGGCTCGGCCTGAGACATTTGCTTCACATGTGCAAGGCCGGGGTTTCATCTCCAGCACCACAAAGCAGAGAAAAATAAGTTGACTAAATGCGGCACACACACACACACACACACACACACACACACACACACACACACACACAGAGTGAATGCCCCTGTCTGCAGCTGCGTCTGTCCCTCTGATATCTGGCATATTGGATCCAGCTTCTCCCCAAACGGGGCCATTTAAGGAGAATTGTCACTTCCTGTCTGCTCCCACCAATAAAATCAAAAGTAGTAGAAGTAGTAGAAGTAGTAGTAGAAGTAGAAGTAGAAGTAGAAGTAGAAGTAGAAGTAGTAGTAGTAGCAGTAGCAGTAGTAGTAGCAGTAGCAGTAGTAGTAGTAGTAGTAGTAGTAGTAGTAATTGCAGAAAGAAATGGGAATCTAAAACCAACGTTCTGATGACTCAAGAGTGAGAGCCGGAGCGATAGCAGGTTGAGGGTTTGCCTTGCACAAACAGTCCCCGGCACCCCATATGATCCCGAGCACTGCCAGGAGTGATTCCTGAGTGCAGAGCCAGGAGTAACCCCTGAGCACCAAAAAGAAAAAGAAAGAACACGAGTGGGAAACAAGCTGTCTAGAGGAACGCGGCCTCACACCCAGAGAACTGCAGTGCCTTCTTGGATAAAGGAGCCCCAGGTCCTCCCCAGTCGCTGCCTGCAGCAACCCCTGAGCACTGAGCCATGAGCAGCCACTCTCAGCACCACCAGGCGTGGCTCCAAACAGCAAGCTGGAGAGACAGTACAGCTAGGAGGGCATTTACACAGCCGACCTGGGCTCCACCCCGGCCCTCTCTATGGTCCCTCGAGCCACAGCAGGAGTGATCCCTAAGCACAGAGCCAGGAGGAAGCCCTGAGCAGCGTCTGCTGTAGCACCAGAACAAAAACACCAAACAATCAGGTGGAGGCCGCCTGCCGGCCTGCTATGGACACTGGCCTCACGTCTGAAGCCTGGAGCTGGGACCACTCTCACAGGGTGAGCTGTTGGACCCCTGACCCATCCGTGGAGCAGATGGGCACATCCTGCCGCTGCCCGGTGTGAGCCCAGCAGGCACGGGTCCGAGAAGCAGAGTTGTGATGTGCGGAGCTCTCCAGCTTCCCGCTGGGATCCCCAGAGATGCCTCTACTGGCTGCTGTTTCCGTGGGATTCCAGCCAGAGCCGCTAACCCCTGGTGCATTTAAGGGTTGCTGAGGGACTTTTCAGGGTGGGGGATGTTTGGGTCATGCCTGGTGGGGCTTGGGCTGAGCCAGCATCCCACCTGCTGTACTGTCGCCCCAGTCCTGTGGACACTTTCTAGGAAACTTCCCATTAGGCCCCCTCACCCCTCACCCCTGCAAGGCTGGGCACGGGCGGGCATGTGTGTTTGGAAGCCAGCTTGGGCATCAGGCCTCTGGAGTCCACTGCTGCTCCCCGAGGCTCCTGCTATCGGGAGCCTGTACCCCAATCTGCTGGACCCCGCCCTCCTTGCGGCCACGCTGGCGAGACCCCCAGGCTGCAGTGCGTCCCTTCAGTCGGGAGGGAATCTGCCGCCTGGTGGGTGTCTGAGGGTCTGAGGAGCGGCCACAGAAACCCCCCAACCCCACCCCCCAGGCCAGACTTTCGGGGATCCTCCTGGGCTGAGCACAGGACAGGATGCGGGGGGACACGGCACAAGGGCCCCGGTGACAGCTCTTGTCATGGACACGGGGACAGCACAGCCCCTCAGAGCGTGTCCCGGCCCCCAGCCCTCTCCTGGGGATGAGGACAGCACAGCCCCCAGAACCTGTCCCGGCCCCCAGCCCTCTCCTGGGGATGAGGACAGCACAGCCCCCAGAACCTGTCCCGGCCCCCAGCCCTCTCCTGGGATGTGAGGACAGCACAGCCCCTCAGAACCTGTCCCGGCCCCCCAGCCCTCTCCTGGGATGTGAGGACAGCACAGCCCCCCAGCCTGGCGCCTGGACGCCTGGAACAAAGCGCAAGTGTCCCCCTGCGTCTGCCCCTGCGGCAGCTGAGTGACAGGTCGGCCAAGCAAGCGCCGCGTGACAAACACAGACGCGGGTGGGAACAGGGCCTTGAGCACGCCTTGAGCCCCCTCATGCGCTTGGGCTCCTGGAGTCCTGGTCTCCAGCGTTCCCACCCTCCTTTCCTGACGGCTCCAGAGCGGTGAAAGGCTGCCCCTGCTCCCCCGCACCCGTTTTCACTCAGGGCTGAGGTTCAGAGAGGACCCGGCCCAGGGTAGGGGAGACGGGGAATCCTCATGCCAGCTGCTCTGCAAAGCCAAAGACACTTGGGCTTGGCGTGGCCTGGCGAGACGACTGCAGCGGCCCAAACACCAGCCCCACACACCGCCTCTGCTCTGGAGCCCTGCGCATGTGGAGTGGCCGGGAGCCTGGATTGCAGGCGCCACCCACACCCTCCCGGCACCCCCACACCCATGCCCGGGCGTGAGCCCTGACGCCACGGCAGGTTCCCCAGGCCCAGGGTCTCCTACCTCAGGGCTCAGCAGACGAGGGGCTGCTGGGAGGGTGTCAGGTGCCTGGGGGGTCTGGGCAGGGCAAGACTCCAAATGCCAGTCTTGGGCGACCCTCGGCCCACACCGTGACTGTGCGACCCCTTGGCGTCCTCTCCCCAGGCGTGCGGCAACGGAGCCGCCTCTGCTTTTGCCAAGGCCTGTGCAGCCCCCCACACGCTTACCGTGCTCAGGGTCCCAAAGAGCAAGGAGTGGGGTGATGTCGACTCTGGGGGGATGGGGAGGGACTGTTTGTGCCCCAGGAAGGGAAGTGGGACAGAGACTCTCCCCCTGGGGGAGAGAGAGTGAGCGAGAGTGAGAGAGAGAGTGAGCGAGAGAGAGCAAGAGAGTGAGAGAGAGAGAGAGAGGAGAGGGAGAGAAAGGGAGAGAGGGAGAGGGGGAGAGAGAGGGAGAGAGGGAGAGGGAGGAAAGGAGAGAGAGGGAGAGAGAGGGAGAGAGGGAGATGGAGGAGGGAGAGGGAGAGAGAGAGAGAGAGAGGGAGATGGAGGGAGAGGGAGAGAGAGAGACTCCTAGAAAATCCTGCAGCTTTAGACAGGAAACGGCCTGAAGGGGCCAAAAAGGGCGAGCAGCAGTTAGGCTTCAGCAGGATCATGTGTCAGTGTGAATGTGTGCACGAGTGTGCATGTCTTCCTATGTGAGTGAGTACAGTGTACGTGTGCGCGAGAGAGGGAGACAGAGAGGGAGAATGAGAGGGAGGGGGGAGAGGTGGGAAGAGAGGGAGGGAGAGAGGGAGGGAGAGCAAGAGTGAGAGAGGGAGCGAGAGCGAGAGAGAGAGAGAGAGAGAGAGAGAGAGAGAGAGAGAGAGAGAGAGAGAGAGAGCACTCAGGAGTCCACAGATGGGCGGTCCCGCCCCTCCCCCGCAGGGCTGGGGCCGCTGGGCCTGGGGGTATCCGAGGGGCTCCATATCTGGGCTGTGTGCGGGGTCTGGCCCTTGCCCACTTGGGATATAAGGAATCAGGATCCTGTATGAAACAATGCCCATATAATGTGAAGAATGTTCTTTATTAAAGTCAGATTTTTGGCACTGCAGGTTTTTTTTGTAAATTATAGAGTTGACGGCTGCCCCCAGCCCCCACCAAGCCCCTGGAGGCGGGAGGGTCCTGGTCTCCCCACCCCAGGACAGGGGGTCCTCTCTGAACCTCATGCCTTCAGCAAAGTACTCCCCAGAATCTACCCACAACCCAGAGGCACCCCAGGGACACCCACCGGGAGGGGTCGACCTGCGGCGGAGGGGTGGGGCCGGATGAAAGGGCTGAGCAGGGGAGCCGGCAGCTCCCCCAGGATACGGTCTCCACTGAGCATGGGAGCCGGCGGCCCGTTCCCCGAGGACACGGTCTCCACCTGCAGCACCTCCAGCGCCCTCCCGACCTCCCGGCTCGCATCAAAGTCGGGCCTTTCCTCCTGCAGTCCCGGACTGGGCCCAGCCCATCTCTCCTGGTCCCTCGACGCTGCTGACAATGAGGGCGCTGACAGAGGGCTCCCTGGCCTCACCCTTCAGCCGCCCACAGCTCTCATTGGGTTCGGAGGTCCCAGCTTGGCCCCAGGTGGATGCAAGGGTCCTGAGCGTGTCAGGAAACTTGTGGGAGCTTCTGGGACTCGAGGTGCGGCGCATGCAGCGTGTGTTTGTGTTTGTGTGCCTGTGCGTGTGTGTGTGCGTGTTTGTGTGCCTGTGCGTGCGTGTTTGTGTGCCTGTGCGTGTGTGTGTGTGCGCGCGTGTGCGTGTGTGTTGGGGGAAGCAGCAGACAATTAGGGTCTGAGAAGCCAGAAGCCAGGAGCAGCCGCAGGGCAGGTGATCCGGGCATCCAAGTCTCCAGCGCCATCTGGGCTTCTGACCCAGAGGCACCGGACTCCACTGTCTCTACCCCCGGGTTATGAGTCACGCGGGGCAGCCCGAGGGCCTCGCGGCTACAGGCAGGGCCCCACAGCAGCTTGCCTGGGTCTTCAGCCCACATAGTCCTTTTCATCATCCAGAGCTGAGGAATCTGATTCCCTGCAAATTCAGCTCCAGAGCCCAGACCACCATCTTTCTTTCCCATCTGCTCCCATCAGAACAGGAAACTGGGTTTGCAGCTGAGAAACCTGGGCACCTTGTTCCAAACTTGTTCCCAGTTTCTAGGTCGGCGAAAAGTGGGAGAAAAACCTAGGAGAATGCTGCCACCTGGTGGCAACACCAGAAGCTGAGGTTACCTCTCGTTTTCTTCGCTTGCAGCGCCTCCTGCCCTCCATCCCCGTGCAGTGCAGGGACTGTGAGGCGCTCCCAGGTGCCGTGGTTCCTTCCGAACCTCCCCAGCCCCAGCTGACCATCCCTCGTACAAGTCACCCTGGTGCTGGGCCTGGGCCTGAGTGATAGCACAGCGGGGAGGGCGTTTGCCTTTCACATAGCCAACCCGAGTTCGATCCCCAGCATCCCATATGGTCGCATATTACCGCCAGGAGTAATTCCCAGGAGTAACCCTGGAACATTGCCAGGTGTGAACACCCTCTCTAACATCCAAGCTGGCAAAGCAGTGCAGAGAAGCGGTAACGGAAGACCTCAAAGAGAGAAGAGCAGAAATACTGGAAAATGCAGCAGAAGCCGGGAAAAGCATTCACAATGCCCGCCTGTCCATCGCCAACTCTAAGACCAAGATGACTGCCCTCCAACGTCCTGATGGATCTATTGTTGCAGGACACCTAAAAGCCTAAAAGCCTCTGCATCTGCCCTGAATTGCCTCCTGCAAATCACTTCGTATAAAGGGGGTAGTCTAAATGTGGCAGTTTATCTGACCATGTATTCTGTACTAGCTGATATAAATATTCTCTCATGCTACCACAATCATCGTGGGACTGGCTAGATCTTACCAGCATATTTGCCTGGCCACATTGGATCTCTAAGCAATTAGACCAGAGAGAAATGCTGTTTGCCTCCAAGCAAACAAGCATGGCTCCCTGATAACTCAAAGGCAACTAACATACAAAACTACCGTGAAGTAGATGAGACTCTTGTGAAGGCTTGGAGAAATATTTAACTGGCATTAGTATTAGTCTTTGGTACAGAGACATGCCATCTCAGAAACCCCCTTCTCTACCCTATAAAGGCATTTCCAGGCAGATCTTGTCTCAAAACATTAGCATATAATAGGGCCTAAATGAGGTGCTGGGAGAAATTACCTAAGGGCATTTGACCCTTCCTGCTTCCCATAATAGTGGGAGGTCGGGGCTGGAGCGATAGCCCAGCGGGTAGAGCGTTGCCTTGCATGCGGCCGGCCTATGCCGGCCGGGTTTGATCCCCGGCATCCCATATGGTCCCCTGAGTACCGCCAGGAGTAATTCCTGAGTGCAGAGCCAGGAGTAACCCCTGAGCATTGCCGGGTGTGACCCAAAAAGCAAAAAAAAAAAAAAAAAAATAGTGGGAGGTCTGAGTTGCAGGGGTATAAAACTAGACTGCTCTCTCCTCTCTCTCTCTCTCTCTCTCTCTCTCTCTCTCTCTCTCTCTCTCTCTCTCTCTCTGGGCTCTCTCTTTGTGAACTGGCACCCTTCTTGGGAGTCTTGTCTTTGTCTCCTCTGTACAGGGTCTTTACATGTGGTGGCCATCATCTTGGCCTACACATGGCTGGGGCTCTAGCCGGGAATCCTAAGCACAGGGTTTTTTCCTATTGCTGATTTGTATGCCTGAACCTGTGATAAGTAAAGCCTTTTAAAACTGCATCAGATTCCTGAGTCTTCATCCATTCCCCGCTGGCTTCAGAGGTAGAAGGGAACTCACTTCCCGGCACTGTTGGGGACCCCGGAGGCATCCCCGACAATCTATCACATCTTCCAGAAAGGCAATGGAGAAGATTATCCATGACTTCTACTCAGGTCTCTTTGATAGCCACGTCCACCTGCCCATATACCAAATTCCACAGGATGGATATGTCATTCCCAATGTTCTCCCTTCTGATATCCAACATCCCATTTCATCAGTAAAGAAGGGAACAGCAACAGGCCCAGACAAAGTCAGACCCGAACACCTGAAGAATCTGCCTTCGGTACTCATCAATACACTAGCTCAGCTCTTCACACACTACCTGTCTGAATGCAAGGTGCCCTCCCAATGGAAAACCAGCAGGACAGTTCTACTGTTCAAGAAGGTAGACATTCACGACATCGGCAACTATCACCCCATCTGCCTGTTGTCTGTCATCTACAAGCTGTTCACTCGAGTCATCCTGAACAGGATTGGCAGGACATTATATGAAGAGCAACCATGCGAGCAAGCTGGCTTCCGAAAAGGATTCAGCACAATCGACCATATCCACACAGTAACCAAGCTCATTGAGGTTTGTAGGGAGTTCAAGATGCCACTCTGTCTCATGTTTATTGATTTAAAGAAAGCCTTTGATTCTGTGGAGACTGAAGTGGTCATCGAAACCCAATACATCAAGATCCTTCGTGAGCTGTATTACAAATTCATCACCAGGATCTCACCATTCTACAAAGAAGTGATCATTGATGTCAAAAGAGGGGTTCGACAGGGTGATCCCATTTCACCAAAACTCTTCAGCGCCACCCTCGAGAACATCATGCGACAATTAGAATGGGAAGGAATGGGAGTGAAGATAGATGGTAGGCAACTACACCACCTCCGCTTCGCTGATGACATCGTTCTAATAACACCAAACATTAGCCAAGCGGCACAAATGCTGGCTGACTTTGACCGAGAATGTGGAAAGATAGGTCTACAGCTCAATCTCAACAAAACAATGTTCATGAAAAATGAACTAGTTCCAGAGGCCCCATACACTTTCAATGGAACAAATATCTCTGAATGCAGCAGTTATGTATACCTAGGTTGAGAAGTCAACATGATGAACGACCTAAAACCTGAGCTGCGCAGGAGGAAGAGAGCAGCATGGAATGTCTTCAAAGGCATCGAAGAAATAGCTAAAAAGACAAAGAACCTCCGGCTCCAGGCACATCTCTTTGACTCCACTGTTCTCCTTGCATTGACATGCGCCTCAGATTCCAGGGCCCCATGAAAGCAGGATGAGAACGCTATTCGGGTCTCCCAGAAATTGAAAGAGCTATGCTTGGAATATCATGCCTCACTCAAGTGAAAGAAGGAATCTGGAGTTCCGACCTCCGTAGCTGTTCCAGAATCAGGGATACTGTCTCGTTTGCCAAGGCATCGAAAATCAGATGGGCTGGACATGTAATGCGATTTGGAGACAACCGCTGGACTAGAGCCGTTACTGACTGGATCCCACAGGATGTCAAAAGATCACGTGGCCGCCCACCTACAAGATGGTCAGACTTCTTCGTCAAGACCCTGAAGGAACGGTTTGAGGCTCTTTGTATTCCTGAAGCAACCAGATGCCGTTGGGCTACACTGGCAAGTGATAGGGTCCAATGGAAATGACACTGGCGCCCGCTCGAGCGAACTGATGAATAATGGGATGTCAAGTGATCAAGTCAATTGATCAAGTAGCGCCTCCTGCCCTCCATCCCCGTGCAGTGCAGGGACTGTGAGGCGCTCCCAGGTGCCGTGGTTCCTTCCGAACCTCCCCAGCCCCAGCTGACCATCCCTAGTACAAGTCACCCTGGTGCTGGGCCTGGGCCTGAGCGATAGCACAGTGGGGAGGGCGTTTGCCTTTCACATGGCCAACCCGAGTTCGATCCCCAGCATCCCATATGGTCCCATATTACCACCAGGAGTAATTCCCAGGAGTAACCCTGGAGCATTGCCAGGTGTGACCACCCTCTCCCTTTAACCTTGACGAAAGCAGACTCTGCCTGATACCCAGACCCATCTGTGCTCAGCGAGACAGTCTCTCGGCGAGCTCTACTCTGGCATTCCAGAGAGGTCGGAGAAAAGGGGCTGGACGAGAGCTGCAGGCAGCAGCCCTAAGGGCAGTAGGGAAGTGGGAACGGCACTGTGGGCCGTGGGTCGGAGGGCAGAGGGAGCGGCAGAGAGCCGGGAGCCCTGGAGTCGGCCCGCGCCCCAGAACCTCCTCCCGTACACCTGCAGGTGAGCCGGGCCCCCGAGGCCAGGACAGCCACAGCAGCCACAAAGCCACCCAGTGCCAAGCTGCTACCACCCCCTTCAGCACCGACTGCTGCTCTCGGCGCACCATCCCACCTGTCCAGGTGAACCCAGGTTTGCTTGGCTGCCGTGCTTGCTCCTCCAGCTGTGGGGTGACAGCTGCTGGTGCCCACTCAGGGACGGTGCCAGGGACTGGACCAGGCCAGTAGCCCCACCACTCCAGCCCCCAAACAGTGCTGGTTGCTTTTCCTTTGGGGGGTCACAGTTGGCAGCGCTGGTGTCGGGTGGGCGGGATCCAAGGTGCTGGGCTGAGTCAGGGCGCTGGCATGCAAGCACGTGCCCGGGCCTAAGCGAGTTTGGGTGCTCTTTTTTTTTTTTTTTTGCTTTTTGGGTCACACCCGGCGATGCTCAGGGGTTATGTCTGGCTCTGCACTCAGGAATTACTCCTGGCGGTGCTCGGGGCCATATGGGATGCCGGGATCAAACCCGGTCAGCCATGCAAGGCAAATGCCTTACCCGCTGGACTATCACTCCGGCCCTGTGTTCATGTTTTTAATGTTACTTATTAGCATGCCGTAAATGGGAGCTGTAATGCCGAGGAGAAAGGACAAATAATAATGGTTAAAAATGCAATTTAATCAGCAATACACTGGGAGCTCACCTCGGAGTCTGACGCCGCACAATCAAAAACATCACCCCTGGGTTCTCCAGGAAGGGCAGGAGCGTGCCTGCCCCAAGGGCTCCCCCTCCCACCACGCCCCTTCTCCCACGGGGGCCTGCCCTGGGGCTGGGCTTGCTCACTGTGGGCTCGGGATGCCAAGTTCACATCCAGAACTACATTCTCGCGCTGGGGAGCGCGGGAGCCAGGCCACAGGACAGCCCCGGGGCTCTGCCCGGACTGGCCGAAGCTCTGTGAGGTCCTCACCGCCACCCCCCGGGCCCGCTGCCCCCTCCTCTGCCTGCTCCTGACTGGGGGCTCCACGCCCAGCCGGCGCAGGGAGCGGGTGAAGAAGTGTGGGGGCTTGCAGACCAGGCTGAGCGCGACGCTGCGGGAGCCCAGGGCCGGCAGGAGCAGCTCACGGGCGTGGAGGTGCAGGGGCAGGTGCCGGGCCTTGGACTGCGGCAGTCCCAGCTTCTTCAGGGTGCTGGCCGGCAGCTTCTACATGTGGCGGGAGGGACAGGTCCTGGCGACATGGCCCTGGGGCTTCCCCAGGACGCGGAGCTCCCGCAGACCCCGCTGGCACACCCGTGAGGGTCCTGAGCAGAGAGCTTTTGTGCAGACAGCAGTGGGGGCTGCCCTGCAGAGAGCAGCACCTGACCCTGGGGTTGACCAGATGTCTCCGAAGACCTCACGCAGACGTTCTGGCTCCCAGCTCTCTGTCCCACTGCACCTGTCCCCACCCACCTGCCAATTCGTCTTTCCTGCGCTATTCAGACTCGTGTGTCACTGGGACATCCGTGACAGTGCCCGGCGTGCTTTGACGGAAAGGCTTGAGGGCGCCGTGTAAGACAGCAAGACCCCCGTAAATGGGTGTTCAAAGAGCTCCACCCAGGGGTCTTTGCTCTTCCCTCGTCAGCGTTCCTGTCCCCAAGACAGAGACATGGAAACAAGGCCAGTGTTCAAGGGCAGGAAGAGTCTGGCCTCCAAACACAGAGCCAGGAACAGGCCGTGAGACTGGCCGTGTGGCCACAATAAACAGGGAGAGAAACAGCCTGGTGTCATTTGGGAGCAAATCAGATCAGCCAGTTTTCCCTGAACCAAAACCACCCAGGAAGTTCAGGAGGCCAGAACTGAACTACTCTCAACTGCCCAGACCTAGAACCAGGAAGAGCACAAGGGAAGCCCATGGAAACAGCGCTGGCCAGAGAACCGACCGCTGCCTCTGGGCGGTGAGGACCGGGAAGCCCAGCTCAAACATCTACGGAGGAAGCCCGACTTCCCCGCCCTCCTGGCACAGCCTTACCTGGGGCGCCAGCCGGTTCCAGTCCGAGTACTTGTGGTCACCAAGGATCGGGCAATCCAGCCCAAAGGACAGGTGGACACGAAGCTGGTGTTTGACTCCTGGAGAGAGCATGAGAGGCAGACGGAGAGAGAGAGAGAGAGAGAGAGAGAGAGAGAGAGAGAAAAGGGAGAGAGGGAGAGAGTGTGAGTGTATGAGAAAGTGGTGTGAGAGGGAGCGAGGAGAGTGTGGTATGAGAATGAGTGTGTGAGGAGAGTCAAAGTGAGTGTGAGAGTGAGGTAGGCGCTGACCAGTGCCGCAGCCCCCCCCCCGAGCTTCCTCACACAGAAGCTCAGTGAGCGAAAGGCTTGGGGGACACCTGGCTGTGCCCCCTGCCACTGTTGGAGAAACCCGGACCCTGCCCAGACTTTATTTATTTAAATAATTTATTGAATCACCGTGAACTACAAAGTGACAAGATCATTCACATTAGCTCCAGGCCAGTGTCTGCCCCCAGAGCCCACTTCCCTCCGCCCTCAGCTGCCTCCGGCAGACACTGCTCCTTCTCTCGCTTTCTAGGGGCTGCGGTTTCAACACGTTACGAATAGGGTGTCCCGCATGTCACTTTACCTCCTTTCAGACCCCAGACCCCTCCAGAGTGGCCGCTTCCCTCCGACCCTGCCCGGTGGAGCCCTCCCTGTCCACTGTGGCCCTGCGGACTGGTTCTCCTGCCCTTCGTTTCTACTGTCCTCGGGTGTCAATCACTCCCTGACTCTTTGTGTCCCGCCAATGCCGGCTTTGAGAAATGATTTTCCTTCTCAACACTGAGCCGTGCTTCTCCCTCAAGTTACTATGTGGTGGTGAGACACAGGTGCAGGGCCCCTGGGCCCACCTCCAGGTCGCTCTCAGCGCCCCCATCCTGCTGCCCTCAAACACCAGCCCCCCTCCCCCCGCTCCAGCCACAGGCCCTCAATCTGCTCCCAACTGACTCTGACAGCACGAGCTGGGATCCCACCAGACGCCCTTCGTGCTTGCTGCTGTCCCTTAGTTGTCTCCAAGACTGTGTGGCTGAGGTCTGACCTCAAGGCAGAACAGCCCGACGCACCCACCATAGACACAAAGGCGCCCGTGCACATCTTTACACACAGACATTTTGTTTGTTCATGTACCTGTTGCAAGGTGGCCTACAGCAGCCAATGAGTGTTTGCCCAGTGTTGGAGGACAGGTTTAGCTAACCTGGGAGCTTTGTTATTTTGCCCACTCCCAGCTTAATCTTATTTAAGTCAAGGTTCATTCTAATGAGACCTCTCTTCTATGTAAACACTGCTAGAGGGTGTGGCAGTTACAGAAGTCACCTTGATTGAATAACTTCTGACTTATACATCTACTAAGACTTCTATGTTTTCTAGATTGGGCACAGCTCCTCTTTATACCCACTGCACCCAGCGTGGGACAGTTAGAACTTACCAGGAGATTACCACCCTGGCTACGCTGAGACTATAGGAAGACTATAGGAAGGATCATACTAGTTTGCTCTAAGCAGGTGAGAGTGACCCTTTCAGTACACGAGAACAAGATACTCAGAATCACCCTGGTGCAGATAATAATAAGAAGGACCTTGTGGGTACCATCTAGATTACATGAAGCTCATGAAATTAAGATGTATTACTTTATATCAGCCCTCTCTCTCTCCAGTGTTTTACATAAGAGATAATCTTGGTAGAAAGGATTAGACCTTGGCATAACCTTTGTTTATACCTGCAATAGGGTGTGGCACTACACTCTGTTTAGGGTTCTTTGTTGACATGCCCCTCCCGATTGGATTACTTTGGTGTATATAAGGGGGCTGACTTGAGGCCGCTTCACTTTTACCTTTTGGGCCTTTTAGCTTTCAGCTTTTTGGCTCCTGTGGCTTTTGGCTCCTCGGCCTTTTGCTTTTGGCTTTTGGCCTTTTGCTCTTTGGCCTTTTGTTCCTTCTTCTGGGTAAGACTCAGCTCGGGTGAGATCCTCTCTCTTTGGTGGGAGACTTAGGCTCTCTTGTATGGACTAAGTTCGGACCAGAGCTAGAGTTTGTTCATTACATTGGAGTGCTGTGGAAGAGCTTTTTGTACTATTAAAAGCCTTTTTTGAACTGCACGGACTCGTGAGTTTTCATCTGTTCTCCCGGCGTCCTTGGAGGTAGAAGAGAACTTCTGTCCTGGCACTGTCGAGGACCCCGGCAGCGTTCCCGACAGCCCAGGGAGAGCAGCACTGAACAATGGTTTTCTTTTTTCTAATTTATTTATTTTTTGGTCACACCCAGCGATGCTCAGGGGTTACTCCTGGCTCTGCACTCAGGAATTACTGCCGGTGGTGCTCAGGGGGGCCATGTGGATGCCTGGGATTGAACCTCGGTCGGTTGCCTACTAGGCAAATGCCCTCCCCGCTTACTATCACTCCAGCCCCGAACACGGTGCTCAAATACCCAGCAGGGGCCCTGCTCCCAGTGCTCCTGGGGCACACGAAAACATGTGCGGGGCTGCACAGCTCCTGCACTTTTGGTCCTGTTTTCAGGCCACACCCAGCGGTGTGCAGGGCTTACTCCCTGCTCTGTGCTGAGGGGTCACTCCTGGCGGTGTGCTGGGGCCCACACAGGGTGGTGGGAAGAGAGCCCTGGCCGGCACGTGCGGTGCAAGCACCCTCCCGGACCCACTGGCACGTAAGTACAAACACTCTCCCGGACCCACTGGCACGCACAGTACAAGCACCCTCCCGGCACCCACTGGCACGCACAGTACAAGCACCCTCCCGGCACCCACTGGCACGCACAGTACAAGCACCCTCGCGGCACCCACTGGCACGCATAGTACAAGCACCCTCCGGGCACCCACTGGCACGGACAGTACAAGCACCCTCCCGCACCCATTGGCACGCACAGTACAAGCACCCTCCCGGCACCCACTGGCACGCACAGTACAAGCACCCTCCGGGCACCCACTGGCACGCACAGTACAAGCACCCTCGCGGCACCCACTGGCACGTACAGTACAAGCACCCTCCCGGCACCCCAATGGCAGCATAGTACAAGCACCCTCTCGGCACCCACTGGCACGTACAGTACAAGCACCCTCTCGGCACCCACTGGCACGCACAGTACAAGCACCCTCCGGGCACCCACTGGCACGCACAGTACAAGCACCCTCCCGGCACCCACTGGCATGTACAGTACAAGCACCCTCCGGGCACCCACTGGTACATACAGTGCAAGCACCCTCCCGGCACCCACTGGCACGCACAGTACAAGCACCCTCGCGGCACCCACTGGCACGCACAGTACAAGCACCCTCGCGGCACCCACTGGCACGCATAGTACAAGAACCCTCCCGGCACTCACTGGCACGCACAGTACAAGCACCCTCGCGGCACCCACTGGCACGCACAGTACAAGCACCCTCCCGGCACCCACTGGCACGTACAGTGCAAGCACCCTCCCGGCACCCACTGGCACGCACAGTACAAGCACCCTCGCGGCACCCACTGGCACGCACAGTACAAGCACCCTCGCGGCACCCACTGGCACGCATAGTACAAGCACCCTCCGGGCACCCACTGGCACGTACAGTACAAGCACCCTCCTGGCACCCATTGGCACGCACAGTACAAGCACCCTCCCGGCACCCACTGGCACGCACAGTACAAGCACCCTCCGGGCACCCACTGGCACGCATACAGTACAAGCACCCTCCCGGCACCCACTGGCGCATACAGTACAAGCACCCTCCCGGCACCCACTGGCACGTACAGTACAAGCACCCTCGCGGCACCCACTGGCACGTACAGTACAAGCACCCTCTCGGCACCCACTGGCACGCACAGTACAAGCACCCTCCGGGCACCCACTGGCACGCACAGTACAAGCACCCTCCCGGCACCCACTGGCATGTACAGTACAAGCACCCTCCGGGCACCCACTGGTACATACAGTGCAAGCACCCTCCCGGCACCCACTGGCACGCACAGTACAAGCACCCTCGCGGCACCCACTGGCACGCACAGTACAAGCACCCTCGCGGCACCCACTGGCACGTACAGTACAAGCACCCTCCCGGCACCCACTGGCACGTACAGTACAAGCACCCTCCCGGCACCCACTGGCGCGTACAGTGCAAGCACCCTCCCGGCACCCACTGGCACGCACAGTACAAGCACCCTCTCGGCACCCACTGGCACGCACAGGTACAAGCACCCTCCCGGCACCCACTGGCACGCACAGTGCAAGCACCCTCCCGGCACCCACTGGCACGCACAGTACAAGCACCCTCCCGCACCCACTGGCACGCATAGTACAAGCACCCTCCCGGCACTCACTGGCACGCACAGTACAAGCACCCTCGTGGCACCCACTGGCACGCACAGTACAAGCACCCTCGCGCACCCACTGGCACGTACAGTACAAGCACCCTCCCGCACTCACTGGCATGCACAGTACAAGCACCCTCGCGGCACCCACTGGCACGTATAGTACAAGCACCCTCCGGGCACCCACTGGCACGCACAGTACAAGCACCCTCCCGGCACCCACAGTGCAAGCACCCTCCCGGCACCCACTGGCACGTACAGTACAAGCACCCTCCCGGCACCCACTGGCATGCACAGTGCAAGCACCCTCCCGGCACCCACTGGCACGCACAGTGCAAGCACCCTCCCGCACCCACTGGCACACACAGTGCAAGCACCCTCTCGGCACCCACTGGTACGCACAGTACAAGCACCCTCCCGGCACCCACTCTGGCACACTCTTCATCTTTTCAGGAACCACTTCGCGTTTTCATTTTTTTTTGGCCACAACAGGCAATGCTCAGGGGTTACTCCTGGCTCTGCACTCAGAAACTATTCCTGCCGGTGCATGGGGGATCCTATGGGATGCCGGGATCCAACCCGGTGGCCCATGTACAAGGCCCCTCCTGCTGAACCATCACTCTGGCCCCTCTTTGCATATTTTTAAGCAGAGGAGAGGAGGCTGTTTGAGCTCACCGTTTTCACTACAGCCCTGCCCAGATACTGCCCCCAGAGGTCCACCATCAAACAGGTCAGTGGTTGCCCAGCCCCTGCGGTCCTCACTTGCAGACCGGGAGAGGCTTCCAAGAGAGTTTGCAGAGACGCTGGGGTCTGGCCCTGTCCCACGAGGATGGGGGGTGGTGGGGTCCTCACCAGTGACGGGCTGGAGCTCCAGGAGGGCTGAGGAGACGCCGCAGCTCAGCACCTGGTACTGGGTGACGGCCTGGTGTGCGCCCGGCTACTCCGCTGCCGCGACCATCCTGTCGCCTTCCGTGCGGAAGCCAGGGGACAGCGTCATCTAGAGCCAAGAGGTCAGTAGGCGGGGCCACAGGGCCAGCGGGTGGGGCCTCGGGAGATGAGGTCAGTGGGCAGGGCCATGGAGAGACAGCAGTCAGTGGGCAGGGCCACGGGGAGCCAGTGGTTAGTGGGCAGGGCCGCGAGGGGAGCCAGTGGTCAGTGGGCGGGCCACGGGGAGCCAGTGGTTAGTGGGCAGGGCCACGGGGAGCCAGTGGTCAGCGGGCAGGGCCGCTGGGGCGCTCACCCACCTTGTGGTGCTGTTGCTGGCCTTGCACCTCCCTCTCCAGGATGGGGATGTCCACAACGCCGGCGGGGGGGCAGTGGGGTGCGCCGGTGACGGCCCTGCGCCAGACACACGGACTCAGCCGGGTGAGAGACGTCCAGCTCGGGGCCCAGATTCTGCCGACGCCCTTCAGCTGGAATCTGGCCAATCCAAAATCGCGCCGGAGGGACCCCAACCACCGTGCGGGGCTTATCCGGGCCCTGACTCGGCTCCGACACACCCACCTGTTTCCCTACTAACGGCAGCCAAGGGAAGGACGGAGTATTTGGGGAAAAGCCAAACCTGACTGTCGCGCGCGTGCCCTGGGGCTCATTTCTGCCGTTCACTGCGCAGAGTTGAAGGTAAGGGGACGTGAGCGTGAGCGGCTGGGCCAACTGGCTCCCGGGGTCTGCAGCTGACCTGGGTTCACTGCCCACCCCCGCACACAGTCCCCAGCACGGCCCCCAGCAGCCCGTGAGGCCTCCAAACAAAAACCAAATAAAGTAAGAGTCATATGGCCTTAGGTCCGTCTGTCTCTAATTAAATAATAAAAGCTGTTGAGGTCAGGAGAGGGGTCAAAGGGCTGAGGTCAGGGCTGTACCCAGAGATGCTGAGGGGGCAATGTGGTGCCTGCACTGAAGCAGAGTGGGCCACAAGCAAGGCGAGCGCCCAGCCCGACGGACTCCCTGGCCCAGTCTGCCGGCTGGCACCGAGCCTGAGATGGTGTGAGGCCTCTGTGGACGCCCCTCATCAGCCCCGCTAGCCCCATTTTCATAGAAGGGAGCAGCCCGAAGATCCCATGCAGGCTAGCGCTGGGCAGAGCATGGCCAATGGTCTGAGCGCTGGCTGCTGTGACGCTCCTCCACCTCCCAGGTAGCGGTGTCTCTTAAATGCCTCTCTGGGATGTCCGCAGAGATTGTGCAAAGCAAGCCGCCCCATCCCCACCCACCTCCCTGCTGATCCAGAAGCTCAGCGGTCTCACTAATCACACCTGTGCAGCAGAGATATACAGAGGATGAAGACCCGAAGGGAAAAGAAAACGGGGCAGGGTGACAGTTCCCGGTGAAGGCGCTTGTCGCGCACATGGCCCCCTGCAGTGTCCCTGCGGCCTGACGCTGTCCCCACACGGCCCCCTGCACTGTCCCTGCGGGCCTGACGCTGTCCCCACACGGCCCCTGCACTGTCCCTGCGGGCCTGACGCTGTCCCCACACAGCCCCCTGCACTGTCCCTGCGGGCCTGACGCTGTCCCCACACGGCCCCTGCACTGTCCCTGCGGGCCTGACGCTGTCCCCACACGGCCCCTGCACTGTTCCTGCGGGCCTGTAGTGTACATGCCACGTGTTCTGCTCCATGCATCGTCTGCACCCACAGAAGCGAGCGCAGCACCTTTTGTGAACCGGAGTCTTGCTGGCCAGGCGGAGACTCATTCCCGCCTCTTCTACCCCCACATACCAGTACTTCTTGGTCACCTGCCGGGTTCTGAAGAGCTCCTGGACCTGATGTGCCACTTCCTTTTCCCAAGCCAGCACCATGACACCTGTGGTTTCTTTGTCCAGACGATGGCACAGATGCAGAGGCTCTGCCTTGTGGCCGCGGAGTATCTTTGCCAGAACAGGCAGCACATCAGAGATGCAGAGCCGCACCCCAGGGCCACCTAGGGAAGGAAAGGTCAGAGGCTGGAGTGGCCAGGACAAGATCGTGAACCTCTACATGGAGAAGGCTCTTGCTCAATTAACCACCACCGCCCTTCGGGGACTGGGACTGGCCCTGCGGTGCGCTCAGGGAACCTGCCAGAAAGCCATCTCGAGCCCCACCCCGGACTGCTAAAGCCAAGTGCACCTTAACAAGACGCGCCTGTGCCTATGCACATACTCGAGATGGAGAAGCGCGGTCCCAGAGCAGAGGCTTGTGCTTTCTCCCAGAGCTTTCTCCTTCCACACACAGAGAAAACTCCGTAAGCAATTGCCTGGAACTCAGCCAGCAAAACAAGGAGCTCTGGTCTCGCTCTAAACCCAGGCGGGACGTGCCAGCGAGCCCTGGTGAGAAGTGCCGGAGCACAGTGTCCCCTGACAACAGTGCCAGAGGGGAGGGTCGGGCAGGCAGTTCCAGGGTCTGCCCTACATAAGCTCCAGACCAGCTACTGGCCTCCTGGAACGTTTCCTTGTCGGCCAAGTCTAGATATCTAGACAATAACCGTCTCGCAGGGAATGGAAGACAAAATCAGGCCAAGCGTCGGCGAGATCTGACTGCAGTCCTCGATTCCCGCACGGCGCCATCCTCGATTCCCCGCACGGCCTTCCCGGGACTCCTCCTCTGCTTTACTCCCGCACGGCCTTCCCCGGGACTCCTCTGCTTCACTCCCGCACGGCCTTCCCGGACTCCTCCTCTGCTTCACTCCCGCACGGCCTTCCCGGGACTCCTCCTCTGCTTCACTCCCCGCACGGCCTTCCCCGGGACTCCTCTGCTTCACTCCCGCACGGCCTTCCCGGGACTCCTCCTCTGCTTCACTCCCGCACGGCCTTCCCCGGGACTCCTCCTCTGCTTCTACTCAAACCTGCTACCCTGCCACCAGAGCGCTTTGCTTCCATCCATCTTACCCACTCACTCCAGCTGTCTCCAACCACACTCAACATTTTTCCGAAACCACAGGGGAGCTGCAGAGATAGTACAGTGGCTAAGGTGCTTCCTTGCTCGCAGTGAGGGCCAGTCTATCTTCAGCACATGTTCCCTTGAGCATGGCCAGGAGTAGCCCCCAAGAACAGCACAGGGTCCCTCCCCGCCAAAATAACCCCAAAACCAACTGAGTGTCCATTAAACGCTAGGGCTTGGCCGGCAGACGGCTGAGCAGTTCAGCACAGTTGCATACACGGGAGATAAACAGCACAGTTGTTTATCTCCAGCGCCCATCGTCCACCAGGAGCATGACTCCTAAGCTCTAAGCCAGACGTGAGCCTCCACAAGGCTGCGGTCCCAAACACGAAGCAATAATTATGTAAATCCCAGGAACCCCGGGCCCGCATGACAGGGCAGCAGTGGGGTGTTGCCTTGACCGTGGCCAACCCACGTACGTTCCCCACACTCCCATATGCGCCCCGAGCGCCACCAGGAGCATCCTGTGTGCAGAGCCAGGAGTAACCCTTGAGTACTGTCCACTGGGGGGCACCCAAAAAACTTTAGGTGCCCTGGGACTTTGTATGCTGCAACACACCATACATGCATTTGGTTACATTTGGTGGGGAGGGGATCAGGCCAGTGGTACTCAGCGGTCGTGCCTGGATGGCCGTTCATGGCGCGAGGAATCTGAACCAGGTTCACAAACAATGGCCTCAAAGTCTGTGTTACCTCCCTAGCCCCTGCGACGTTACTGCCCTCAACACCCTGCAGAATGTCCGCGACACCACCTTGGCATCCCTCTGCAGAGAGCCCTGTGGGGGTCTGCACACGGTGCCCTCCAGGAACCCCTGTCCGCCAGGTTTGGAAGTGGTCGTTTCTCCCTGTGTCCTCCGAGAGCCTTACATGGGGAAGTACTCACAAACACGTAATCATTTTGAGTGCAGATTAGAAAGGCTTCGGAGAGTCCCCCAAGTTCCGCGTCAGAGTCGCCCCGAGTTGGAGTGGACAGTAGCAGCAGTCCCCGCCCTGCCACCGGGATCCTTACCATGCACAGGGACGCCATAGGGGCTTGTTGATGACCACAAGGTTCTTGTCCTGGTGGATAATGCCGCGGCTCAGTGCCTTGGCAAGCACGTTGGGGTGCACTCGCTGCAGCTGCTGCGTGAACCGCACGAGCTCTTGCACTCTCCGCGTGACGGGATTTGTGGGCACCTACGGGAAGAGGAAAGGAGGGGAACGCACGGTGAGGACGCTCCTCAATAAATCTGGGTGGGGATTTGAATAGGAAATGGGCGTATGTCTGTATTAAAAGGGAGTCTCTGCCTGCCCGCCTGTGCTAGGCTGACAGGGGCGCCTTGGGGGTGGGGGCAGGTTCTGCTCCTTGGCCTGGGCCCCTGCCCCGCTCCCAGAAGCCAGAAAACCTCGTGCAACACAGCCACAGTCATCCTCAAGGTCCGACTCCACAGTAGGACACAGCCCGATTCCTAGGCACGCGGGCGCAAACCTGGTATATCACAAACGTGTGGGAGTCAGAGACTGGGTAAGACAGAGAAGGGAACAGTGTGCTGATAATCGTTGAAAACGATAATACCATCCGACAACTGAGCATCGAATATAGGCAAAAGGATACACATGATAACCTCTAAATGTATGTATTGCAATCCACAATGTGTAAGAAAGGGAAGCGAGGAGAGAGAGAAAGAGAGAGACAGAAGAGAGAGAGAGAGAGAGAGAGAGAGAGAGAGAGAGAGAGAGAGAGACAGAGACAGAGACAGAGAGAAAAGAGATAAAGAACCTGCCATAGAGGCAGGCTAGGGAGAGGGGAGGGAATCGGGGACATGGTGGTGGGAGATGGGCACTGGTGGAGGGATGGGTGCTGGAGCACTGTATGACCGAAACTCAAACATGAACATCTTGTAATTGTATATCTCACGGTGGTACAATAAAATATTAATTCAAATAATAAAAACAGTGCCTTCCCGAATAATCTGGATACCTGAGCACCCGGATGGTGCTTGGTTTTGAGCTCGAACGGAGTAATTTCTGTGTCCAAAACTTGGAGAAACTGCTAAGCACCCCGTTACTCCCGCAGGAAGATGCAGGAGCCTGCCGCCTCCCCCTCTCCCCGTCCCCCGCAGTAATCCTCACCGTCCCCAGGTGTGTGCTCGCGGACTCAGCCCCCGCCCCACTGCCCCCAGGGAATGCCCAGCGCACTGCCTGTTGGGAGTTGTGGTCCTGCAGAACTCACCGACGCCTTGGCCTTTCGTTCCTGTTTCTGAGCTCGAAGCTTCTCGGCCAATCGCTGGGCACTAAGGGGCGGAGAGGCAGCCGCGGCGGAACAAAGGGGCTTTGCAGCAAAAGCGTAGAGACTCCCATAAAGCTGCCCGGCGCCCCGGACCCAGAAGCCCGGCACGCCACAACCGGGCGCCGCCATCTTGCCGGAGAGGGCGGGGCGAGTCTCGACACGTAACGCGACCAGCGCAGGCATTGGGCGGTCCCTGCGGTCACGTGGGCGCGGGGGCGGCCCGGGCGTGCGTCACGTGGGCGCCGGGCGCGCGGAGTGCGGCTGCGCCGGCCGGTAGCTGCAGCTGGAGCGGTGGCGTTTGGAGGCGACGCGGTGAGTGTGTTGGGAAGCCGGGCTGGAAGCGGGAGATGCCGGCGCCTCGGAGCTTTGATGTTTTGGCGTCCGTTGTCCGCGAGCACTATCCGGGGGAGGCCGTTTCTCAGCGCCAGGGGCGAGTCCCGCTCGCAAACACCTCCCCGCCCCCGCGGCCCCTTAGACGCGAAGCCCCCAAACGCTCGGCCATCTGCAGGGGTGAAGGGAGGGTGCCAGCCCCCCGAGGGCCGTATCCGCTCTTCTTTCCTTCCTGCCCGACCCTTGGAGGGCCCAGGGGCCCGCCTGGCCACTCCCTCACCCCCCCGACTTCTTTGTTTTCCGTTGTCACCTGCCCTGTCGCGGGGACAGTGGGAGCCGGTCCGTTATCCCGGGACCCCGGCCCAGGTCCACTGACGAGGGCCATCCACTGCATTTCTTCGGCCATCGCCCGTCGTATTCCTAGTCCCTCCCCCACCACGCCGGCACCCCGAGTTTGCAGACGCCCCCAAAACCTTTCTGACGCTCTTCGCAGGTGCAGCGTTGCGGCCCACTACCCAAACTGACTCCCCGTGGTTTCATAGAGCGGGAAGGCTGGGGGTGGGGGCGGAAGCAGCGAAACATCTGGCTGGGAAGGTCGCTATTAAAAAGCTCATGCCGTGCGGACCTTAGATGGTGAGGTGGCGTTGTTTGTTTTTGTTTCTAAGACTAGGATGAAGCCCCTGGAGCCGTTGGAGGGCTTGGCGGAATTTAGTTTGCAGCCGACTCCTCCCAAAAGGAGGGTTGAGTGTAGATGGGGCTGCGGGGATGGGGCTCGCCTAGAGAAAACTTGAGTTTGGAGACCTGGAATTCTAGGGGTCTTTGGGACCTTGCAAGCAGGAGGGACTCCTTGAAAGAGGAACTCTGAAAACAGCCGGCCGAGTTGGCAAGGAGGCCTTTGGTGTTGGGGAAATCATCCAGGGTGTCCAGCACAGAGGACGCTCCGTTTGCCTCCACTGCCCAAGTCAAGAGGGACCCTGGGCAGCTGCTGTTGAACTCACTAAAGCTCATTCTGCATGTCAGGCCCAGGCTCTCCTGAGTGGGAGCTTCCGCCTTACTGAACTGCATCTGCGGCCCCTTTCGCTGTGTTAAAGCGCTCAGGTCTGCTCCTGAGTCATCTCGTGGATACTCAGCAGGTGGTCGAAGGGGTCAAAGGCCACTGTTGGGTGTGTCTGAGCTTTGTGAGTGCTCTTATTTCTGCCCGGTTTTGACCTGCAGAATCAAGGTATCTGTAGAGAACGCTTGTGTTTCTGTTACGATTCAAATGGCTGGAAGACAACCACGTCAGGCTCCCAGGTACATGAGTACAATTTACACGCAACACTGCTCCCCTGGCCACCTGCAGATTGACCGCTAAAACAGCGCTCTACAGCTTGGGAAGCTTGGCCCCTTTCGGCTCTGCCCAGACCCACACCCAGACCGATCTCACTGATTAAAGGGTCACCCTGTAGCTTGTCAGGTTCCCAGGTCCAAGAGCTTCCTCATCCGGGTTTCTGCATTTTGGACTTCAGGACTTCGGTTTATGGCCTCGCACTGCCACTGGCCTGGCTCCGGTCTAGGGACCTGGTTAGTGTCTGTGCAGGCCGGAAGGATCAGAAGAACCTGACCCTCCCTTCCCTCATCCTTTGCGACTTTCCAGAAACGACGTCTGTTCTTGCCTTCTGTGGAGGAAACAGAATGAAGCACCAACTTGGCTGTCATTGCCAAGACACCGAGCTTGTGTTCTTGAGTCTCAGGCCAGCCCCAGGTGCAGACTATAGTGCTGGAAATAATCCTGTGTTTTTTCTAGATTTTTCTCCCCTTTCCCTCCCTTCCTCCCTCCCTCCCTCCCCTCCTTCCTTTTTTACAGGGATGGGGAGAGGGGGTTGTACCCAAGCAGCTCGCAGGGTGGACCTGGCAGTTCAAAGCCAGGTGGGGGCTCAGAACCGGTGCGTGGCCAGGTTCTGACAGGTGCACTGTCGGAACACACCCGGCAAGCGGGGCCTTTTCAAGTTTTTCCTGTTGGAATGTTGTAAAAGAAATTTTAAGGAGTCAAGGTTTGTCTTGTGTGTGTTTGGTGTTGTAGCATGGTGTCCCCTGCTTACGGTTCTCTTCATTTTCTCTCCTATAAGTCTAGGCGCTTGGTGAGTTGAAGTAGGGTGTCTCGAGGCATATACAAGAGTTAGTGCGGCGGGAAGCTTTGCACCTTACAGCAGTATGGTCTTCTTTCCCTTGGTCACTTGGTCCTCTTTGAGGCTGTCCAGTCTCCCTTCTAAATTGGTTTTTGGTAGAAGGAATAAAATTCTAGTGGTGATGTCTAGGTTTTTTGTTTTGTTTTATTTTTCATACAGCACAAAAATGGCTTATTGAGACAGATGCTGCTATCTTTCAATATGTGCCCCCCAAATAGAACTTGAAAATTAGTTGTTAGGATATTTCCCAGCGCAGAATCCAGACCATCTTTCATTTCACAAATGAACATAAGGACTGATATGGGAAACTGTGTGTAAATAGCTCGCACGTAAGCGCACTAGTGGCACAGTCAAGTAGTGATTTGCTCATTCCCAATGATTAGCAGCAGTTCTGCTTCTCCGGGAGCAGGAAGTACTTGTGCACAGTCGTGTGATTTTACAGGGAGTCACCGGAGCTCTGCAGAAAGTGCGGCAGTCGCGAGCCTGGGCGTCTGGGGCGGTTTCCAGTTCAGTGCAGGTGCTGGGCTTTTGTTTCATTTTGTCTTCCAAGAGAAGAGTCGGATGCCTAAGCTACTGGTCTTTCAAAATTGCCACTGGCACTAGGAGCTGCTCTTTTTCAGTTTTCTGTCTGTACCCACTGGTGTTCAAGGCTTACTCCTGGCTCTGGGCTCAGGGATCACTGCCGGCAGGGCTTGGGAACCACGTATGGTGCCAGGGGTGGTCAGCTGCCTGTGAGACACACGCCCAACCCACTGTACTATCTCTCCATGCCCAGAATTGCTCTTTGTTAACAAGAATTTATGTCCAGCTTATCTAGAGTGCAGTCAGCATTCTTGCAGAGAACCAGGTTCTGTCGTTGTGCCCAGAATCAAACCTGTGCTAACATTTGTATCTGGAGGTTACTTCGCTGGCTGGTGCTAGCACACAATGTGAGATTTCCTCAGTGGGGCAGGAGCAGGAAGGCAGATAGGGAAAACGTTGGGAAACAATGGCAGAGAACCATGAACACGGATGTTGGCTCCTTCTTCCGTGACAGCCTTTGAGGAGCGTCCATTGTGCTCGTTCCCCTTCTCTGACTTCTGTGCCATGTGCGAGTGTTGGTCAGGGCAGGTCCTGTGTAAACTAGCAGTTCCCAAACCGTTTCCTTACCGTGGCCCCTGGGGCTTGAGTAAGTGTGTCACTGAGCAGCCCAGGAGCTAAGGCTGTCCCTCCCGGCCCTCCACAGGCTGAGTGCCCCATCTCCCGTCCCCACACCTCGCTGATGGTTTTAGAGGGGCTGGGGGACCCACACTCCTCCTTGCTCCCAAGGGACTCTGCCTTCGGTTAGCTGTGCGATGGGTGTCATTCATTTGCTTCCCTCTCAGGCCTTTCTGCCCTTTACCTAGTCTATAATTCAAAGCCTGCACTGGTCCTCACAGACCCACCTTTTGAAAGGCCTGAAATGCTCAAGCCACGGTGCTGGGGAGTAAGTGAGCTGCTGGGCTGGTTTAGAGAAGTTGGAGCACGTCCCTTTTTTCTTTTTTGAATCACACCGGCAAAGCTCAGGGGGTTACTGCAGCTCTGCACTCAAGAATTACTCCTGGCAGTGTTCGGGGGACCGTATGGGATGCCGGGATCAGACAAACGCCCTCCCCACTGTGCTATCACCTCTGCCCTTGAGGACATCTTTTAAGTAGCTTATTTGATATTCTCCATTAGACATGCAATGTGGGAAATATAGTCTCGTGGGGGCAATTTCTGTCCTGCTTCCCAGGTACTCTTAAAAACAATTTCTTTTTAGTTTGTTTTGGGGGCCACACCCAGTGGTGCTCAGGGCTTCCTCATGGCTCAACACTCAGGGATCACTCAGTGGACCCTAGGGACCCTGTGAGGTGGTAGGGATCAGGTCAGCTGCACTTGCAAGCGTCCTTCCTGCTGTACTATTGCTCCGCCCCCCCCCCATTAGTTTCTCTCTTATCATGCACTTTTCCTAACTGTAGATTCAAGCATTTGCTTACGTAGAGAAAATAATGACCTCCTGTGGCCCAGAGCCTTGCTGCCCATGCTGTCCCCTTCCTTTGGGATGATTTGGCAGAGTCCAAGGGAAACACTGGGGTCTGGTCCATGAAAGAGAAGAGTTTGTTTTCTCTGTGATACAAAACACACACACACACACACACACACACACACACACACACACACACATCCTCATACTTTGCCGACAGCCCTTGCCACCCAGGCCCCGGTCAAGGTGGCTTCCTCTTCTCACATGCCCCCCCACCCCCATTGACTGGTTTGATTCAGGAATAAGATGCCTCACCTCCCTCCGCTTTCAAAGAGCCAGGACCCTGTAAGCTCTGCCGAAGCTGCCATGAATCCTGCAGACTCAGCTAGGGCTTACACTCAGGAAACCCTCCCTGAGACGTACCAGGCACGCTTCCGTTGATTAAATCTTAGCGTTTTGACAAGGGGCTGATGGTCAAAACGTCTTTTTAACTGGTCAGAATGGTAGGGTACATGCTTCACATAATTGAGGCTCTGGCAGCTCCCCATCCCTCCCAGAAATGGTTAAGGACCTTCAGTTTCTCACCTGTGAAAGAGAATTGATTGAACAAGTGGGTCTCTGCAATTCAGTGCTTGAAGAGAGCGAAGCCGCTTGAGGTGTCTTAGAAAGAACGTGAATCTAGAAAAAGGGCCAGGGTTGAGGCCTTTACATTGCATGAATTCGAGTCCAGCTCAATCCCCTACACCCCATGTTCCTTGAGCATCACTGGGTACATCCTGAAGACCCACAGTGCCACTGGGGTGGCCCCGGCTCATCTAAACACCCCCCTTATTCTCGGACCTTCACATTGAGCCACCAATCTGGTTGGCAGAGAATCTGTGGGAGGGCCCCCCCGAATCCTGCTTGGGAGGACCCCCTCCTGAACCCTGCTTGGGAAGGCCTTCCCGAATAAAAGCGGTCACTGTGTCATATCAGTAAGGAACAGTGTGCACGATGGCACTTTGGGGCCCGGTGATAGGTTGGGGAAAGAATCCATGCTGGAAGGGCGAGCATGGAAACCGTGTTTCCAGAACGGGAACTGTGGAAAATTAAGGGACAGTCTCTGCCACCGTGTGGTTGGATAAAAGTCAAGGAGTGTTAGGTATCAGGGTCCCAAGGAGATAACTGCAGCAGAGTTGCTTGTGTTGGAAATGGGGTCAACAGGGAGTGAAGGCTGGAGATTGTCGCTTGAATGGGATGTGTGCCCGACGGGGACCTGTAGCGGGAGGAAAGAAGCTCCCCTTTCCAGCAGGGCACGTGGTGCTGTCCCTCCCTGTGGCCCAGTCAGCGTCAGTGACGAGACTCCCCTACTGTCCAGGTTCCAGGGGCCGGAGAGATAGTACAATGGGTAGAGTGCTTGCATGCATGTGGCCAAGCACAGTTCGGTCCCGGCATCCTATACGGTCCCCAAGACCTCCAGGGAGTGATCCTTGAGTGCAGAGTCAGGGCGAATCTGAGCATCACAGATTTGGCCCAAAATAAACGGGAAAAGTGACCGCATGTATTTTATTCCGTTGGCCAGCATACTTGTCACGTCCTCCCTTCTCCTGTCATTGGGGTCCTGGGCTCAGTTGCACGTGCCATACTGCGGTTCTCCCGCATTCGAGAGTGCTGCTGCTGGGGGCATCACGTGAGCCACGAGGCCCGCCGGACTCTAGTTGGCTGGGGTGCTGCAGGGCCCGAAGCCTCTCGCAGTGTTGGGGTCAGATAGCCAGGCCACCGGACAGCACCTTCCGCAGGTGGGGGGACCAGGGATCAAACTCTCCACCAGTAAACTCTCCACCTTGATGTTACCGGTAAGAATGTGACAAATATGAGCCGAGGAGCCTTCAGTGGCAATGGCGCTGCCTGCGTAAGGAGCCACGCCGCGGGGAATGCCTGCGTAAGGCAGAGCGCTGCCTGCGTAAGGAGCCACGCCGAGGGAATGCCTGTGTAAGGAGCCACGCCGAGGGAATGCCTGCGTAAGGAGCCACGCTGAGGGAATGCCTGTGTAAGGAGCCACGCTGAGGGGATGCCTGCCCTGCGTAAGGCAGAGCGCTGCCACTGAAGGTTCCCTGCAGCTCGTATTTGTCACATTCTTACTGGTAACATTTTTGTCACCTCACCTGGATTTTGTCCCCTTTTGGAACCTAATCCTGAGGCTCCCCTGCCTGGGTTCTCTCCCCACTTTCCCTGCCATCATTTGTGCTGACTGCTTTGGGCTCCAGGGCCCTGGCCAGGGAAGCTGGATGGTAAAGTGATTTCCAGGGCGAGCTGCTCCTTCCGTGGGGTCCTGTTTTGAGTGTGAGCAGTGCTTCCTTCTCGGCTCATCCACACGGCAGAGGGAATAGTTCGCACTTCGTTCCCATCGGGAAAGACGGATATGCTGAAAAGACTGTGAAGCTGGTTTTCAAGGGCCTCCTCGGGAGTGTGGAGGCGGGTCGGATCCAGGAGTGCGCGCAGGTGCCTCCCTGAGGTATGGGGCTGTGTCGAGCTTGGTCCTTGATGCAGAAAGAAGGACTCACTCACCTGGATGGCCTCAGCCACTCAGGCCTCCGGCATGCGATAAGGAGCAAACAGGTCATTGAACTGTTCTTTGACCTGTGAGGGATTTTTTATGGTCTGTCACCGTAGCCTCTGAAAAGTAAGCATATTTCAGCAGGCGTCACCATCACCCCCTCTTTTAAAGTCATACCAGCAAAGTCTTTTAAAAGCTTCATGTAATAGCTGTACCCCACTTTCTTACCTGGGGAAAATGTGGCATGAAATCTTGTAGTGAAAGGCGTGTCTCTGGGCCACAAGCCAGGCAGTGGAGCAACTTTGGGCTTCATTAACGTTGCTCCGTGGGGCCTTGCGAAGAGATGGAAAAGGTTTGACCCTTCTTTACCCTGGGCACCCCAACATTGAAGGAAAGGGGCAGAGGAAGAGGAGCTGCATCTGGACAGTGGGAAGAAAACAGGATCCAGGAACCGTGCTGAGGGACTCAGCCGCGGAGGAAAGGGTGAGAAATAGCGACAGCACCGCTGGGTTTGACCATGAAGTTCTCTTGTTCCTTCGAAGCTCGCATTCTGGGGCTGGAGAGAGAGCTAGTGCAATGGTTCGGGCGCTTACTTTGCACACATCTGATCTGGGTTAGTCCCCAACTCGCTTATGGTCCCTTGAGTGCCACCAGGAGTGATTTCTGGACTCTGAGCCAGAAATAATCCCTGAGCATCACAAGGTGTGGCCCCAACAGAACAACCAGGCGGCAGTGGTTCCACCAAGAGGGCCCCCAGTGCTCGGCCCTGCAGTCCTGTGATGGTGGTGGGCTTCAGCAAGGGACTGCTTTTCTGCCTTGGTGCCGTGCTTGCTGGCGGCTGTGTCAGGAGGTGTGCGCATTGCGGAAGATGGAGTGTTCATAACAGTGAACGAGAGGAAGTTCATGTTGCTAGAGATGAGCCAGATCAATCACAAGAGTATTTGGGGTGAGTTGGCACCTCGTGCTCGGGGACCCCACCTGGCAGTTCCAGCAGTTCAGTGCAGGGGCTTGAGGCCGTGGTACAGCTTGCTTAGAAGACCTGGCCTTTTAAGAGATACTGGAGTGGGGCTGGAGTGATGATAGCACAGTAGAGAGGGCGTTTGCCTTGCATGCAGCCGACCTGGGTTCAATCCCCGGCATCCCATATTGCCCCTGAGCACCGCCAGAAGTAACACCTGAGTGCAGAGCCAGGAATAAGGGAGAGAGAGAGAGAGAGAGAGAGAGAGAGAGGAGGGAGGGAGGGAGGGAGGGAGGGAGGGAGGGAGGGAGGGAGGGAGGGAGGGAGGGAGGAGAGAGAGAGAGAGAGAGAGAGAGAGAGAGAGAGAGAGAGAGAGAGAGAGAGAGAGAGAGAGGAATTTGGCATGACATGGTGACTCCACCCTCAGAGCACAACAGAATCTAAGTGAATTCAATACGGCCTGCTCCTGCAGTGCACAAACAGAGCTGCAGCACCAGTCACAGGTGTATGTCTGGCTTAGAGGAAGCTTCCACAGCCTGAGCCATTTATCCTGTTTGGCAACACCAGGGGCTGAACCCAGGGCCACACGCATGCAAGGCAAGTGCCCGTGCTCAGAGTCTCGTGCCTTGCTCCCCTTTTTGGGTTTGTTTTATTGTTTACAATTTTAAGGAGTCCAGCCATCGCTTAGACCATTAGTGAATAGTCATGTAGCAAGTGTTTGCACTTGACTCCTGTGTAAACACAACTGGGGGCCAGGGAGATGATAAGTAAATATGTAATTAAGAGCATAGAACAGTAGGTAAGGTACTTGCCTTGCACCGACTGACCCAGGCTTGCTCCCGGCATCCCACATGTAATTCGAACCCACCAGGAGTAATTCCTAAGTACAGAGCCAGGAGTAACCCCTGAGCACTACTGGGGTGGTGCCAGAACCAAAATTAAAGAAGAAATTTTTCAGATAAGGAGCCCAAGTATCAGTGAGCCTGGGCAGAAGGGTCTAGCTGCCTGGACAGCAGTGGGTACTGTTCAACCCGAGTCTCGGGTCTGGCTGGGGGTGGACGTTCTTGTAGAAGAAATGACCTGAAGTGGTGTGTGTGTGTGTGTGTGTGTGTGTGAGACAGAGAGAGAGAGAGAGAGAGAGAGAGAGAGAGAAAACGCTCCCACTTGCCGCACAGCAGTGTGTGCCCTGGATCTCTGCCTGTGCATAAGGGGTGGGAGGAGGAGGTGGGGATGTCTTGTGAATAGAAAGTGCCAGATCTTGGGGCTGGAGCGATAGCACAGTGGGTAGGGCGTTTGCCTTGCACACTTCCGACCCGGTTTGTTGATCCCTTGAGCACCACCAGGAGTAATTCCTGAGCTAAGAGCCAGGAGTAACCCCTGAACGTTGAGTAAAAGGGAAAAACAAGTAGTGCCAGATCTTGCAACCAGGAGGAGGTGTTTCCTTTTTATCAAATGCAGGGACAAGTAGCGAATCATTTTAAACCATGACTGGAAATCATTGACACCTTGAACTCCCATTTGCTGCTTGATAGCCAAAAAGGGGAGACTGATCTCTCAGCTTTAAATACTGTTAAACTGGGTCATTTGCCAGAAGGCTCCTTGCCTTACGAATACACCTGTGCAAGCTGGAGGGCTAGTCATGGGGGTTAAGGCACTCTGGAATGCAGGCCACCGCAGTTCAATCCCCAGCATTGCATGGTCCCCATGCTTCCCTGGGTGCAGCGCTGGAGACCCCAAGTAGAGACTTGCAGGGTGGCATGGGTGATCCTAGCACCTTAGGCCCAAACCACGCTTCCCTTAGGCCCTCACATTGGACACGTGGCCTAGAATTCCTGGGAGGGGCCCCCAGCCTCCTGAGCAAAACAGCAACAACAAAAATGCACAGTTGAAGGGCCTGGGGCTATGCTTTGTGGTCAGTCCCCACCTTGCAGTTGTGGTCACTGCCACCAGGTATACTCTGGGATTGCAGCACTGTAGGAAGTGGAAGGACCCAGCGAGGAGAATGCACCTGACGCTCTCCTTACATCTTAGATATCAGACACTGAGCTGTGAAAACCAGATGGTTTGTCCATGAAACCTTGGGTTGGTGGGGGAAGCCTTCACTCTGAACCACGGGCTTTGCCTGTGAGATGGCCTGCCCTGGGCGCTTGGGCGGCAGCTCCTTTTGCCCTCAGCAGCAAGAGGGGCCTTCTGTAGGCCTGCAGGCGCTGCCACAGAGGGACTCCCCTTGACTGGAAACACAGCCAGTTACTGAAGCAGTAACAGCCTTGCACTTGAGCTTGTTCTCTCCGTGAGGATCTGCTCTCACATCTTGGGATACCGCAAGGGAAGAGCTTCCATTCTAACTGGAAAAAGCAGTCAATCAGCAGTGATCAGCAGTCTTGTGTTTCTGCGTGAATAATGAGTAGAACGAGCTGTGAGCCATGCGATGGAGAGTGGCCTGAGGCGGAGAGTCTGCAGTGGCCACTAATGGCGTCATCAGGACAGCAGTATCTGATTTTTTATTTCTTTTTTTTTTTTTTTTTTTTTTGCCTTTTTTGGGTCACACCCGGCAATGCTCAGGGGGCTACTCCTGGCTCTGCACTCAGGAATCACTCCTGGCGGTGCTCGGGGACCATATGGGATACCGGATTGAACCCAGGCCGGCAGAGGCCGGCCACGTGCAGGGCAACGCCCTACCCGCTGGGCTATCGCTCCAGCCCCTGATTTTTATTTCTGACCTGGCCTCTTGCACCTTTTGTTGACATGACCCAGAGTTGCTGGGAGCCACATACCAGGCAGGCTGTGGTGCCCCCTCTTACAGTGCTGTGCAAGTACTCCCTGGGGCCCACACGCATTGAGAGATGCAAGCTCCAGTGGTGCTCACCGGGTGACCAAGGGGCTTTCTCATCTTTTCCAATTGTGGTATGGCCAGAAGCCTCACCGCTGGTGGGATTGCAAGCTCACATTTGTACGTGTGGGCACTGGGATTTGAACACATGACCCTGTGCTCTGAACCACTGTGTGGTTCCTTCGGGCCAGGTAGCCTCATTGATAGGCTCAGAGATTTGGGCAGGCCGAGGGTGGAGCCAGGTGAAGGAAAAGCCCTGAAGGCCGGGTGGGAGGGAGAGCATTAACGGGCCAGTGTGCCCGGAGGGGAGAGCAGGAGCAAGACTCTAGGAAAGGGGTTCTCGGGTCAGGTTTTCCCCTGACCGGAGAGCCAAAACAAGTAAATACCAGACCCAGAATTTCCATCCAGATGGTGAACTCCAGACTCTTGTCTCAACTTGAAGTGATTCCAAGAAGTTTCTTCAGTTCTGCTCACAGACCAACAGAACAAAGAAAGCAAGATGCTCTTTTCATGGCTAGTAAAGCCGTGCTTCTGAGACCTAACAGTCAGTAAAATTGGAAAAATCCGCTTCCAGCTTAAAGACAAAAGGCCTTTTGTTTGATAGAAAATTCATCGGATAAAGTTTTAGTTGGGAAAATTACTCTCTAAGATTAATCTGGGTTACCTTCTAAATTATTTTTTAAAAAGAACTTTATTTAAACACTGGTTTACAAAGTTATTCATAACTCGGTTACTTTGAGCGTTGACCATTCCAACACCAATCCCACCACCAGTGTGGCCTTCCTTTCACCATTCTCCTGTTTCCCTCCCGCCCCTGAGACTGCCCCTTTGGCAGGCACAAAGTGATTATTTCATATTGCTTGTTACAACAGAATGGTGAGTGGAATACAAAAGATATGTCAGTAAAAGAAAGTTTCACTGGACTCGGTCATTTATTTTTGGTTATCATATTGTTGCAGACCATGTTCTTTTCCTTTTGTTTTGTTTTTTTTTGGGTGGAAGTAGTTCTTGTGGTTTTTTTTTTCCGATTTAATTTTATTTTATTATTTCCCCCCAAATATTATTACACCATCTTAGACATACAATTGAAAGATGCTCATGTAGAGTTTTGGTTCTACAGTGTTCCAACACCCATTCCTCCACCCAAACCCATCTCCCATCACCAATGTCCCCACCTCCGTCCCCCTCCCACACCTCAACTACTTGGCGGGTTCTGTATGTCATTTCTCTCCTCTCTATCTCTCCCTCCCGCCAAACTTTCCTGCTCTTCGTGGAAAGCAGTGCATTAAAAGACATTACTGTTTCCACAATTTTAATGGACCGGCCGCGCTACCTGGGCTCAAACTGGTTTTGCTCTGTTAATCTGGTCGCAGCGAAAATGGTGGCTAGTGTGATGGGCGAAGTCTCATCCGGCTGCTTCCGGGACCCCCAGAGGTGACGGGCCCACTCCCAAAACCTGTCTGCCCTCCTGGGGGGGTCCCCTCTTCAGCTGGGCCCGGGCAAGCCAAGTTCCAGCCTCCCCAGCCGCTTGTGAGCCTCTTCATGTTATGGCCGATGGCCCCGGGCCTGTTCTTTTCCTTTTGATGACAATTGTTTAGGGGCCAGAGAAATAGTACAGTAGGTAAGGTGCTTTCTTTGCATGCAGTGACCCCAGTTCGATTCCTGGCACCACATATGGTCCCTTGAGCACCGCTAGGAGTGACCACTGGGCACAGCTAGGTGTGGCCTCCGAAACACAAAGCAAACAGTTGTTCACAGGGCCCCGTTAGAGCATTTGTCTTGCCTCTGCGGTCCTGGGTTCAGTTCCCAGCGCTGCCTTGTGTCTTCTGCTCTGCCCTTGGTTTAGGCGCTAATGGGGTGTGGCTGCTCAGTGTGGGGGTCTCCTGAGATGTCTGCCTGATGTTGATATGTCATTACTATTAACCTTCAGCTGCAGTTGGAGCTTTTGAACAGAACCGTTTTCCCAGACTCATGTTTTAAAATATTAACCCCCAACGTGTTATTTCTTTTTTTTTTTTTTGCTTTTTGGGTCACACCCGGCAATGCTCAGGGGTTTCTCCTGGCTCTGCACTCAGGAATTACTCCCTGGCGGTGCTCGGGGGACCATATGGGCTGCTGGGGATCGAAACCAGGCCGGCACAGGCCGGCGCTGCAAGGCAAACACCCTACCCACTGGGCTATCTCTCCAGCCCCCAAAGTGTTATTTCTATTGAAGTCAGAAATTCTGAAGAAAGTAAAAAGTGGTGGGCCCTGAACAGTTCTATTTTCTTCTTTTTCTTTTGGGTTTTTTTTTTTTTTTTGGTCTTGTTTTTGGGTCACACCTGGTGATGCCCAGGGCTTTCTCCTGGCTCTGTCACTCAGGAATCACTCTTAGCAGTGCTTGGGGGACCATATTGGATGCTGGGGATCGAACTCAGGTCAGCAGCATGCAAGGCAAACGCCTCCCGTGTACTATTGCTCTGGACCCTGAACAGTTCTGTTCTCATTGGGACTCAAATAGCTGCATCCCTGGGTGCCGGGCGATAGTACATGAGGTAGAGCTTACATACCGCAGACCCAGATTCAGTCCCCAGTACCACATACGATCCCTTGAGCCTTCCAGGGGTGGACCCTGAGCATAGAGCCAGGAGGAAAACTGCCAGGTGTGACCCAAACACTCCTGCCCACCCACCAAAGTCTGCTTTATTTTAAGGCTTGTCACCCCAAGAGAGCCCTTGAGCACCCCCCCATGTTGGTGACCCCGGGTAGTCCAGGCTTGGGTGACTCTGCATTCCCTCATGTGTCTCGTCCTTATTGGCCTGCGAAGCAGCCAGCTGGAGGCATTGTCACCTGCGATGCCTCTGCCTTAAGGGGAGAAACTTTCTTTCAGAACTCAAACATGAAATATGCGTCTTGAGGGGGTGATCTAACCTCTTTCTTCATGAACACTTTTTATGTCATATTAAAAGATTTGGTCATAAAATATGGCAGTGTTTGCATGAAATGTTTTTGCAATCTCATTCCTTAGCAACATGTTCTGATGTTTGCAGGATAGACCTTCTCAGAAGCTTCACAGGAGGAGGGAAAGTCGCAGCAGAGAAGGAATTTCTCATTCTTGGCACGGTAAAAATCAGTTTCCGTCACCACATTGTAATTCCAGTCTGGTTTTCATGGGCTGTTCCATTGGTCCTGCATGTTGTGGTCACTTTGGTTTAGCCTTGAGACTGAGAGGACCTGCCTGCCTCTGAGCTTTTGGGCCTAGGTCTCGGCTGTGGGGTCCAGTGTGGGTATTCAAGCTTTAAGAGTGCGGGTGTGCCCCTTAATCTCTGGACGCTCCCAGAAGCCCAGCATCATGCTGCTCCAACTAGGGCATCGACAGCTGGTGCAGGGGCGAGAGTGACTGGGTCATTCTGGTGTTGGATCAGTGACTGCTTGAAAGTGAGTATTTCGAAGGCATGTGACATAGAAGATCTTACCTGGTAGAAGATAAAGGGGCGGGGCGGAGCGATAGCCCAGCGGGTAGGGCGTTTGTCTTGCACACAGCTGGCCTGTGCCGGCCTGATCCCCGGCATCCCTTATGGTCCCCCGAGCACCGCCAGGAGTAATTCCTGAGTGCAGAGCCAGGAGAAACCCTTGAACATTGCCGGGAGTGACCCAAAAAAAAGCAAAAAAAAAAAAAAAAAGAAGAAGATAAAGGGGACCCCTCGGGCCCGGGTGCAGAGTTTACTAGCACTGATGGACATCCCCCATGCCAGGCCCCCTCCTTCTGGTGTGGTGGGAAGGAAGAGGTGGAAATACTTTCTGCTTTGGACTCGGAGGTCACAGCCTCCAGCACAGTCCAGCAGCGCTTGCCCGAGTGAAGCTCCCTGTGTGCTTGGGATGCGCCTCGGGCCAGCTCACCACCCCCCTTTCCTCCAGCCCCCAGCGTTCTGAACCCAGATGTGTTGGAATTCACCCAAAAGCCACTTAGGGGGCTGCTTTCTTCCAAGTTGAAGGATGACTGTCTTTTTCCCTGAACAGAATGAACTCTTTTCCATGTTTATTCTTCATTCCAGTTCCTGTTTTATAATAATAGTAATAATAATAATGATAGAGGCAGGGGGCCGGAGCAGCCTGCAGCCAGGCCAGCTACTCTCACAAGTGGGAGCGTCGCTGCTTTCTCAGGCTTGTCGTTGTTGAGAGCTTTGATTTCCAGGCACAAAAAATGTCATCGTGTGAACTTTTCCCCCCGTTTGGCTTATTCCAAACACCCACGTACTAAGGCATGTCATTCTGAATTCCTCAGGGCTTGGGGGTTATTTGAGCTGGAGCTGAGCATGAGGGAGGCAGATGGAGAGAGGGTTGGCTCTGTCCCGCATGGAGGGAGCCCGGCTGGTCTGTGCGGGACGGCGAGTCTGTGGACACCTGGGAGCTCGCAGTTGGGGCGTTTCCACAGCTCCAGGCTCTCTGGCTCGTCCCTTTCCACATTCTTCCACAGATCTTTTGTAGAATGTATGCCATTAATTTTTTTCCTTCCTTTTGGTTGTCAATCAGACAGTAGCATTCTGGTGAATTCCACTCTGGGGACAGGTTTCAAAGGGGTAGCGTCCTATCATTCTGAAGACTTGAGTCTTACATGTTCTGGTAATGAGGTTACTGTTACTTTTCTCAGCGTTTACCAAAGTGTCTGAATTTTATTTTGCTGAACTGTCTTGGCCTTGAAGGATTTCTCAGTGGCTTGGCAGTAATTGGAGCAATGAAGACACTCGCGGGTAATTGGCTGTTTGCGTGTGGCAGAGAGCGCTCTGAACCTGCTGCACAGAGCAAGTCTCACTAACCCGAGCCCTCAAGCCAAAGCCGCTAGAGAGCAGACAGCGGAGCTGGTCCTTGCATGCTCGCCATTCGCTGCCACTTTCCCAGTTAGCTTAGCAGCGCTTTAACACTAACTGCAGAAACAGCACTGTAAATTGCAGTTCCTCAACCAATTAAAAAAAAAAAGCAAAACAACCACTAACCGCATATTGTTGAGAGTGAATGCAAAAATGGGGTCTTTTACAGGATGAGCCCGCAAAAAGCAAAGTGCAGTTGATGCTTTGATGCCATGACGGCAAGCCTGAGGTGGTTGGCCCCTGGCCCGTCGTTAGACTAAGTCAGAGCGGTTACAGCATGGGGTCTGCTCACCTGTGATGCCCAGTTACTCCTCACTGGGCGCCAGCAGAGCTGCTGACCACATTGAATGCCCCAAAATCGTAGAAGATGGCCGTGCCCTGCAGAACCCTTTGCTCTGTAAGGTAAAGAATCAGAAAGGTTAGAGTTCAGGCATTGGCTGAAATGGAATCTAGCAAATATGAACGACCTTGCTGGTTTCCCAGCAGAAAACAGTCTCGGTGGTCTCAGTTTCTAGGGGTTCCGTGGCGGGCAAAGAGGCATGCTGGATTGATTGGCTCCCTAGCTGCTGAGCTTGGTCAGCTCCCGCGACTGCCCGACCAAGCACTGACGCCAGCAGCAGTGACCAAACATGACCCAACGTTGCTTCCAGGAAGCCTGCTTTCTGAGTTGTAGGGGTTTCCTTTTCCCACGGTAGCCTGTGAATTGTTGCTGTTGTTGGGACTGGAGAGATGGTATAGGCAGTTAAGGCATTTGCCCTGTGTGTACCCAGCCAAACATGGTTTGATCCCAACATCCAGGTGTGACCCAAACCCCCAGTTTTTCAGAATAAAAGGGGCCAAGATGGCAGCTCAGGTGGTGGCAAGGCCCGAGCTCAGCAGGACATGCGGAACTGCTTGTGGCCTTTGTAAAGCCTGAGCGGCTAAGCCTTGGGCAGGTTTTAAGGCAGTGGTCGTGAGTCAGGAGCACGGGCTTAGGAGACAGGTGCCTTGGGTTGAATTCTGGCACTTCTGTGCCAGAAGTTTTATTGTTGAAATAGAGTAATGTTAGCACTTTGGGTCTGAAGGTTACATGAGTCTGTGTTTATAAATGGTCCCAGGGATGTGGTATGCACTGTTTGAGTTCATAAACTAGAACTCTGGTTTAGTAGCTGAGTTACTAAACTCAGGGCCCACGCTGGAACCACACTTTCAGGCCATCGCATTGAACTCTGACCCAGTTGGGTGAGAAATGCTGGAAGTGGCCCCAGGATCCTCTGGGTACCACTTTGAAGCCCCTTCTCCCAAAAAAGCACCATGTGTTCACATGATATTTATAGAACCATGATTTTTTTTTTGGGGGGGGCGCCACACCTGGCTGTGCTCAGGACTTACTCCTGACTCTGTGCTCAGAGATTATTTCTGGCGGGGCTCAGGGGGCCACATGTGGTGCAGGGATCGAACCCCGATTGGCCACATCAAGGCAGATGCCCTGCCCACTGTACTATTTCTCCAGCTGAGAACCATAATTTTTTAATCCCTTTTACTGGTAGGCTGTCATGTGTGTGGTGGGATTAACCACTTTTCCGCCTCCATTTCTCAGTAGTGCGGAACTCAATTAGGAGGGACTTGATGTAAGCAATATCCCCATGGCTGTTGGCTTCTGACTCTGATGTTAGTACAGTGAGCAGCAGCTACATGTAGCGAAACTGTCTCTACCGACAGGGAAGGCTGGTGGGCAGCCGTCAGGCGGTAGCGGGTGCTCTCTCTACCCACAGGGAAGGCCGTTGGGCAGCCGTCAGGCGGTAGCGGGTGCTCTCTCTACCGACAGGGATGGACGGTGGGCAGCCGTCAGGCGGTAGCGGGTGCTCTCTCTACCGACAGGGAAGGCCGGTGGGCAGCCATCAGGTGGTAGCGAGTGCTGTCTCTACGGACAGGGAAGGCCGGTGGGCAGCCGTCAGGTGGTAGCAAGTGCTGTCTCTAAGGACAGGGAAGGCCGGTGGGCAGCCGCCTCAGGCGGTAGCGGGTGCTCTCTCTACCGACAGGAATGGACGGTGGGCAGCCGTCAGGCGGTAGCGGGGTGCTCTCTTCTACCGACAGGGATGGACGGTGGGCAGCCGTCAGGTGGTAGCGGGTGCTGTCTCTACGGACAGGGATGGACGGTGGGCAGCCGTCAGGGCGGTAGCAAGTGCTGTCTCTATGGACAGGGGAGGCCGTTGGGCAGCCGTCAGGCGGTAGCAAGTGCTGTCTCTATGGACAGGGGAGGCCGGTGGGCAGCCGTCAGGCGGTAGCAAGTGCTCTCTCTATGGACAGGGGAGGCCAGTGGGCAGCCGTCAGGCGGTAGCGAGTGCTGTCTCTACGGACAGGGGAGGCCAGTGGGCAGCCGTCAGGCGGTAGCGGGTGCTGTCTCTACGGACAGGGGAAGGCCGGTGGGCAGCCGTCAGGTGGTAGCGAGTGCTGTCTCTACCGACAGGGATGGATGGTGGGCAGCCCGTCAGGCGGCGTAGCGAGTGCTGTCTCTACGGACAGGGATGGACGGTGGGCAGCCGTCAGGCGGTAGCGGGTGCTCTCTCTACCGACAGGGAAGGCCGGTGGGCAGCCGTCAGGCGGTAGCGGGTGCTCTCTCTACCCACAGGGAAGGCCGGTGGGCAGCCGTCAGGCGGTAGCAAGTGCTGTCTCTATGGACAGGGGAGGCCAGTGGGCAGCCGTCAGGCGGTAGCGGGTGCTGTCTCTACGGACAGGGAAGGCCAGTGGGCAGCCGTCAGGCGGTAGCGGGTGCTGTCTCTACGGACAGGGAAGGCTGGTGGGCAGCCGTCAGGTGGTAGCGAGTGCTCTCTCTACCGACAGGGATGGACGGTGGGCAGCCGTCAGGCGGTAGCGGGTGCTGTCTCTACGGACAGGGAAGGCCGGTGGGCAGCCGTCAGGTGGTAGCGAGTGCTGTCTCTACGGACAGGGAAGGCCGGTGGGCAGCCGTCAGGTGGTAGCGAGTGCTGTCTCTACGGACAGGGAAGGCCGGTGGGCAGCCGTCAGGGCGGTAGCGGGTGCTGTCTCTACGGACAGGGAAGGCCGGTGGGCAGCCGTCAGGTGGTAGCGAGGTGCTGTCTCTACGGACAGGGAAGGCCGGTGGGCAGCCGTCAGGTGAGTAGCGAGTGCTGTCTCTACGGACAGGGAAGGCTGGTGGCATCTGGCAGGCCTAGAGTGTAACATCGTGTAGCAGAATAGTCGGATTGTAGAAAATTGTATTTCATGCAGGTGCTTCCTCTTTACCTCATCATAAGAAGCCCCTGAAGATACTAGAGATTCTGTTCTTTAATTTGGCATTAGGGCAAGGGAACATAGACTGTATTTTAATTTACGGACTCAGTTTCTAAGAACAGAGTCCTTAATAGGGCTCAGTTGATTGTGATGTTCAGGCAAGATTTACTAAGATTTTACTAAGATTTACTAATCTTTACTAAGATTTCATTTTCTGTGAGCCCCAACTTTCTCTCCAACAGAAAAGTTTGATTGGGAAGAGCACCTCCTCCCTAACTCTCAATTGGGGCTTCCCTAGTAACTGGGATACCAGTCGGGACTCCCAGTGTGGGTGGGAAAGCGGGGGAGGAACTCTGCACATTTCTCAAGAAAGTTAAACCAGGGGCCGGAGCGATCGCCCAGCGGGTAGGGCGTTTTCCTTGCACCACGGCCGGCCTGTGCCAGCCTGGGTTCAATCCCGGTATCCCATATGGTCCCCGAGCACCGCCAGGAGTAATTCCTGAGTGCAGAGCCAGGAGAAACCCCTGAGCATCGCCCGGTGTGACCCAAAAAGCAAAAAAAAAAAAAAAAAAAAAAAAAAAGTTAAACCAGCAAGTTCATAAAAACGTTTTAGTAAAGAAAAACTACACAAAAAAACCTAAACTGCAAATAACTATTAGTAATCAGATCTTTCTGAGTATCAGTAATGAACATCAAAGCCTGTGAGCTGGAGGCACATGCTGTCTTCTGGGGGGCACGTGTGTGTGAGTACACTAACTCAAGTTGCTGGTTTAGAATTAATAGTTCTCAGCTTTAACTAGATCACTGAAAATGTGGCGGTCAGACATACCATCGTTTCCCTCATTCTGTCATTCTGTCCAGGCCATTTCTTTCCCTTTCGTTGGTGGCCCCATCCCTGAGATGTAACTGATCAGTCCCCCTCTGCTAAATGACACCTCCCCCTTTATCACCGGATCTCAGGTCCTCTCTGCCTGTCCAACCACGGTCTCCACTGTGGTGTTGATCTGTTTTAACCCCAGAGTCTCTAGTTGATAGTAAATGAATCCTTGAGCACTATCAGCAGCCTTACTGTGACTTGTCTTAAGACCATAAATCTACCCCCAAGGGGCCAGCATGATAATAGAATGGGTAGGGCACTTGCCTTGCACGCTGCTGACCTGGGTTTGATCCTAGCACCCCAGATAGCCTCCAAGCACTGGCAGGAGTAATTCCTGAGTGCAGAGCCAAAGTAACTCCTGAGCATCACCAGCTGTGGCTCCAAAACAAAAACCAAATCTGCCCCAAGCAGGTCATTTCCAGGCCTCACAGATGGACAGTTCTGGGGGCTGGGGATGTGTGGAAGCCTTGAGCAACAGAAACGCATAAAGCCTCCTCTCCAGCTTCCTTTCTCTTCGACTGTGTCCCATAAGTTTGGGTCAGGACTACATCTCTGGTGACTGGGGACATCTCTAAAGCACCCTCCATTCTCCAGCCTGGAACCAGCGTGTGTCCTGGCTCTAACCTGGCTCGTGGTGTTTGGTCTGTTCTAGAAACTGAATGGCTTCTCCAGGGGGCCAGGCCTCTGACATCGACTCGCTCTTTGGTTTCTTCAGTGATGGCGCACCCCCACCAAAAAAGCCCAGGTAAGGAGGGGCCCGCGAGGACCAAGTGTGTGTTCGTCAGTGGGCGGGGGGGAGGACAGAGACTTAGAGTAGCCTGGTTTCTGCCGCTGACATTAACCATTGTACAAGAGTTTGGCTTCAATGTCGATGTTATCAGGGTTGGCGAGAAATTGGTCAGGCCTTCATGGCTCCTCATGCCTCTCTCCTCCTAATCACTCTGGATTCAACTTTCTTCCCACATAGGAGATTTGGCATCTTGAGTCCCATCTAGTCCTGCTGTTTCTTGGTGTCTTGTTTCTTTCCAAAAGAGGAAGATTAGGGGTGGACTAGCTCTCCTGGACAGTGCCCAAGATTGCAGCCCCACACCCACAAACACAACACAGTCCCCACAACCTCACACACTGTGCGGAGGCCACTGTTTGGTTTAAATGAGCTTTCTGTGTCCCTCTTCCATGACTGATGGGATGGTGTCTGTTCTCAAGCCTGATTCTGTGTGAAGTTGTTTTCGGCCGTTTCCCTCTCCATGCTCCTCCAGCCTACCTGTAGGCCTGCTGACACATCGAAGAATTCACCCTTTTAAATTAAGTCTTTTTTCTGGGCCATTCCCAGGCCAGCCGCTGTGCTGGTTCCCTCTCCGTCTCCTGAGACGCTCTTCCCCAGTCTCCGGGATGGACCCCGCTCTTCCTTGGAACTGGTAACTTCTTAAGAGTGCTCTGATTGTGCTGGAAAATACCCTCCTGGAGCCCTCTCAGTAAGGCTCCGAAGGAGAAACGATTTCATTTGAGAATGCCTTTATGTCATTAGATATGTGTAGTTGTGCCAGGTACTAGAGTGGGGGCCGGAAATCATCTTCTTAGGGTGAGGGAGTCGTGAATTCTCTGCTGACCCCTGGGTTCCTGCCTCGCTGCCCCAACCCTGACTTCTGTAGAATCCGATCGTCACTCTTTTTTTTTTTTTTTTAAATTTTATTACACCACTTTTAGACATACAATTGCAAGATGCTCATGCTTGAGCTTTGGTTCTACAGTGTTCCAACACCCATCCCTCCACCCGAACCCATCTCCCATCACCAATGTCCCCACCTCCCCTCCCCCTCCCTCCCCTCAACTACCTGGCAGGTTCTGTATATCTTTTCTCTCCTCTCTATCTCTCCCTCCCGCCTACCTTTCCTATACATCGTAAAATGCAGTACATTAAATGACGTAACTGTTTCCACTAGTTTGATGGACCGCATGGCCACAAGCGGCATGCGAATTAGGGGCCTCATGGTCAGCATCCGGACAGTGAAAATGGTGGCTAATGTTGTGGGTGAGTCTCATCCGGCTACTTCCGGGACCCCCCAGAGATGATGGGCCAACACCCAAAATCCATCTGTCCTCCTGGGGATCTCATGGTCAGCTGAGCTAGGGAGAGCCCAGTTCCAGCTCTCCCAGCTGCATCTGAGGTGCTACATGCTATGGCTGGTCACCCCAGGACAGCTCCTGGGTGGGGCTACCGGGCTCAGACAAAATGGAGAGGGGAAGGGGGTGACCCCAGCTCCATCTGACAAATTCCGGTGATTCCCGCCTCTGGGAGCTGCCTACCTGGGCTCGAACTCGTCTTGCTCTGTTAATCTGGTCTTGAGGTCAGCGTTCCTCCTGGGCAGGCTCTGATGTGCTGCAGCGTCCGGACAGCGGTAATGGCAGTTAATGTGGTGAGCAAGTCTCATCTGGCTGCTTCCAGGACCCCCAGAGGTGATGGGCCCACTCCCAAAACTCATCTGTCCTCCTGGGGGGCCTCATGGTTAGCTGAGCTAGGGGGAGAGCCGAGTTCCAGTTCCCCAGCTGCATTTGAGGCTCTGCATGCTATGGCTGGTCGCCCCAGGGCAGCTCCTGGGTAGGGCTACTGGACTCAGATAAAATGGAGAGGGGAAGGGGTGACCCCAGCTCCATCTGACAAATTCCCAGTTATTCCCGCTTCTGGGAGCTGCCCACCTGGGCTCGAAATTGTCTTGCTCTGTTAATCTGGCCTTGAGGTCAGTGTCCCTCCTGGGCGGGCTCTGATGTGCTGCAGGGTCCGGACAGCGGTAATGGCAGCTAATGTGGTGGGTGAGTCTCATCCGGCTGCTTCCGGGACCCCCCGGAGGTGATGGGCCAACACCCAAAAACCCATCTGTCCTCCTGGGAGCCCCATGGTCAGCTGAGCTAGGGGAGAGCTGAGTTCCAGCTCCCCCAGCTGCGTCTCTGAGGCTCTGTACGCTATGTCAACCTCTCCAGTTTGATGCAAATAGAATGATTGTTGAAGTGTACAAATGAGAAAGATCCTGGGACCTCGTGCTAGAATATATTGCGTCTAAGATTAAACCACGGTGGCGGAGCCGCCCCGCGCCTGCGCAGCCGTGGATCTGGAGTCTCTGTCTTGTGGAGGTTGGCTGTGGTGGCTGGAGCTCAGGGCCATACTCACTGAGCCCAGAGGCTGGGGGACTTGGGGAGGCCCCCAATCCTTGCTCCGAGTCCAGTAGGCGCGGCCACCTGCATGGCAAGCAGGCCCCTAGGAGCTATGTAGGACACGACCAGGCGCTGGCCGAGCCTTTTGCTTTTCCCCCAGGAACTCCATAGGGCCGCTCACCTGATCGTCACTCTTGCCCTTATTCGCAGCTGGACAGGAGTCTCATGTCACTCCAGAAACCCGGTGTTCCTCTCCTGAGGCTCCAAAGTGAGCAGATCTTCCAAGCAGGGTTCCTGGGTTTCGCTTTGGAGCCCTTGCCTGCCTTCCCACACTTAGTAATATCCGTTCCAGGCTTTTCTCTAACCTGTTTTTGTAGAGCTCTTGATTGCTACTCAGATGTTGGACCCATAGTTTTCTCATGTTGCTTTTTGTTTTTATAAACTGCTTTCCTGGGGCCGGGGCGATAGCCCAGCGGGTAGGGCGTTTGCCTTGCACGCGGCTGGCTTGTGCCGGCCTGGGTTCGATTCCCGGCATCCCATATGGTCCCCCCGAGCACCGCCAGGAGTGATTCCTGAGTGCAGAGCCAGGAGTAGCCCCTGAGCATTGCCGGGTGTGACCCAAAAAAGCAAAAAAAAAAAAATAAAATAAAATAAAAAATAAACTGCTTTCCTGAGGTGGCCTTGCCTTCCAAATGGAGAGATTCTTTGTTAACTCCAGTCATCTTTTTCTCAGTTGCCCTTCTCTATTCTGTTCAGGATTCACAGATGTCATGTTTGAGTTTGTTTTCTTTTGGGTGGGGGCAGCCTCCCCTATGGTTCTGGGGACTAGGAGGGCTGAACCCCATACACTGTCTGGGAGTCCATGTGCTGCCAGGGATGGCACCTGAGGCCTGCAGTGCTGGCTTTCACCCCAGCCCTGTAACCGTCTCCTGGCTCTTAAAAGTGCCATTGGGGGAAGGGCCGGGCGATAGCCCAGTGGGTAGGGCGTTTGCCTTGCACGCGGCCAGCCTGTGCCGGCCCAGGTTCAATCCCCGGCATCCCATATGGTCCCCGAGCACCGCCAGGAGTAATCCTGAGTGCAGAGCCAGGAGTAACCCCTGAGCATTGCCGGGTGTGACCCAAAGAAGCAAAAAACAAAAGTGCCACTGGGGAGGGAGTGGAGAGGGTGAGCACACCCAGCAGTGCTCAGGGGGTTCTTCTGCATCTGCTCAAGGGCTAATACCTGGTGTGCTCGGCGGACCATATGGGGATAGAACCCGGCTCAGCCACATAGAAGGCAAGTGCCCTACCCTACAGTACTATTCTCTATAAAACCCTACAGTACTATAGCCCTGCAGTACTATAGCCCTTAAGTACTAGAGACATACGTTACTATAGCCCTACAATACTCACTATAGCCCTACAGTATGCAGCCCCACAGTACTATTGTCCTATATAGCCCTACATACTAGAATCCTACAGTACTAGACTCTACCTTACTATTCTCTCTAGAGACCTAGAGTACTATACCCTACGTACTATTCTCTGCACAGTACTATTGTCTTTTAACCCTACAGTACTAGAGCCCTACAGTACTATTCTATAGCCCAAAGTACTACAGCCCTACAGTACTATTCTCTCTCTATAACCCAAAGTACTATTCTCTCTCTACAGCCCTACAGTACTATTCTCTCTACAGCCGTACAGTACTATTCTCTCTACAGCCCTACAGTACTATTCTCTCTCTACAGCCCTACAGTACTATAACCCTACAGTACTATTCTCTCTCTATAGCCCTACAGTACTATTCTCTCTACAGCCCTACAGTACTATAACCCTACAGTACTATTCTCTCTCTACAGCCCTACAGTACTACAGCCCTACAGTATACTATTCTCTCTCTACAGCCCTACAGTACTATAACCCTACAGTACTATTCTCTCTACAGCCCTACAGTACTATTCTCTCTACAGCCCTACAGTACTATAACCCTACAGTACTATTCTCTCTCTACAGCCCTACAGTACTATTCTCTCTACAGCCCTACAGTACTATAACCCTACAGTACTATTCTCTCTCTACAGCCCTACAGTACTACAGCCCTACAGTATACTATTCTCTCTCTACAGCCCTACAGTACTATAACCCTACAGTACTATTCTCTCTCTACAGCCCTACAGTACTACAGCCCTACAGTACTATTCTCTCTCTACAGCCCTACAGTACTACAGCCCTACAGTACTATTCTCTCTACAGCCCTACAGTACTACAGCCCTACAGTACTATTCTCTCTATATAACCCTGTAGTACTATTCTCTCTCTACAGCCCTACAGTACTATTCTCTCTCTACAGCCCTTCAGTACTATAACCCTACAGTACTATTCTCTCTCTTTAGCCCAAAGTACTATAGCCCTGTAGTAATATTCTCTCTACAGCCCTACAGTACTATAACCCTACAGTACTATTGTCTCTCTACAGCCCTACAGTACTATTGTCTCTCTACAGCCCTACAGTACTATTGTCTCTCTACAGCCCTACAGTACTATTCTCTCTCTACAGCCCTACAGTACTATTGTCTCTCTACAGCCCTACAGTACTATTGTCTCTCTACAGCCCTACAGTACTATTGTCTCTCTACAGCCCTACAGTACTATTGTCTCTCTACAGCCCTACAGTACTATTGTCTCTCTACAGCCCTACAGTACTATTGTCTCTCTACAGCCCTACAGTACTATTCTCTCTCTACAGCCCTACAGTACTATTCTCTCTCTATAGCCCACAGTACTATTCTCTCTGACCCCTGTAAGTGCCATTTTTAAAATAGAAAGTCTGTGAAAATGTCATTGTTTATCCTGTCTCCCTCACTTTATTTTATTGAAAGCGTCATGCTGGAGGTTCTGCTCGTGTCCCTTGAGCCTCTGTCTGCTCCTGTTTGAGGGGCGAGGCTGAGCAGCGCCCCTGAATGGCGGTGAGCGCCCAGTGGAAGGCATCCTGCCAGGATGTGGTGTCTTCCTGACCGCTGTGATAAAGTCGCACCTTCTTTATAAAGGACCGGGGTGTAAGGCTGAACCAGAAGTGAAACGGGACTGTTCATCTTTCCCGAAGCCAGAGAGTAGGAAAAGCCACATGTCCAGTTTCCCCCAGTTGTGAGATGTCCGGCTCGATCAGTGAGCAGGAAAGTCCCCTGCAGTCCACAGTTCTGTCCGCCTTAGTGTGTGCTTCACCCTCTTGAGTGCCTGAGCTGAAACTTCTCTTATTGTTTCCTCTGATGCCCAGGCTCACACTATTGTGTAGACTAAACCGGGACAGTCAGATGCAGTCTCCCCTGGGTTTGGGCTCCCTGAGGTTTTCCTGTTTGTTGAAGGACGGCGTTACAGGACCAGGGAAGGCGTTTCCCCACAGGGCTTTCCATGGCTCTGCACGGCTCCCTTTTGTTTTTGTTTTGAACAAACACTGATCCTGTTCAGTTCCACCACTCTTTTCTCACCCTCTCTCCGTCCCTCCTATCCTTCCTTTCATTGTCTCAAGAATGAAGGGGGATTCAGACATGTCTGCCTGTCAGCATGAAACTCCTCAGCCATGTCCTCACACGGAATCCCTAGAGTCGGGCTCCGCTGTGCGAGACAGGAATGCTTCTTGTTGTTTGGTCAACACCCGTGGTCTGAATAGTTATTTATTTAGCAGTGTGAGGTGCCTGTGCTTTCAAGATTCTTTTGGCCACTTTTTTTTTTCTCTAAAAGATACCTTGAACAAAATCAAGGGCAAATTGACTCCCATAGTTGACTTTCTGTTGTTCAATTTTAGTCATGCTCAACTTTATCTTAACAGTATTCACTAAAATTGTATTTGATGTTCTTTGATATCCTCATTCACATTTCTCAGCAACCAGAATTTAATTTGTATGGGTTTCTTTCCTCTCTAGAATCCAAATCAAACATATGCTTCAGAGATTTCATGTTTTCAATTGCTTCAGAAATTTTTAAAATACAATTTAGTTAACAGAACTTCGGCTGAAATGTGATATAATTGAGCCTTTTCCTAATGCTCAAGGGCTTTCTTAGACAGAACATTTTGAAGGAGAAAATGATTCAGGATTGCTTTGTAGGGTTCTGGAAATAGCTTTGCTGCTGCATTTTCCAGCAGGCACTGACACATAGTGTTCTGATCTGTTTGCTTGCTTGCTTGCTTTTGATTTGCTCCTATGTAGGGACATGCCCCAGCCAAGATTTTTTTGGGGGGGTGGGGATCACACTTTGTGATGCTCAGGGGTTACTGCTGGCTCTGCACTCAGGTATTACTCCTGGTGGTGCTCAGGGGACCATATGGGATGCCAGGGATCGAATCTGGGTCGGCTACGTGCAAGGCAAACGCCCTATCTGCTGTGCTATTGCTCCGGCCCTCAGCCAAGATTTTTGGGTTGTTGTACTTTTGGTTTTTGGGCCACACCCAGCGGTGCTCAGGGTTTAGGTTCAGGGAGCACTACTGGAGAGGCTTCAGGAGCCATATGAGGGCTGGGGATGCAATCCCCGTCCACGTGTGAGCCAGGTGCCCTGCCCACGGTGCTGTCGCCTCTGGTCCCTCATTCTTGTGTTGGAACTGCTTGAGTGGTCTGAGGAGCTGGTACTGCTGTGCTTGTGGCTGTTAGAGCTGGAAACTGCTTCAGGTCGTCTTCCCAGACCCTTGTTTGACTTTTCCAGGAAACTGCTTCCAAGCTTAAAAACCAAGAAACCCCGGGGAACTTCGTGCTGGTGATCGGGACAGGCATCAGTGCCGCAGTTGCACCCCAGGTCCCCGCCCCTGAAGTCCTGGAAAGGCTTGATTCAGGCCCTGCTGGATGCTGCCATTGACTTTGATCTTCTAGAAGATGAGGAGAGCAAAAAAGTTTCAGAAGTGTCTCCATGAAGATAAGAACCTTGTCCACGTCGCCCATGACCTTATCCAGAAACTCTCTCCGTGAGTACCCTCCTGTGCTCAGGGACACAGAATACTCTCTCCCATGAGGTACCTCCCACTCTCAGGGACATAGGATACTCTCTCCCCATGAGTGCCCTCCTGTGCTCAGGGACACAGGATACTCTCTCCCGTGAGTACCCTCCTGCTCTCAGGGACACAGGATACTCTTTCCCGTGAGTACCCTCCTGCGCTCAGGGACACAGGATACTCTCTCCCGTGAGTACCCTCCTGCGCTCAGGGACACAGGATACTCTCTCCGTGAGAGTACCCTCCTGCGCTCAGGGACACAGGATACTCTCTCCCGTGAGTACCCTCTGTACTCAGGGACACAGAATACTCTCTCCCCATGAGTACCCTCCTGCACTCAGGGACACAGGATACTCTCTCCCATAAGTACCCTCTGTACTCAGGGACACAGGATACTCTCTCCCGTGAGTACCCTCTGTACTCAGGGACACTGGATACTCTCTCCCGTGAGTACCCTCCTGCGCTCAGGGACACAGGATACTACTCTCCTCCGTGAGTACCCTCCTGTGCTCAGGGACACAGGATACTCTCTCCCATGAGTACCCTCTGTACTCAGGGACACAGGGATACTCTCTCCCATGAGTACCCTCCTGTGCTCAGGGACACAGGATACTACTCTCTCCCGTGAGTACCCTCCTGTGCTCAGGGACACAGGATACTCTCTCCCGTGAGTACCCTCCTGTGCTCAGGGACACAGGATACTCTCTCCCATGAGTACCCTCCTGTGCTCAGGGATGCAGAATTTCTGGAACCTTGACATGTGCTGCATGTCGCAAGGAGATTTGCAGGACATGTCACTTGTCCAAAGGTCTATGCGTTTGGGGCGACTCTTGTCAGTGTGTGAGTGCTACTAATGCTGATGCCGGGCCTCTGTCCCTTTTCATGGATGTCCCACTACTCTGTGGTTCCTGCTCTCTGCCCTCCATGCCTTTCAGGGGCCCTCAGGAACACCTCTACTAAGAACTCTTATCTCTCAGGGATGAAACCACAGCCAGTTTGTTTGTTTTGGGGCCACACCTGGCAGTTCTCAGGGGTTACTCCTGGCTCTGCGCTCAGGAATCACTCTAGCGGGGCTCAGGGAGACCATTTGAGGTGCCAGGGATTAACCCCAGGTCGGGTGCAAGGCAAGGGCCATAGCTGCTGTACCCTCTCTCCAGTCCTGCCACAACCAGTTGTGAATATTATTTTTTTTTGGGCGGGGGGTCCTTGGAATTTGTTTTTGGGTCACACCTGGTAGTACTCAGGGGTTCCTCCTGGCTGTATACTCAGAAATACTTCTTTTTTTTGCTTTTGTTTTGGGTCACACGGGCGATGCTCAGGGGTTTCTCCTGGCTCTGCACTCAGGAATTACTCCTGGCGGTGCTCGGGGGCCATATGGGATACCGGGATTGAACCCAGGCTGGCACAGGCCGGCCGTGGTGCAAGGCAACGCGCCTACCCGCTGGGCTATCACTCTGGCCCCAACTCAGAAATACTTCTGCTGTGCTCTGGAGACCATGTAGGGTTCCAGAGATCAGTCCCAGGTTGTCCATGTACAAGGCAAATTCCCTACCCCCTGTACTATTGCTCTAACCCCTGGTAATATTCCCTTTAAAATCAAATCATTTAACGTTTTGTAAGGAAGTTTGTCATTTATCAAAAAAAAAAAAAAATAGGTTTCAGTTTTTGTTTTGTTTAGTCCCACAGAGATATTTGTAGATTTTGAAGAAACTATGAAATTGTCTGTTAAATTCAGTAAAAATGCTAAGAAATAGTCTTAGAGTCAAGATAGATGAAGACCTTTTCTTCCAAGATGCAAGTGGCTGCTATTATCTTTGTAATATTTGTGATACTATGCCTGAGTCAATATTCATGTTTAGTAAAAGAGTAATAGACTCTGCATTTTAACTTATTTTAAAAAATACTTTGAGCAGTAAAGTACCATAATATTAGGACCAGGAAGATGGCATAGAGGTCTGGGACACAGGCTTTGCATGATGGAGCCCAAGTTCTCTCCATGCACTACATGGTCCTGTGGGCAAAAGGTCTCCCTACCTATCAACTCCACCCCAGATTTTTTGTTTGTTTATTTTAATTTGGGCCACACCTAGAAGTGCTCAGAGATTACTCCTGTCTCCTCACACAGGAATTACTCCTGACAGTATTCAGGGAACCACATGGGATGTCAGAGATTGAACCTGGGTCAGCTGCGTGCAAGGCAAACACCCACCCCAATGTACTATCACTCCAGCCCTACCCCCACAAATCAAGCTAATAATTCCTGAATGAAGAGACTCTTTAATTACCTAAATACCTAAAACTTTTCTCTAACATCAGGATTCAGGGGCTGGAGAGAGAGTACAGCGTAAGAGTGCGTGCCTTGCAGTGGCTGACCCAGGTTTGATCCCCAGCACCCAACACCCCAGATCCCACCAGGAAAGATCCCTGAGCTTAGAGCCAGGAGTAGGCCCTGAGCACCACTGAGTGTAGCCCAAAAACCAGACAATTAAATATATCTCTTGTACAGATTGTGCCCAGTCAAGATTGGAGCAGGCACCACGAAAAAGTTGGCAAAGAAGTAGTACTCCCAGGACCTCTGCCTTCCATCACTTGATCACTTGAATCCCGTTGATACTTGCTCGAGCGGGCGCCAGTAACATTTCCATTGGACCCTATTACGTGCCAATGTAGCCCAATGGCATCTGGTTGATTCAGGAATATGAAGAGCCTCAAACCGTTCCTTCAGAGTCTTGACCAAGAAGTCTGATCATCTTGTAGGTGGGCGGCCACATGATCTTTTGACATCCCGTGGGATCCAGTTGGTAACGGCTCTAGTCCAGTGGTTGTCTCCAAATCGCATTACATGTCCAGCCCATCTGATTTTCGATGCCTTGGCAAACGAGACAGCGCCCCTGATTCTGGAATAGCGACGGAGGTCGGAACTCCGGATTCCTTCTCTCTCACTTGAGTGAGGCGTGATATTCCAAGCATAGCTCTTTCGATTCCTCTCTGGGAGACCCGAATAGCATTCTCATCCTGCTTTCATAGGGCCCAGGTCTCTGAGGCATATGTTAATGCAGGGAGAACGGTGGAGTCAAAGAAATGTGCCCAGAGCCGGAGGTTCTTTGTTCTTTTGGCTATTTCTTTGATGTTTTTGAAGGCAGTCCATGCCGCTCTCTCTTCCTCCCTGCGCAGCTCAGGTTTTAGGTCATTCATCATGTTGACTTCTCGACCTAGGTACACATAACTGCTGGATTCAGAGATGTCTGTTCCATTGAGAGTGAATGGGGCCTCTGGAACTAGTTCATTTTTCATGAACATAGTTTTCTTCAGATTCAGCTGTAGACCTATCTTTCCACATTCTCGGTCAAGGTCAGCCAGCATTTGTGCCGCTTGGCTAATGCTTGGTGTTATTAGAACGATGTCATCAGCGAAGCGGAGGTGGTGTAGTTGCCGACCATCTATCTTCACTCCCATTCCTTCCAATTCTAATTGTCTCATGATGTTCTCGAGGGTGGTACTGAAGAGTTTTGGTGAAATGGTATTACCTTGCCGAACCCCTCTTTTGACATCAATGATCACTTCCTTGTAGAATGGTGAGAGCCTGGTGGTGAATCCGTAATACAGCTCACAAAGGATCTTGATGTATTGGGTTTGAACATCCTGTTTGGCTAGGGCTTCGATGACTGCTTCAGTCTCCACAGAATCAAAGACTTTCTTTAAATCAATGAACGTGGAACAGAGTGGCATCTTGTACTCCCTACAAACCTCAATGACCTTGGTTACTGTGTGGATATGGTCGATTGTGCTGAATCCTTTCTGGAAGCCAGCTTGCTCGCATGGTTGTCCTTCATCTAGTGTTCTGCCAATCCTGTTCAGGATGACTCGAGTGAAACAGCTTGTAGATGATGGACAACAGGCAGATGGGGCGATAGTTGCCGATGTTGTGAATGTCTCCCTTCTTGAACAGTAGAACTGTCCTGCTGGTTTTCCATTGGGAGGGCACCTTGCATTCGGACAGGTAGCGTATGAAGAGCCGAGCTAGTGTATTGATGAGTACCGATGGCAGATTCTTCAGGTGTTCGGGTCTGACTTTGTCTGGGCCTGGTGCTGTTCCCTTCTTTACCGACAAGATGGCATGGCGGATTTCAGAAGGGAGAACGTTGGGAATGACATATCCATCCTGTGAAATTTTGTATGTGGGCAGATGGACATGGCTGTCAAAGAGATTTGAGTAGAAGTCATGGATAATCTTCTCCATTGCCTTTCTGGAAGATGTGATAGATCCATCAGGGTGTCGGAGGGCAGTCATCTTGGTCTTATAGTTGGCGAACTCTAGGGGCCAGAGCAATAGCACAGCCCGGTAAGGCGTTTGCCTTGCAAGCGGCGACCTGGGTTCGATTCCCCCGGCATCCCATATGGTCCCCGGCGCCGCCGGGAGTAAATCCTGAGTGTAGAGCCAGAGGTAACCCCTGAGCATTGCCGGGTGTGATCCAAAAAGCAAAAAAAAAAAACTATGGGATTAAGCATCAAAGAAAGGGCGCTAGTCCAGGGATGTGTTTGGTGAGACCTGGGTTCAAGCAGAAAAACAGAGGAATGAAACTATGGAAATCTCAGAAGGAAACATATATGTGAAAGAGTATGGGATTTAGAGTTTGGCACCAAAGCTCAGCATCAACAGAGAAAAGGAACAACAGCACCTGGATTTTGAGCTGTTCACTCCAAAGGGCCGCCTTCCAGGGAAGAGTGCCTGGGAGGAGAAGTCCTGGCCGTGACAGTCTAGTCAGGTTATCGTTTCCAGACTAATGGACCATCTGCATCAATGGCAAAAGGCAGATGCTCCCTTTAAGGCGGCAAAGGCTGGTGTGGGTGTTTCTCCAAGGACAGTTCGTACATGGCCACTGAGCCTGTGACTGCTGCTGACTAGCAACAGTCGTTAGGAAGGCGAACTCTCAGCACGGGAGGTACTGCTTCAGGCCCCTGGATGGCTGGATCACGAGGTTAGGTCATATGGTGAAGATATGAACAAACTTTTTAAAGCATCATACTGTGTGCCCTGGACCACTGTTAACCTGCTTCCTGCCTCTATAGGTTTCCCTCTTCTGGGTATTTCCAGCAGGGCATAGAACAACATGTTGCCCCAGGCTGAGTAGGGAAGAGTGGGTGGACAGAGGGACAGGGCTCAGACAGCGTGTGTTCATGTCACTCACCTCAGTCACCTGCCAGTCAGGAGAACTATACTTCAGTAAAGCTTTATTGAAGGTAAAGGTGGTGTCAGGCATTGAGCCCAGAGTCTTCGCGTGCAAGGAGAAGAAATCTCCAATGCACAGTTGGGCAGTGTCGTGTGTTGGCCTTCTGGGAAACCAAGATTCACTGAGTTGCAGATTTCTCTGATGTTGACATATCTCACTCGCGCAGACCAGACTCTGTCCATTGATAAGACCTCCAGTGTTATCAGAAAGAAGCTGCCAGGCTCATCTTGGCAAGGAAAAAATTTTCTCCGATTCTGATCCGTGTTTGAAAACTCCGATGTTCGTCATTGGCAGCGTGACAGCGGAGTATCACCCGTTTCCTTGGAAGTGACGGGCTCCATTTATATTTGCAAAAACACTTACAGAATCACTGTCAATGTCTTCACTGTCTTCCCGTTCATCATCGATTGGCTCTAGCGGGCACCAGTAACATCTCCATATGTCCTATCTCATAATAGTAGAGCCCAGGGGCATCTTCTTGCTCCAGGAACATAAAGAGCCTCAAACCATTCCATCAGGTCATGGGAATGAGGTCTATAATTGTTACCGGTATTTGGCATATCAAATACAACACGGGAGACTTGCCAGGCTCTGCCGTGCAGGTGGCATACTCTTGTAGTCACCTCTAAATCCAGCATTTATGATTAACCAGATTCTCTCACCTACAGAATACTTGCCTCTAAATAGCTGTGGTTTGTCTGTTAGTCATTTTTATTTTTCAGGTAGAAATGAAGTTTGGTGGTTGGTAGAGTGATAGCACAGCGGGTAGGGCGTTGCCTTTGCGTCGCCCAACACGAGTTCAATCCTCGGCATCCCATATGGTTCCCTGAGCACCACCAGGAGTAATTCCTGAGTGCAGAGCCAGGAGTAACCCCTGAGTATCGCTTAGGTGTGACCCAAAAAACAAAACAAAACAAAAAACAAGAAAAGAAAAGAAGATGGCTAGTACAACTTTCAGCTCAACAAGCAGCAAGTGATGTGCTCAGGACAGCCCTCCAGTGTGTGCAGATATGCTAGAAGCATCTGCCCTGTTTCGCCGGAGTATTGAAAGGACAGCATACTCAGGGCCAGAGAAGGGGCTCCTTGCTTTGCCCTGGGCTTACTCCCTGGCACCACGTGGTGGCATGAGCCTTACGCAAGTGTCAAACGTCAAGGCCGAAAAAAAGAAAAGATCCAGGATCCAGTGAAGCTTTCACCATTTCTTTAAGAACAATACTCTGAGAGAAAACAGGTTAAGGAACTTGCCTTGCTCATGGCTGGCCTCAGTTCAATTCCCAGCAGCCTGTGTGGTCCCCTGAGCATTGCCAGATGTGACCCCTGAACGCCTCTGCATACTGCTGGATGTGGCCCCACATCCCTCACCCCCACCAAATAAGACCCTTCTGAAGCAGAAGTGACATCAGGGGCTGCTGTGGGGCTTGGGTAGCGAGAGGAGACCTCGCGGACCTCCTGGGTCCTCATGCATTCGCACTGTACCCCAGGCGTTGCCGTGCCCCCTGCTCTGCCCTCAGTGCATGTCAGAACAACGTAGAGCAGGCTTCAAGAGGCAGGGGGAGACAGTACAGGGCTTGGGGGTCTATGCCTGTGGAACTGAGGTAGCGCTGCCTAGCTCTGCGTTTAGGCAGAGATGGAATAAGCTCATGTGTCGGGGATGCCGCCGGGTCCCCGACAGTGGCAGGACAGAAGTTCTCCTCTACCTCCGGGGACGCCGGGGGAACAGATGAAAACTCATGAGTCCGGTGCAGTTCCAAAAAGGCTTTTAATAGTACAAAAGCTCTTCCACAGCACTCCAATATAATGAACAAACTCTACTAGCTCTGGTCCGAACTTGGACCATATAAAAGAGCCTAAGTCTCCCACCAAAGAGAGGAGGATCTCACGAGCTGAGTCCTACCCAGAAGAAGGAGCAAAAGGCCAAAGAGCAAAAGCGAAAAGTCAAAAGGTGAAGGGGCCTCAAGTCAGTCCCCTTATATACAACAAAGTAATCCGATTTGTGACAGGGAGGGTCATGTCAACAAAGAACCCTAAACAGAGTGTAGTGCCACACCCTATTGCAGGTATAAACAAAGGTTACTGCCAAGGACTAATCCTTTCTACCAAGATTATCTCTTATGTAAAACACTGGAGAGAGAGGGGCTGATATTAAGTAATACATCTTAACTTCATGAGCTTCATGTAATCTAGATGGTACCCACAAGGTCCTTCTTATTATTATCTGCACCAGGGTGATTCTGAGTATCTTGTTCTCATGTACTGAAAGGGTCACACTCGCCTGCTTAGAGCAAACTAGTATGATCCTTCCTATAGTCTTCTTTTAGTCTCAGCGTAGCCAGGGTGGTAGTCTCCTGGTAAATTCTAGCTGTCCCACGCTGGGTGCAGTGGTTATAAAGAGGAGCTGTGCCCAATCTAGAAAACATAGAAGTCTTAGTAGATGTATAAGTCAGAAGTTATTCAGTCAAGGTGACTTCTGTAACTGCCCACCCTCTAGCAGTGTTTACATAGAAGAGAGGTCTCATTAGAATGAACCTTGGCTTAAATAGATTAAGCTGGGAGTGGGCAAAACAACAAAACTCCCAGGAATAGCTAAACCTGTCCTCCAACACTCATGTACATCATCCAGCATGTAGTAGAAATACTGTCAGTGTTAGCAGCCGGGGGTGGCTTGCACTGATAACCAGGCAGTTGCTTTGAACGTGCAGGGATTTGAGTTCAAATCCTGGCACCCCGTGGCTCCCACACACTGTGGATGTGGCCCTGGTGGTTCCTGCAGGACATAGTAGAGCCATACCCTCCATGGGCTCATATGGGGAGTGGCCCCAGTTCTAGCACTGCTTGGGAGGCCCAGTAAAAGAAAAGAGTAACCCTGGCAAAAGACTCAGGATTTCGGTTTGCCCTGCAGGGTGAGGGATATGGGCCATGCGGCAGAAGGAAGTGAGGTGGAGTAGATGGTGTCCCAGCCGTGGGGGGGAGGGCATCAGGCGTGAGTGCCAGGACTCTGCCTTTTCTCTCAGCCACTCGGTCTCTGTTCTCATTTCTTTGTCTTCACTGAGACGGGCTACTGGTGGGAATTTTAATTCTCACATCACCTGCTTGATAGCCTGCAGCTGAAAGCCTCTTTCCTTCGCCTTGTCAGCACACACAGCAGGGAGGGAGTTACCTAGGGCATGCACTTTCCTGCCCTCTAGACAGACCCTTCCCACCCCAGCTTCCCGGGCTGGGGACTGCCAAGTGGGGCTTGGCAGAGAGTCTGTGAGTTGGAGCGCAGAAGGAAGCAACATGGAAGTCACGAGCACCGTTTTTGTTTCTTTTTTGGGTCACACCCAGTGCTCAGGGGTTATTTCTGGCTCTGCACTCAGGAATTACTCCCTGGCGGTGCTCCGGGGCGACCATATGGGATGCCAGGGATTGGCCACGTGCAAGGCAAACACCCTACCCGCCAGGCTATCGCTCTGGCCCATGAGCACCGTATGTGGAGTCCACTTCAGCCTGTTTCCATGCTGCTGAATAGGTGCTTGCTCACACACATTGCAGCAATCACGGCAGGTCTCTGCCCAGACCCCTGCCACCACCCCCGCACTTTCTTCTTGTTTTTGCCAGAGCCAGTAGGACTCCTACTGGCCTGCGCTAAAAGTAGGGCAGAAGATGTTCTAATCTGCCCTTTGTTCTGCTGACCTGTGTATCCCAGTCCAGGAGTCACCACCAGCTTGTCCCAGTCTCTGGGTGTCGCTAGCAACAGAGCAGCCGCCCTTACACACTGTGTCATTTGTGGGTGCTTTGATAGGCAGGCTCTGTTCCTGAAAAGGGGAGCATAGGTCTGAAGCCAAGGGGATGATACCTCTGGTAGACATTCATGAAAATCATGGTCTTTCAAAGTGCTAAGCCTAGGAAAGTGCCTGGCGGCCGAGAGGAGTCGGCCCCTGGCTGTAGGAAGCACACTCACTAGTGCTCTCGCCGTGCCTGCGTCCCAACTGAGAGAGCCCTCTGACCGCCTGGAGCCTGTGGACGGCTGCCGCGGTACAGGAACATTTGTGCTCTTTCACCATGAGGCAAATGTGAACAACGGTGCAAAGACTGCATCCTCATTTTAGCCACATAAACCGGGGGCTGACCACGTTCTTACCACTAGAGAAGGAAGCTGGGGCCTCCGGCCTGGGAACAGCCTTGCTGCAGGCTCTGGGGACAGTGAGAGCTAGGACAGAGAGGGGCTGTCTCACCTGTCACACCTTTCTGCTCTTGAGTTTTCCAGCCTTACATCTCTCTGCTAGATAGAGTGAAGGATTTGAAAAGTTTGGAACGGTGTTTGGCACAGGCAGGGTATCTCATGAATCTGCTTCGTGGTTCCATGGAAACACGTCTGCACCTCACTGTGTTACAGGGTATACAGACGAAACAGGAAGGTGGAGGGGCTGCTTTCAGGACAGATAGAAACGGCTGGATTGGGGCCGGCAGTTGGAGAGGGAAGTGTTGGAAGTTGAGGATCTAATTTGCGGGCTGGAGGAGAGAGCACAGCTGGTGGAGGCCTGAATTCAGACTCTAGCACCACTCGGTCTGAACACCTCCAGAAGTGACTTCCCCCAACACAGCACAGAGCTGGGAATAAACCCTCAGTGCCCCAGGGTGTGGCCCCCAAACCAGGAGAAACAAAAGTAGAATGAATTCTTGCCTTGATAAATGGTATTAGCATGCGACAGGGATATTGCAGGAATCGAATAGGGATCAGATAGTTGTTACAGCACATTCCATAGTGACTTCATCTCAGATGTCTTTTGTTTCCAGCAACTACTTTACCTTTTAAGGTGCAAAGCCAGCTTCTGACCTTAGGCTGCTATTGGGGTTCCCCATTAGTCATCAGAGATGTTTGCGTATACTCAGAAGTTATCAGTATGAACCATATATTAAGAAAGAGGCAATCTGTTTAGAAGTGATTAGTGTTAGGTATTGTGGTTAATAACAGGATATCAGTATTTTCTTAGTCTTCATGATACGCTGAGTTTCCTTGCTAGCAAATTAAAAAAGTTGCATGATCCAGGGATAAAACAAAAGGTTGAAGTTAGGTAGTTTTTTCTAAATCTATAAGCACCTCGGTATTTCTTTTTTTTTTAATTTTTGAATTGCATATTTATTTGAGTACACTGTAAGTTAAACACATATTGACTACATTCCTATTAAGTTTTCAATATTAAAAATATGAAACAAAAATGAGCATTTATTGGATGAGTGTATGACAAACTGAGTTCTCATGAGGTGAACTAATGGATCTATTATATTCAGTTCTGCTCAAACCAAACATTAAGAATGAGTTTATGACATCTTTGTCTGCTTTGGGTATCAGGGTGATATGTGCCTCGTAAAAGCTATTTGGGAGTATTTGTGTTTCTTCAATTTGCCGGAAGAGCTTAAAAAAGAATTGAGAGTAGGTCCTCTTTAAAGGTTTTGTAGAATTCACTGGTGAATCCATCTGGACCTGGGCTTTTGTGTTTGGGGAGACTTTTGATTACCGATTCTATTTCCTCGATGGAGATAGGTTTGTTGAGGTATTCCAAATCTTCTTGTTGCAGACTGGGGAAACTTTGAGAGAGATTATTGTCATGGGATTTTGTGCCATCTTTCTGTATAGGTTGGTTGTTCTTTTGGGTTATGTCTCGTCTTATAGTAGATCATTCAGTCCTTCTTTTAAGGTTGGTTTTGATTTTACAAAGTTCCTAAGCTGTTGTTTATCCAAGAAGTTGTATATCTGTCCTTCAAATCTGAGTGAGAGTTTAGCTGGATAAAGAATTCTTGCTGAGGTGTTCATTTCATTAAGTTTTTTACTATATCCCACCACTGCCTTCGGGCTTGGAGGGTGTCTTCTGAGAAGTCTGCTGAAAGTCGAATGGATGCTCCTTTGTATACAATTTCCTTCTTTGATCTTGCTGCCTGAAGAATTCTGTCTCTGTCTATGGCATCCATTACTTTGACTAGGATGTGTCTTGGGGTCTTTCTATTGGGGTCTCTTCTTGCTGGTACGCTGTCGGGCTTCTTGGATCTGGATGCCTTCATCCTTTAACTCGGGAACTTTTCAGCCAGGATGTTTTTAACTGTTTTAATTTCCTTGGGGTTACTTTCCTGTCCCTCTGGGACTCCGATGATTCTTATGTTGTTCCGCCTGGCTTCATCCCATTGTTCTCTGTTCCGTTGCTGATCCATTTTCCGATCTTTTTCCATCTTATGTAGTTCTCTGAGTGCTTTCTGCAGCTCATCTTCAGTCTCACTGATTCTCTCTTCCGCTGCTGTCATCCTACTGTTGAGAGCCCCGATTGTGTTTTTCATTTCATCTACTGAGTTTTTAAGCGATAATATTTCTATTTGCATGGTTCTCATTTCTGCTCTCATTTCCTCCCGTAGTTTATTGACTGCCCTTTCAACTGCTTCGTTTATGTTCTCCTGTATTTTTATTGGACATCTGCTCAATTTTTTCGTTGAGCTCCTTAAACATCCTACCAATTTCCTCTCTCTAATTTCATTGTCAGAGTGATCATGCACATCTGTATTCTTTTTTGATTCTTCACGGTCGATTCCTTCATCTGTTCTTCGAGCTGGGGATCTGCGTTGTTTTCCCATGGTGTTGCGGTGTTCAGGGATAGATTCCGCTAGTGTAATGTTTCTTTTTTCTTGAGGGTATTACCTTCCCCTTGGTGTTGAATTTCCTAGTTTTAGTATTAATAAGCAGCCACGTGGCGGCCGCCCGCCCGGCCAGCCGCACACCCCAGGGACGCTACCTGAGATGCAGAATGGCCGGTGTGTGAGAGTTCAAAATGACGGTTTACTTCCGGTTCCGCTCGGACTTCTGGGGGTTGTAGTTCCACCTTTCTGCCGAGACCTGGGGCTCTACCACAGCCCCAGGCGCCCCGCCGGCCAGCCGCACATCCCAGGGACGCTACCTGAGATGCAGAATCGCACCTGGGTATTTCTAAGAGATACTAAGCCACATTAACTCCCTTCATGCCTTAGCAGACAACTGAAGAGAGACTTGTGGGCTCTCAGCGGCCACTAATCCTGATTTCTCCTCCAGCGTCCTTTACTCCTGGGAGTGTTTACATCTCCTAGCCATTTTCTTCATTGTGTAAAAATGCTTAAGGACCTGGCTCTGAGGGCTGGACTCTCCTAACACTTTATGGTCCCCTGAGGTCAAGTCAAGGTCAAGCACGAGTAGCCCCTGAGCACTGTCTTGTGTGGTCCCTCTACTGAAACCGACAAAAGCAGGGGTGGAGCGGAGCGATAGCACAGCAGGTCGGCCGTTTGCCTTGCATACGGCCAACCCGGTTTGATCTCCATGTGGTCCCCAAACACCACCAAGAGTAATTCCTGAGCAAAGAGCCAGGAGTAACCCCCTGAGCATTGCCGGGTGTGACCCAAAAAAGCCAAAAAAAAAAAAAAAGACAAGCGCATTTAGCTTGCATAGCGTGCATCTCGATGCACTGTGGTTCAGCATTGTGCATGAGCACTAGGCGCATTTCACCCCATTTTCCTGATAATAACCCCTGAGGTAAGGGATAATTCACCCTTATTTAAAGTACAAAGTGCTCATCACAGACTTATTGTGTCATTGCAATGAATAATCTAGCAAAATACTAAGAATTAACTTTTCTCTTTTCTATTCCTCCCCAGCGCACTAGTAATGTTAGATCCACGCTTTTCAAGGACTGCTTATATGAAGTATTTGACGACTTGGAGTCAAAGATGGAGGATTCTGGGAAACAGCTACTACAGTCAGTTCTTCACCTGATGGAAAATGGAGCCCTGGTATTAACCACGAATTTTGATAATCTCCTGGAACTGTATGCAGCAGATCAGGGGAAACAGCTGGAGTCCCTTGACCTTACAGATGAGAAAAAGGTACAGAGAAAGCCCAAGTCTCTCGGGCGAGCGAACCAGGCTCTGCAGCAGATGCGCTCTTGCTTCTCTGTCGATGTTTGCATGCTGGTAGGAAAGAGGACACTTCCTAAAGTGGATGTTTGCTCTTCACGCACAGTTAATACACAGTGACTGATGCAGGCCATGGGGTGCGGGCGGGCCAGGCAAGGCAGAGGGAGTAAAGGAACCTGCGGGGCAGTGCTCAGGGACCGTGTGGTGCTAGGGTTAGAATCCAAGCCTCCTGCATACGAAGCCAGTGCTCACCTCCTACAGCATCTCCCTAGCCACAGTCACTGATCTTTCGCTTGTTTGCTTTTTGGTCACATCCCACAATGCTTAGGGTTACTCCTGGTTCTCTACTCAAGAATTACTCCTGGTGGTGCTCAGGACCAAAAGGGATGCTGGGGATCAAACACATGTAAGGCAGATGCCCTACCCACTATACTATCCTCTGGCCCTGCACCAATTATTCAAATGTTCGATTATTTGAGCCTTGATGATTTCGCCTCTTGTGGTTTGTTTGTTTGTTTGTTTGTTTGTTTGTGTCACACTTGGCAATGCTCGAGGGTTACTCCTGGCTCTTGCTCAGGAATTACACCTGGCCGTGCTCAGGGGACCTACCTGCTGTGCTATCAGCCCTGTTTGTTTTTAAGCACACTTATAGAAATTATAGAAAGTCATTTTGAACTATAAGATCTCTTTGGCACCTAATAATATCAGGTGATCAGAATTCTCAGGTGTAGTCTTCATAGCATTTTTTGGGAATATTGGGGAACCGTTTCCTGATGTCCAGTGCCAGCTGAGTGAAGATCAGTTTTCAGTGGAAAGTTTCAAAGGAACCCTCCCCCATCATGTAGCCGTATGTCGGGATGCCTCTGGGGTCCCCAACAGTGTCAGGACAGAAGTTCTCTTCTACCTCCGAGGACGCCGGGGAACAGATGAAAACTCACGAGTCCGGCACAGTTCCTAAAAGGCTTTTAATAGTACAAAAGCTCTACCATAGCACTCCAATATAATGAACAAACTCTAGCTCTGGTCCGAACTTAGATCATACAAAAGAGCCTAAGTGTCCCACCAAAGAGAGAGGATCTCACCCGAGCTGAGTCCTACCCAGAAGAAGGAGCAAAAGGCCAAAGAGTAAAAAGCCAAAAGCCAAAAGCCACAGGAGCCAAAAAGCCGCAGCTAAAAGTCCAAAAGGGGCCCCAAGTCAGTCCCCTTATATACACCAAAGTAATCCAGGGAGGGTCATGTCAACAAAGAACTCTAAACAGAGTGTAGTGCCACACCCTATTGCAGGTATAAACAAAGGTTACTGCCAAGGACTTATGTAAAACACTGGAGAGAGAGAGAGGCTGATATAAAGTAATACATCTTAATTTCATGAGCTTCATGTAATCTAGATGGTACCCACAAGGTTCTTCTTATTATTATCTGCACCAGGGTGATTCTGAGTATCTTGTTCTCGTGTACTGAAAGGGTCACACTCGCCTGCTTAGAGCAAACTAGTATGATCCTTCCTATAGTCTTCCTATAGTCTCAGCGTAGCCAGGATGGTAGTCTCCTGGTAAATTCTAACTGTCCCACGCTGGGTGCAGTGGGTATAAAGAGGAGCTGTGCCCAATCTAGAAAACATAGAAGTCTTAGTAGATGTATAAGTCAGAAGTTACTCAGTCAAGGTGACTTCTGTAACTGCCACACCCTCTAGCAGTGTTTACATAGAAGAGAGGTCTCATTAGAATGAACCTTGGCTTAAATAGATTAAGCTGGAAGTGGGCAAAACAACAAAACTCCCAGAATAGCTAAACCTGTCCTCCAACAACTCTCCCTTTTTTGTTTACAAAAATATAAAAATACAAGTATTCTAAATAATATATACAGAGGACTGATACAGAAAAAGGAACAATTCCAATTACAAGGTAATAGCATATGTTGTCCCAATGTCCGAATTCATTTTGAACCGAGTAAAGTTCATAGTAAAATGTCTCTGCTGTTTGGTCATAGCTGACTACAACCTGTATTGTCCTAAATTAGTGAGATTCAATTTCCCATGAAGTCACATCTCTGGAACAAGGTCCGAAGAACTGATTCAGGAATAGCAGCATTGGTGAAGACAGGAATGAGTCTCAGGGGAGCAATCATCAGGAGTTCAATATATTATCAGGAACACTGGATCAGGTTTCAGGAGCACTGGAACAAACTTCTCAAGTACTGGAACAGGTCTCTGGAAGAGTGGTACAGGCATTTCGCAAGGCATCTTCAGCAAGAGAACACTGGCACCGGTAACCATACCTATAACTTAATTTTAGGTGACACAAAAACACTTTTCATAATTAGTCACAAATAGAGATGTTAGGGCTTTGGCAGGAATCCAAGGGCATGAAGAAACTCCAACACCTTGTGAAAGGAAACATTAGGAAAAAACTTATTTTGCAAATTATTAAATTTTTATAGTGAGCACTGTTTTAGGAATCTTGGAATATTGAGTGTTGTAGCGCAAGTTTACTGCATTTCAATATTTTGTCCTGTGAACAGAATCATTATGAAAACTTTTTTCATTGATTTAGCAAACTTTTTTTTGTAATGAGCACTGTGAACAGAGTCCAAAGACTCGAACATCATAGAAGGAATTTGCAGCAGCCAAGTTCTTTTTCCTGTAAATCTCTGAACAAAAGCATTAAAACATGTTTATTAGTTTTTAGCAGATTTTGTTATTGATCACTATACTTGGAGTTCACCCTTTTTTCTCCTTTTTAATTTTTTTAGGTTTTTTTTTAACCTGTAAACAGAACATTAGAAAACTCATTAAGTTTTAAAACCTTGACACTGAACATCATCCATGGGAATCCATTTCATTTTTATTTATTTATTTATTTATTTTGCTTTTTTGGGTCACACCCGGCGACGCTCAGGGGTTACTCCTGGCTTTGCACTCAGGAATTACTCCTGGCAGTGCTCGGGGACCATATGGGATGCCGGGGATCGAACCCAGGCCGGCACAGGCCGGCCGCATGCAAGGCAAACGCCCTACCCGCTGGGCTATCGCTCCGGCCCTCCATTTCATTTTTCTTCAAAACATTAGAAAACTTCTTCATTAGTCATTTCTATACATAAAAAACCATAGAAAATTCTTACAAAATACCTTCTCATTGAGAGTTATTCACGTGCTCTCACCTTTAAGCACTTCAAAGCAGCAAGGAAACATTAAGACACTTACACACAAAACACTTAGAAAAAAAAAAAAAAATATATATATATATATATTTTTTTTATGGTACCTTCTTTTGGAGGGTTATTTAGGTACTTTTACCTTTAAACTCACTCCAAGGAAGTTTTTTTTTTTTTAAGAAAGAAAGGGGGGGCCAGGCGATAGCCCAGCGGGTAGGGGCGTTTGCCTTGCACGCGGCCGGCCTGTGCCGGCCTGGGTTCGATCCCCGGCATCCCATATGGTCCCCGAGCATCGCCAGGAGTAATTCCTGAGTGCAGAGCCAGGAGTAGCCCCTGAGCATTGCCGGGTGTGACCCAAAAAAAAAAAAAAAAAAAAAAAAAGAAAGAAAGAAAGGGGTTATCTCTAGCTAAAGCATCAACAGGCTGCAATGAAAGGTTATTTTTATTAAAGATGAACCAAGATCAACAGGCTGCAAAGCAAAATTATTGTTATTAAAGATGGACCATGTTCAACAGGCTGCAAAGCAAGATTATCATTATTAAACAAACTGACCAATCCGGGAGGTTAGAACAGCAGTTTGCAATTTAAAATTAAGACTTTATATTGAAAGAAATTAGGTATTTTTAGACCTGTATTGTTTTTTGTTTTTTTTTCCTTTTTTGGGTCACACCCGGCAATGCTCAGGGGTTACTCCTGGCTCTGCACTCAGGAATTACTCCTGGCGGTGCTCGGGGACCACGTGGGATGCCGGGATCGAACCCGGGCGGCATGGGCTGGTTGCAAGGCAAACGCCCTACCTGCTGGGCTTTTGCTCCGCCCCCTAGACCTGTATTGAAAGAAATTAGGTGTTTTTAGACCTGCTACCCACGATCACGATCTTCCCGTTGATCATCTATTTGCTAGAGCGGGCACCAGTAATATCTCCTATGTCCTGTCTCATGCCAGTAGAGCCAGGGGCATCGGCTTGCTACTGGAACATAAAGAGCCTCAAACCATTATATTAGGTCATGGGAATGACCTAATATAATTGTTACTGGAATTTGGCATATCAAATACAACACGAGAAGCTTGCCAGGCTTGCCGACGCGGAGGTAAACTCTTTTAAACACCTCCAAATAAAGCATTTATTGATGAGCCGCGCACCAGGCTGTGATGCGCTGGTCTGCTGGGTGGAGTTCTGTAGAGAGGGAAGTCCGAATGTGGAAAATGGCGGCGCCCGTGGAGTGAGGGGGGCGTTCTGGTTTGTGAGGCTCTGCCGAGGTGGTGGGCCAGGGCTAGAACCCGCCATGCCTCCCGACTGCCTCATGAACGGCTGTGCACAGGGAGAGCCGGGCGTGGTGGCAGGCGTGGTGGCGCGCGCCTGTAGTCCCCAGCTACTCTACTCGGGAGGCTGAGGCCGGAGGATCGCTTGAGTCCAGGAGTTCTGGGCTGTAGTGCGCTATGCCGATCGGGTGTCCGCACTAAGTTCGGCATCAATATGGTGACCCTCCGGGAGCGGAGGACCACCAGGTTGCCTAAGGAGGGGTGAACTGGCCCAGGTCGGAAATGGAGCAGGTTAAAACTCCCGTGCTGACCTGCTACCCATTTATAATTAATTTTTACTTAGGTGATTTGACTGGTTTTTGAGTCTGCATCAGTGTTTTCCAGTAGCTGTCCTTAAGACAAATTTAAGGCGAATAATGGTAAAGATACCTGTCTTTTGTTGTTTCAACAACCGATTCTGAAAGTTTTTTGAACACGTTTACCAGTTCGTCATTAGCTATAACATTTGCCATAAATAATTTGCCAAAACTATCCATTAGCCAGAAGTCATTTGCCATAAATATCCAATCACATAACTTAATTGTCTGCAAACCTCCAGCCACGTGGGACTGAGCACAGACAAGTAAAAGGCGGACAATTTAGTCCGGTTTGTCTCTATGGAAAGCTACGGTGAACATGAAGGTGGCAGGCAACTGCAGATAGAGCCTAAAGCTCTTTTCCGGCTGAATTAAATAAAGATGCAGGGGCCGGAGCGATAGCCCAGCCAGTAGGGCGTTTGCCTTGCACGCAGCAGGCCTGTGCCGGCCTGGGTTCGATTCCCGGCGTCCCATGTGGTCCCCCGAGCACCGCCAGGAGTGATTCCTGAGTGCAGAGCCAGGAGTAACCCCTGAGCACTGCTGGGTGTGACCCAAAAAGAAAAAAAAAAAAAAAAAATAAAAAAAAATAAAGATGCCACCAAGAAATCTGACCTTTCATTTCCTTAAACCAAAGGTCCGGGAAAGCCTCTACTTTAAACTTAACAGTTTGCTCTCCAGAACTTGCACACACCTCCTGTTGGGAGAGGTGCAGTTTTATCACGAAAATCACAAGAGTTAGCACCAGAAAAGGCCAAAACAAAGAGTGGTCAAGAGGAATGTTGTGGAAGCTCCCAGAGCTTTGCTCTTTGACTATTAAATTGAGAACAGGAAGAACGACAAGGCTTTTGAGGCCTGGATGGGCTCAGGGAATTCCGTTCCTCCACTTGGTCCTCATCAGAGCTTGTAAGAGCTCTGGGGAAACCCTCAAACCGAGCATCCCTTTCTGTTAGAGGGGCACCTTCGCCTTTGGAGGTATTAACTCCGGGCAGATTTTCGGTTTGAGAGCTGGCCTCCTCTGGATGCGTCTTTTCTTCCTCTAGGTTATTGTCAAGCTTTAAAACTTGTTAGATTTAATTTCATGACTCTGAAAAACAAGCAGGAGTTACAAAAGTCGAGACTACTGCTATAACCTGAAAAAAGCAGGTGAAGCCAGAACAAAGAAAAAATCTCTGAGAAGTAACCCATTTTAACTCACTGTGTAAGTTCTGCTCCCAGCTTCAGGAAAAGTTCATCAGCAACCTGGGGGATCTCCAGATGGGGATGCCCACCCAGGGACGCCAGATGTCGGGATGCCGCTGGGGTCCCCGACAGTGTCAGGACAGAAGTTCTCGTCTCACCTCCAAGGACACTGGGGGAACAGATGAAAACTCACGAGTCCGTGCAGTTCCAAAAAGGCTTTTAATAGTACAAAAGCTCTACCACAGCACTCCAATATAATGAACAAACTCTAGCTCTGGTCTGAACTTAGACCATACAAAAGAGCCTAAGTCTCCCACCAAAGAGAGAGGATCTCACCCAAGATGAGTCCTACCCAGAAGAAGGAGCAAAAGGCCAAAGAGCAAAAGCCAAAAGCCACAGGGAGCCAAAAAGCATAGCGTAAAAGGCCAAAGGGGTCTCAAGTCAGTCCCCTTATATACATCAAAGTAGGGGCGTGTGATGGTACAGTGGGTAGGGCGTTTGCCTTGCATGTGGCCGGCTTTGATCCCCGGCATCCCATATGGTCCCCAAGCACTGCCAGGTGCAGAGCCACCTGCTCAGATTCCTGAGTGCAGAGTCAGGAGAAACCCCTGAGCATTGCTGGGTGTGATTTTCCCCCCCACCCCCAAAAAAAAGCAAAAACAGAGTAATCCAGGGAGGGTCCTGTCAACAAAGAACTCTAAACAGAGTGTAGTGCCACACCCTATTGCAGGTATAAACAAAGATTACTTCCAAGGACTAATCCCGAGATTATCTCTTATGTAAAACACTGGAGAGAGAGAGAGAGAGAGAGAGGGCTGATATAAAGTAATGCATCTTAATTTCATGAGCTTCATGTAATCTAGATGGTACCCACAAGGTCCTTCTTATTATTATCTGCACCAGGGTGATTCTGAGTATCTTGTTCTCATGTACTGAAAGGGTCACACTCGCCTGCTTAGAGCAAACTAGTATGATCCTTCCTATAGTCTTCCTATAGTCTCAATGTAGCCAGGATGGTAGTCTGGTAAATTCTAACTATCTCACGCTGGGTGCAGTGGGTATAAAGAGGAGCTGTGCCCAATCTAGAAAACATAGAAGTCTTAGTAGATGTATAAGTCAGAAGTTATTCAGTCAAGGTGACTTCTGTAACTGCTACACCCTCTAACAGTGGTTACATAGAAGAGAGGTCTCATTAGAATGAACCTTGGCTTAAATAGATTAAGCTGGGAGTGGGCAAAACAACAAAACTCCCAGAATAGCTAAACCTGTCCTCCAGCAGCCGTACTGTACCTGAGTCAGCTACCAGGTCATTGAGTCGCTGGCATTGATCTATGTCAGCTAGAGATACAAGACTGTATTGGAATGGACACCTGAGTTTGTCATTTAAAATCTGGCACAGCAGGAAATTCTTGGCTATATCCAACTAGTGTGTATTTAACTGGCAAGACAAAGTGAAATCATAAGTGGAGAAAGGTTTTCATTGCTGTAAGATGTCAGAAGTATAACAAATGAAGAAAGGAAATAAAAAATCCGGATGTACACACTCCACGTCTTGCTTTTGGCTGGCCTTGTGACTCCTGTAATATTTCTTCTGCACTTTGTTTTTCCAGGATCCTGCCTTTGTGTCTAATGCGTAGCCCAGCAAAAGAAAGTTTGGGAGGGGCCAGAGCGATAGCCCAGCGGGTAGGGCGTTTGCCTTGCACGCGGCCGGCCCATGCTGGCCCGGGTTCAATCCCCGGCACCCCATATGGTCCCCCCGAGCACTGCCAGGAGTAATTCCTGAGTGCAGAGCCAGGAGTAACCCCTGAGCATCGCCGGGTGTGACCCAAAAAAGCAAAAAAAAAAAAAAATAAATAAAGTTTGGGGTTTGTTTTGGGGCCACACCCAGCAGTGCTGCGGGGGCTTTCTTAGGTTGGTGCTGGGGACTGAACCCGGGGACTCCACATGCTCTGCATGATCCATTGAGCGACGCCGCTGGCCTCTTAGCTGAGTGGTTTGTATAGACACGTTTGCCCACTACTCACGGTCACATCACTGCCTGTGCAGGGCCAGGAACGCCCAGTGGAGCACTTGCCTTGTGCCCACAGTGTGAGGCCTCGGCTTTGATCCCAGCACGGAGAGGAATACAGCGCTCCTCCTACCAGAGCTGTAGCCTTCCTGTTGCACTTGGAATTTTTCTGACTGTGGAGGCAGTTTTAAAAGATAAGTAAGAGGGAGAGAAATATGCCAGGAAGATGAGTGTCCTCTGGTGGACATGATGTCCAGTCCCTCTCTCTTCCCCACAGACTCAGTTCATCCTGCTCTGTCCACGAAGCCCTGGTACCTGCCTCAGGGGCCTTCTCTGGCACCCCAGGTCAGGCAGTGCTGCTGGACAGCGCCAGCATCATCCATGTCCTTTCCATTTCTGGCTCAGGTTCTTTGTTTGCTGGCACTGTAACCTGCAGGAATACACAACAATGAGTATTTTATTTATTTATTTATTTATTTATTTATTTATTTATTTATTTATTTTCCTTTTTTGGGTCATACCCGCGACGCTCAGGGGTTGCTCCTGGCTCTGCACTCAGGAATTACTCCTGGCGGTGCTTGGGGGACCATATGGGATGCCGAGGATCAAACCCGGGCCGGCATAGGCCGGCCACGTGCAAGGCAAACGCCCTACCCGCTGGGCTATCGCTCAGGCCCAACAATGAGTATTTTAGCTGCACTAGAATAAACGAGCTCTTAAAACCCACTGCAGAAATAGCGCCCAGGCTGTTTCTGATTCGCTCTTTGGAAGACATGCGGAACGCCAGAAGCCAGAGGGCCGGTTCAGCATTGGGGCCTCTGTCAAAGTGGGTTTTCCTTCCTGTTTTCTTCTTCCGTCTTGAGATATACTGTCGAAGCTTCTACTGTCCCTGTCGGGTGCCAGGTGTAGGGTCTGGTCCCGGACGTCATTGGGACGTCCATTGGCTTCCCTGGCCACATTCAGGGCCAACGGCAGTCCACTCTGGTCGACAGACACAGAAGCGCAATCGCCTGTTCTTTAGAAAGTCCAAGGTTTTAGTTATCCGCACACCAACACCACCAAATCTCTCCACATGCCCCAGCAGCAGCCACACTGTCCAGACTCCTCCCACCTCAGCCTTTACTCTTCAGGCTGTTCCCTCACCACCACCCCCATCCAAACAAGTGAGCCTCTTTATAGTTTTCCAAGGCACAGGGCAGGGCTTTCACAGATGATGGGGCCAGAGGTAAAAGGCTTCTTTACTCTGAAAATGAAGTGAGGGAGGCCTTCCTCTCATCAGGTGCAAAACAGTTAGGGGGCTCCACACCAGCTCCCTGGGCTAGAGTGAAATCTCGGGATGTTGAGCCAATAAACACTTACTTCAATGAGGTTTCTTGTTGGTTTGTATAGATACAGCAAGAGGGACAGACTGGGGTTAGGGCGACCTCTCCTGGGTAGGTCTCACCATATGCCCACACCCCATTGCTCTCACCAGATGGTCACTCCACCCGCCCGGGGTCCTTAGCAGTTTCTTCAGGTGAACACAGCTCCTTCTGTGGCCTTGTTATTTTCGCTTAGGCTCAGAACAAACACTTGCTTATTAGTTGTCCCATATTGAAGCCAGGCTGGTCTCTCTTTTTTTTTTTTTTTTTTTGGGTCACACCCGGCAATGCTCAGGGGTTTCTCCTGGCTCTGCGCCCAGGAATCACTCCTGGCGGTGCTCGGGGACCATATGGGATGCCGGGATCAAACCCGGGCCGGCATGGGCCGGCCGCGTGCAAAGCAAACGCCCCACCCGCTGGGCTATCGCTCCGGCCCAGGCTGGTCTCTCTTGCTGGTTCTATCCAGTTCCTCAGTGGGACCCTCCTTTCTTGTGGTGTGCGGAATTAAAAAACAATCTATAGGCAACAGAGACATTTAGCTAAGCATTATGGTGCAAGCCCAAGAATAACGAATTAATCTTAACTGTCTTCCTCTATCTAAACAAGAGAATGCAGCTTCAGTACAAGAGCATGCAAGGGCACCGGGAGAGAAAAGCAGGGTTTCAGCAGCTGCAGCTTGGCTAGACAACTGTCACCTGAGTAGGAGGCAGAAGGCTGTTCCTTTGTAAACAAAAAGGAACCCAGCAGTACACTAGGTAGTTTTGAACCCATGGTCAGGGTAATACTGAAATATTTAGATGTTGAATAGGACTGAAAAGTGGTGGAAATACCCGAATTCTAGCTCAGCCCTGTTTCTGGTCCTGTTTACCCTAATTAAACACTGTCATCAAATACTGCTTCGCCTCCTCTCTGAGGGAAGGCAGAACCAGAATCCAGGCGACTGTTCATATCAGTGTCTCAAGTATTGTCCTCAATTGGTAGCCTTCAAGAACACTCAGAGATGGGGCTGGAGCGATAGCCCAGCGGGTAGGGCGTTTGCCTTGCACGCGGCTGGCCTGTGCCGGCCTGGGTTCGATCCCCGGCATCCCATATGGTCCCCGAGCACCGCCAGGAGTAATTCCTGAGTGCAGAGCCAGGAGTAACCCCTGAGCATCGCCGGGTGTGACCCAAAAAAAGCAAAAAAAAAAAAAAAAAAAAAAAAGAACACTCAGAGGTGCTTGCAGTGTGATTCTTTTCTTTATTTTTGACTCTTTGCTCACAGCTGGCGATACTCAGGGGTTACTCCTGGCTCTGCCCTCAGGAATCATTCCTGGCAGTGTGCAGGGGACCGGGGGCGGAGCCCAGGTCGGCCATGTGCAAGGCAAATGCCTTACCTACTGTACTATCTCCGGCCCCCTATAGCATGATTCTGTAACTTCCCTGTAACTTGGTCGCCTTTGGAGCCCGGAAGCGTGAATCAGCCATTTGAGCTGCACTGAGCAGCTCATCCAGGCAGTGGAGAGGGTTTATGGTCCCCACACACAGCCTTGATCCCGGCCAGACCAAGCTGTGGATACGACAGCCTCTCTTCCCTGTGTGGCAGGCTGTGTCAGGCAGGCCCACCGGGCTCCTGATGTAGCCCGATGCCGTCAAAGAGAGGGAGGATGGGTGTCGGGTCATGTTCATTACATGTCCTCTAGAGTAAAGCATCCACATGCAACACTGATGTAAGTGTGAAGTGGGACTCACAGAGCACGGAATCATGGGCTGGGGATCTCAGGGGTTGTTTCAGAGACTCTGTGGCTGTCACATCTGTGTCACCAGTGACAAAGCCCCTCTTGGTGGCTGTGAACGGTGACAAGGTCTGATTTTGATGGTTATTTTCAAGGAGAAACCATCAGGCTGACCACCATCCATGGTAATGGTGAGGCCTAAGCTGGCCAAGGAGACCATGTCCACCGGAGCCTTGTCCCTCCATCACGCAGTGGACAGGAGAGCAGAAGCCTCTCCTAGAGGCCTGCCTGGGCCCCTGCCTGCCACGCTGAGCTGTTGTTTCTGGCCCTGCAGGTCCTTGAGTGGGCTCAGGAGAAACGGAAGCTGAGCGTGCTTCACATCCACGGCGTCTACACCAACCCCAGTGGCATCGTCCTCCACCCCGCCGGCTACCAGAATGTGCTCAGAAACACGGAGGTGATGGTGAGTGGTGCTGCCTCCCCGGCGGCTCCTGTCAGGGAACACCGCCGCGGTCCCCAACAGTGCCGGAAGCGAAGTTCCCTTCTACCTCCAAATCCGGCGGGAATGGATGAAAACTCAGGAATCCGGCACAGGTTTTAAAATGCTTTACTAATCACAGGTTCAGGCATACAAATCAGCAATAGAAAAAACCTGGTGCTTAGGATTCCCGGCTAGAACCCCAGCCACGTGAGGGCCAAGATGGCGGCCCCCATGCGTAAAGGCCCTGTAAAGAGGAGACAAAGACAAGACTCCCAAGAAGAGTGCAAGCCCCAAAAGAGAGCCCAAAAAGAGAGATTAAGAGGAAGCAGGCTGGTTTTATACCCCTGCAACTCAGACCTCCCACTATTATGGGAAGCAGGAAGGGTCAAATGCCCTCAGATAATTTCTCCCAGCACCTCACCTAGATCCTTTTATATGGTAATGTCTTGAGCCAAGATCTGCCTGGAAATGCCTTTATAGGGTAGAGAAGGGGGTTTCTGAGATGGCATGCCTCTGTACCAAAGACTGTACCAATGCCAGTTAAATATTTCTCCAAGCCTTCACAAGAGTCTCGTCTACTTCACGGTAGTTTTGTATTTTAGTTGCCTTTGAGTTATCAGGGGAGCCATGCTTGCTTGCTTGGAGGCAAACAGCATTTCTCTCTGGTCTAATTACTTAGAGATCCAACGTGGCCAGGCAAATATGCTGGTAAGATCTAGCTAGTCCCACGATGATTGTGGTAGCATGAGAGGATATTTATACCAGCCAGTACAGAATACATGGTCAGATAAACTGCCACATTTAAACTACCCCCCATCTACAAAGTGACCTGCAGGAGGCAATCCAGGGCAGATGCAGAGGCTCTTAGGTGTGCAACAGCTCCGAAGCCTTTGCTTTCCTTTGATCCCAAGTGGAAGGTTGTTCTTCCTTTGCTCTGGGGTTCATTGTCTCTGTGGTTGGGTGGGTAGTGGATTAACCCTCTCTGTGCCAGAAACAGCATCCATACCCTCTCACCTACTTTCTGAGGAGACTTTGGGTGAATAGTGACAGCCTTGCTGTCAATTCACATACTTAAACTGGAGAAGCCATCTCTGGTCAGGCATAGGTGGGGATATTTGACTGGCCCCCAGTGCTGAGAAGAGTGTGTGCTGGCGGTACTGTCACAAGAGGCAAAAAAGGAAGACCAAGGAAATGTAGAGTATTTTCTCACATCTTCTTTTCTCACATCTTCTTGGCCTGACATTTGTCCATTTGTCTGACTGCATCTGACGTGTGTGTGTGTGTGTGTGTGTGTGTGTGCGTGCATGTGGGCACGCGCGCATGCGCACGCAGACGCCAGGCTGACATGCTAAGAGTCAGATATGATGGGGCTATCTTCTGGCAGTTCCTGGAGTATAAGACAGAATGCTGCTCGGGGGTGGAGAGACGGTACAGCAGGGGAAGGTCGCGTGCAGCTGACCTGTTTTGATCCCCAGCACCGCTTATGGGCCCCTGAGTACTTCCTGTTGGAGCCCCTGAGAAGGGTCCAGAAAAAGTGTGAGGTCCATGGAAGACCTGCTTATTGCCTCCATCATGGCCCCTGGGCACACAGATCTGAAAGTCATCCACAAGACTCAGGTTAGGCCAGTGTCAGCACAGGAAAGGCTGAGCAGTGAGCCTGCGGCATGCCGGGAGGGGGCAGATCCAGCACGGCCCCATGAGTTTCTCTCCAGGACGCAGCTCCCCGCTTGAGTTTGTGACCAGCTGCTTGTCACTGTCTGTGCCCTGCAGCTCTGACAGCTGCTAGAGTTGCACGTGTGTCTTGCATCATCACGGGGTCACTGACATGTGGTTTCTTCTCCTGCAAGAGAGAGAGATTCAGAAGCTCTATGAAAACAAGTCCTTCCTCTTCCTGGGCTGCGGCTGGACGGTGGATGACACCACTTTTCAAGCCCTGTTCCTGGAGGCGGTCAAGCATAAATCCGACTTGGAGCACTTCATGCTGGTCGGAGAGGAGATGTAGATGAGTTCAAGAAACTTCGAGAAAACATGCTGGACAAAGGAATCAAGGTCATCTCCTACGGGAGCGAGTATGCTGATCTCCCCGAGTATTTCAAGAGACTGACATGTGAGATCTCCACAAGGGGTAGGACAGGTAAGATTTCCTGAGTCCCCCAGCCCCGGTCCGAACAAGCGCCCTCAGCCTTCTGAGGGTGTCTGGAACAGCTCAGGGGTTTCCAAGGTGAGAGCATGTGACATTTCCAGATGCGGGGAGGGCATGGTCTGTCTGCGGCTTGGACCCGGACTGTGTGGATAGCAGCGAAGTGGCCGCGGTTGCCCCGTGGCTCAGCCGCAGCATCGACTAACAGAAGTCAGCCTCGCCTAGTTAGCCATGAGGCGCTGTTAGCTCTTAGGTTTCAGAATAACTTAGTTTTGGCTAAGACGCTGAGGACAGAAATAGATTCATGTAATGCCAGTGGGACGATTAAGTTAGTAAAGCATTTCTGAATTTGGAATATGTTCGACATTTTAAATTCCATGGCCCAGAAACCCAGTACAGCTTAGACATTTCCCGAAGAAGGTAATTGGGCAGTTGCCCATGTACCCATTTGCACAGATATAGAGAAGCATGAATATAATTGTATCCTGCATAATGGCAAAATACTGGAAGAAACCTAAAACGTCCCCGCAAATGGAGTTCTGTGAGTACACCAATGATATACAACTGAGCCTTCCAGGAAAAGTGTTTCCTGCCATGAGCCCCATGGGCGCAGCCCAGCAGGTCTGTGAGATGCAAGCCGAGGGCCTGGTGCCCCGACTGCCTGCTGGACTCATGGTGCTTCCAGCCCCTTCTGTTCCCACTCGACATTTCACCTGTGGTGTTTCTCTTTTTGGGGGGACAGGCTACAGGGGCAGTGGGTGTTCATGGCTGTGCTCCAGGACTGCGCTGGGGCTGCTCCTGGGTCAGTGCAAGGGAAATCTCCCAGTGGTGCCGGGGACTGTGTGGTACCAGGTATCAAACCCAGGACCTCACACATGCAAAGCAAATATCCTGCCACTGAACCACATCCCAGCCCCCTGTAGGTTTCAAACAGAGCAGAAGCAGCATAGACGGATGCATTTCTTAGTGGCCCCAGGCAAGTTCTCAGGGCCCTGCGAAATACAGAACGCCTTGATATGGGCTGGATTGAGGAACACCTGTAAAAACCTTTCAGTGTGACTGAAGAGATAAGGCAGCAGGCAAGTGCTTGTCTTACATGACAACCCAGGTTTGATCCCCCAGAACCCCAGGTCACCGGCCTCAGAGCCGAAAGTAAGTCCTGAGCATTGCCAGGTGTGGCCCCAAAACAAACCTTTCTGTGAAAACATAAAGCCAGGGTATGGCCAGTTCTCAGTCACTTAACCAGTGCCAAAGAAATGTTGCTGTTTTACTTGAGTATTCCTGAAAAGGTCTGTGCTGGGAATGTGGCCACAGTCCAAGGCTGGGACATGCTTTGCATTCACAGGGAGAATTTAATCCCCAGACCACCTGCCTAGGCTTGCAGCACTGCTGGGCTGAGCTGGGAAGACCCCAAAAAAAAAAAAAAAAGGGGGAGGAGTACTTCAGTATTAGAATTTTCATTATCAACTTGAATGCATCTTAGGAGGCCCATCAGAGCAAATCTAACATATAAAGAACCTTCCCTAGAGGGCCGGAGCGATAGTCCAGTGGGGAAGGCGTTCCCCCTGCACGCTGCTGACCAGGGCTCAATCCCCGGCACCCCATATGGTCCCCACACACTGCCCGGAGTAACTCCTGAGCATCGCCAGTGTGACCCAAAGAGGCAAAAAAAAATTAGAAAAAGAAGAACTTTTCCTAGATCTGATAATCATTCTCAGGTTTCTTTCTTTTTTCTTTGCTTTTTGGATCACACCCAGCGACACTCAGGGGTTACTCCTGGCTCTTTGCTCAGGAATTACTCCTGGCAGTGCTCAGGGGACCAAATGGGATGCCGGGATTGAACCCGGTTGGCCGCATGCAAGGCAAACGCCTACCCGCTGTCCTATCGCTCCGCCCCAGGTTTCTTTCTGAGTCAGATGCTTCCATGGGATACGGCTCTGATGAGCAATTCCATGAGCTCTTCCTCCTTGTGACTGTGCTTTAACGGGCCAATTCCTTGTAAAAATGCATCACTATCCCAAAGGCAGAGCTCTGAAAACTGGAAAGCCCCTAGAAGGACGGCGGTTTGCGTTTGTCCCATGAGCTCAGCCCTTCTTGGGGATGGTTCCTGCTGTTTATTCTGCTCCATGCCCAGACTGGGCCTCACACTCATTCTCGTTAGAGACGTGACCAGGGTATAACCCCTGCTGTGCATGCAGGGAGTCGAAACAAGGACCTTGCGCATGCAGGGCCCTGGACAGGACAAACGCGCGGGCAATCCCCAGCCCTCTGCTGCTTTACCTCTGCATTCTGAGGTCACCCCGGAAGATGCTGAGGATGGAACCACTCTGGGCCGCTGTTCTGGCTGAGTCTCTTCTTGATGCGAACAAAGTATTACAGAGTGGCACACATCCGCTTTAGTAGCTGTGTAGGCTTTTCCCAAAGGTGAATAGAAACTGTTCCCCAAACAACTGTTTTAGCTTAGTAACAGTTGCATTTGTATCATTTTGAGACTAGTCAAAGTTACCTCCTGTGTTCTTTGAGATGGGTGCTCAAGCTCCCTGCTGGGCTCGCTCTCCCTCCCTCTGTCTCTCTCCTCCCTCCCTCTCTCTTGTCTCTCCTCCCTCTTCCCCCCCTCCCTCCCTCTCTCTCCTTCCCTCCCTCCCTCCCTTTCTCTGTCTCTCCCTCCCTCTTCCCCCTCCCTCTCTCTCCCTCCCCTCCCCCTCCCTCCCTCCTCTCTGTCTCTCCCTCCCTCTTCCCCCCTCCCTCTCCCTCCCTCCCTCTCTCCCTCCCTCTCTCTGTCTCTCCCTCTTCCCCCCCTCCCTCTCTCTCCCTCCCTCCCTCCCCCCCTCTCTCTCTCCCTCCCTCTCTTTTCCTCCCTCCCTCCCCCCCCCCTCTCTCCCTCCCTCCCTCTCTCTCCCCCCCGACATCCCTCCCTTTCCCTCTCTCTTCCTCCCTGCCTCCTCCTCCCTCCCTCCCTCTCCCCCTCTCTCTCCCTCCTTCCCTCCCTCCCTCTCCCTCTCTCCTCTCCTCCTCCTCTCTCCTCTCTCTCTCTCTCTCTCTCTCTCTCTCTCTCTCTCTCTCTCGTCTCACGGAGCCTTTGTGGCCTTTGAGATAGATGTGCATTCTTCCTCTCTTTCCTCCGTCTTCTCCTTCTCCCCTCGTCTCTCACAGCCCTCTAGAGTCTGTTGCTGGTCTCTCTGGTGCCGTGTGCCTGTCATGCTGGTTACTCACTTTGCACCCTGTTCTCGACCATCATATAAGCATCTGATCAGCATATTTTCAATGACACGTTCCCCCTGCTTAGTTGTAAACAAAATGTACTATTCAGTCAGTAGTAGGTCCGATGTTTTCCTACCTGGCTATAGTCTCTGTCTCTCTCTCTCTCTCTCTCTCTCTCTCTCTCTCTCTCTCTCTCTCTCTTTCTCGAGATCTCTCTCTCTTTTTTTTTTTTTTTTTTTGCTTTTTTGGGTCACACCTGGCAATGCTCAGAGGTTTCTCCTGGCTCTGCACTCAGGAATTACTCCTGGTGGTGCTCGGGGACCATATGGGATGCCGGGATCAAACCTGGGCGGCATGGGCCAGCCGCATGCAAGGCAAACGCCCTACCCGCTGGACTATCGCTCCGGCCCCCTGGCTATGATCTTAAAAGTCAATTTTTTAATAACCAATTCCAGTGTGGTTTATTGATACCTCTTTTTTTTTTTTGCATTATAACATTTTTTTTATTTTCCCATTATATCTTATATGATTGATGAAAAGAATTTATTGATCACTTTTTATTTTTTATTTTTTGCTTTTTTGAGTCACATCCAGCGATGCTCAGTACTCCTGGCTCTTTGCTCAGGAATTACTCCTGGTGGTACTCGGGGGACCATATGGGATGTCAGGAATTGAACCCGGGTCTGCCGTGGGCAAGGCAAATGCCCTACCCGCTGTGCTATCACTCTGGCCCCTATTAGTCACTTTTTAAATAAACAATTCCACTTTTTAAATAAACAATGATACGTCTTGATATCATTTATTGATGAGCTGGTTTTCCTGGTGGTTGGGCAAAATTCAGTCAGTACTGGGTCCTATATTTTCCCACCTGGCTATAGTCTTAAAAGTCACTTTTTTAATAACCAATTCCAGTGTGGATTATTGATATCTCTTGATATCATTTATTGATGAGTTGGTTTTCTGCACCTTTCTAGGTGGTTGGGCAAATGTTTGTGTTTTCTCTTGTAACTGTTGTTGTAGTTAATACCTTCATTCCTGCTATTTACTTTTGCTAGTAATTTCCTGGCGTGATTAGGAAACGGCAGGCTCATTTTCGTGGCTGACGACTCATCACCTAGGCACTTTGAAGAGAAACATGCCACTCTGGTTTTTTGGGGGAAGTTGGATTTTTGGGTCACACCTGACAATGCTCAGGGCTTACTCCTGCCTCTGCACTCAGGAATTACCCACTCTACTATCGCTCCATCCCCTCTCTTATTTTTTATTCTAGCAAGTACACTTCAGATTCTTCTTTCATTCGATAAATTTAGTATTTTTTTTTCTATACCAGGGTTTGTCCTAATGCCGTCCCGTAGACGTTGCTGCAGTAAGACATACCCTCCAATCGCTGTGCAGCAGCCTAACCACAGAACTCTGGTGGCTAATGAATATTTGAAATGTGGATCCTGTGACTGAGGAACAGAATCTTTCTCTTAACTAATCAGCCACAGGGCTGTGCACTGGAGGAACGGTACAGATCTTGTTTGCACTGCAGGATGATGCACTTTTTCACTTGGGTAAATTCGCCCACTGGACTGCTATGCAGTGTCCGAGTCGGCTTGGATTCTTGGTTCTGTCACGGTCAAGGACAGCATTTCAGAAGCAGAACCCCTTCACCATGTAAAATGTTTTGCCTCTGAGTACTCAGGCTCCTTCCTTCCTTCCCTGGGACCTAGCAGTGACCTGCAGGCTAGCCCAGGGCCTTCTCCCCACCTTCTAGTCTTCAAACATATGCTTGTTCCTCCGTGATGCTGTCCTGGAGTCAGAACTGTGCTCTTGTCCACGTCTCCTGTTTTTGTTTTTTCTTTTTGAGGGTCACACGTTACTCCTAGTTATGCTCTAGGGACCATGTGGGATGCCAGGGATCGAACCTGGGTCGGCCGTATGCAAGGCAAATGCCCTCCCTGCTGTGCTGTTGCTCCGGCCCCTTCTATCCCTTCGTGCGGGAGTTTCGTGTGACATTGATGTCGTTGTTCTGCAGGGCTGGTGAGAGACGGCCAGCTGAATGGCTCATCCGCAGCACACAGCGAAAGAGGTAAGCAGTGTCCTAGTCTTGCCATCACCTTGGCTACAGAAAATGTTTGCTAGGACTTAGTTCAGACCTTGTAGAATCATGATCTACCCCTAAGTTTGTCTTTTCCTATCAATTTTTCAAGATTTTGCAGAGCTCCTGAGACATGTACTCTGAAAAAATTAAGCTCAAACTTCGACTTTAGTATCCGGGTAGTTTTAGATGTCCAAGCTTCATCTGTGAAACGTCCTCTCACTCTTTCTCTCCACAGACTGTAGCACATGAGGGAGCTACAGAAATGGCCAGTGGAGCCTGAGCTGGAAGGCCCTGCCTTGGACAGTGTTTAGCAAGTACATTTCCAAGAACCCAACGCAGCTCCTAGGAGTACCAAAACTCAGAGGTGCAAGTTTGGGGAGGGGGACATAGGGGTCCTGTTCTAACTCAGTCTTCATGCCGACTGGTTCTTGATAGCCGTGTGTGTTCCCGTTTAAGAAGCCCAAGAGCCCATGGGCCTCACACGCAGCCCCTGGCACCCCACGCTGGCCTTGTGACCCTCCTGCTGACTGCCCATTGTGCTACGAGACATGGACACAGAACCCAGCGCTGTGGAACCCCCAGCCCTGTGCGGTTTTGTACTCTACACTTGGTTTTTCAACTGAGCTCATGGCTTTTTTAAAACATGACTTGAAGCTCTAGTTTTCTAGCTCTTTTACAGTGTACAGTATTTTTACATAATTGCGTTGTATTAAAAGCTTGTTCGTTTACTTCCCGGGACCCTGGCTCCACTTTTAGAGGAAGCACCTCAGCAGCTAAGTTACCGCTGCTCGCACGAGGTTTGTCCTTTGACATTCCACACTCTGTCTTCTCCCTTGCCACCAGGGGCCCCAAAGCATTCCTTACACGAGCCCTAGGGCCAGTGTGCAGTTTTATAAAATATTCTAAAGTAACTCCAAGGACTACAAAGCGATTTACATATGAAATTTATTTTCTTATATAAATTATGTGTTTCTCTGGGCAGACAGCCTTCACCTTATCGCACTGAGCTCACGTCTGTAACACCAAGCCACAAGACCATGGGAACAGGCTTCTGTTCCTCAGTGTAGCACACATCTACCAGGCACTGTAGAGGATGAGGAAGCCGAGACCCGCACAAGGCCGAGAGTGGGATGGGTGCAGTGGCCACGTGTAGACCCTCCCGACAGCTGGTGTCTCCCGGGGGGGGAACATGCAAGCTCACATCTGGATGGGGGGGGCTTTGTAGCCCAACACAACACTGCAATTCGGCTCCCTTTATCTCAGAAGAAAGTGGGGGCTCGGTTTTCACTCATCTGTAACACAACACTCTGGCCTAGCTGATGCTTTGGGGAAACAAGGTTGGGGGGGGGGGTCATCAGAATTAGCAGCAATTAAGAACAAGCCATACACGCCACAGGACGGTCCCAGGGACCTGAAAGCGTTGTATTCTAGATGGGGGCTGCTCCAGACCGGCGCCCGCCCTGTGGGGCTGGGACCACAGACAGCTCCATGTGCTTGCGCCTCTGTGGCCACCCACAGCAGCAGAGCTAGCGCTAGTGTGAGATCTCCCAACCCCTGGTTAGAGCGGTAAGGAGACCAAGTCTGTGGGCAGAGTGAGGGGGTCGCCGTGGTGGGTGGAGCAGGGATGCCTGGAACATGATCAGACCCCCGTGCAGGTGGAGGCAAGGTGAACGCAGGGGCGGGCGGCGCTCCCCTCACTCTGCCTTCACAATACAACCAACACAAGTTGCTCACATACTCTAAAGCACATTCTTGATACAGGAACCGGGGCTTTGGGGGAAGCGATGATTTGGTATCGGGCAGGAGCCACACTACGCCTTCATGAGGGCAGCCACCACAGCCTTGGCATTAAGACTGCGTAGATCACAGTAGGTCTGCCCTGTGCCCACAAAGGCGATGGGTTTGCTTGTGATGTAGGTCATAGAAATAGCAGCTCCCACCTGCAGGGGAGAGAGGAGAGGTGACACCCATCAATCCCGGGCTGCAGTTCTCCCTCCTCCAGACCAGGGCACAGATGTCACAGTCCTCCCTGCTCCCCGGGCATGTCATCTCTACCTTGTCATCAATGGTATCAAATTTGGTAAGGACAATGCCATCAATGAGCCGAGGTGTTTGAGCCATAGAATGGTCGGCCAAAGCTCTGTTGAACTTGACCTAGAGAGGAGAAATGTGCTGTGAGTCAAGAAGGAACACCGGCCAGCACTGAGGAGGGAAGTGGGCGAAGCACTGGCGCTTACCAGCTGGTCCACAGCCTCATTGCCCACTAAGGCCTCGCCCACAAACAGCACCAAGTCGGGCGTGTTGACAGTGATGAGCTTGGCCAGGGCAGTCATCAGAGGGGCATTGTCTTGCATGCGGCCAGCTGTGTCCACCAGCACCACATCAAAGCCTTGGTTACGCGCTAGTGAGAGAAAGCAGTCAACTGAATTTCCAGACCTCGCTCCACCGCACTTCCTCTCAATACCTCCGAGCCCAGTCCCAGGTTCCAACCTGTCAGTGTGAGTATGAGGGACACACCGACCCCTGTTCTTGGCCATCAGGCCTACTCAGAAAAAGGATGGCCATGGCAGAGAGGAACCCAAGGGAGACTGGGCTGGTGGTCTGCCCTGGCGAACAGCACAGCTAGTCACCAGTGCTTGATCCACCGCGGTATTTTGGTGATAAGTAACCCTGACCCTCCACCCGTTCCCCAGGAGTGTGGGAAGGAAGGGGTCCGGCCCAGCCCGAGCGCTGGTTACCAAAGGCGATGGCCTCCATGGCAATGCCAGCTGCATCTTTGCCATAGCCCTTTTCAAACAGCTGCACCATGGTGCGGCCTCCGTGGCTCTCGGGCGGATGCAGGGCACTCAGGCGCCGGGTGTGCGTGCGCAGTTGTTCCACGGCCCCGCGGAAAGTGTCACAGGCCGCGATGAGGACACTGAAGCCGTTCTCCAGCAGCCAGAAGGAGATCTGCGAGAGGCAGAGGGCGCCGCTGGAGCCGAGCCGGGGCTTGCCAAGGCCTGCAGCATGCCATGAGGCCAGCGGGTGGGCCAGTGCACTGACCTTGGCGAGGTTGGTGGACTTCCCCACACCATTGACGCCACAGAAGGTGACAACGTAAGGGCGCTGGTGGCGCTGGGCGTCCATGATGTCCCGGAGCATGTCCACACGGGCGCTGGGGCTGCAGGATCTGCACCAGGGACTCCTGCAGAGCCTGCTTCACTGTGGATGTCACCGCTGAGACGAAGGGGTACACGGTGAATCCTCACCCACAGACCCAAGGCCCAGCGTTGGTGGGAGCCAACAGGACTGGCTGATGCAAAGAGCCTGCCCAAGGACGCGCCCCTGAGTACTCACTCCCTCAACTCCAATCATATCTAAGGGGTGTCGCAGATGAAGGTTCGGGACTGCCCCACGCCCCACACCTGGTCAGACCAGAAGTCGACATGCTCAGCTGCCTGGTGCCGGGTGATACTCACTGCTGAATGTCCCCATCACCTTCCCTTCCAGTTTGCTGGCCACAGACTCGCAGAGCTGCTGGGCGATGTCTGCCGCCACGTTCTTAGCTGAGGAGATGGGGATGTCTCAGTGGTGTGGCGGCCGCACCCCAGCCGGGCGCCCCGCAGCCTGAGTAGAGCTGTGTTTCTGACTCACCGATGAGATGCTCACGCATCTTGTCCAGCACAGACTCCATGTCTTCACGGCTCAAGCTCTTGGAGCCCACGAGACCTTTCAGCATCCCGAACATGCCGCCCAGAGTCCCCTTGCTAGCACTCGCGAGGGTGCACCGAGCGGGTACCCGTCAGTCTCTGCCGTCAGGTCTCACGCTCCCTCCTCCACCCAGCCTCAAAGCACCCCCTACCTAGGTTTGGCGGTGCTGTGAGCGGCCGCCTCATCCTCCGGAGCTGCTGCAGTCCAGATCCTGGAGCTGGCCCCAGGCCCTGTCCCCGAATCTGGAATAGACGGAATGAAGGAAGGGTCAGGGACACTCGCACGTAAGGGGAAGCCCAGGATCTACTCCGGTGGATTTGGGAAGCCCTCACTCCTTGGAATCAAAGGTTCTGTCCGGCTCTCTGCTTCCCCGCAATCTTTCTCTGGAGGTGTGTAGGGGGGGGCCCAGGTCACTCGAGGTGGAAGCTCAGGGCTTACTCCTGGCCCTGTGCTCAGGAGTGAACCCTGGTGGTACTTGGGAGTCCATACATAGAACTCCGACTCAAGTCCAGATCAGCTGCATGCAAGACAAGTGCTTACCCCTGTACACCTCAACCAACCCTTCTGGTTCCCTATAACACAACCTTTGCCCAGCCTCTCACCAAGCTAATGTCCTCAGGTGGAGTGGCCTCGGGGGCTCCATTGGTGGTGGGGGCACTATAATCCAAAACTTCATTGGCACAGCCACCCAGAGCCCACACGCGTGGTGCTTTTCTGCCCTTCTCCTTTGGAGCATCTGACTTCGTGGATCTGCCAAAAGTTAGGGGCAATGGGTTAGGGGAAAGTAGAAGAGGCTCCCGCCCAAGAGCCAGAGAAGCCAGCCCCCCATACACATACGCAAAACTCGGGAGGACTAACACCCCCCCATACACACCCACAAGGCTCAGAGGACTGACACCCCCATACACACCCGCACAGCTCAGGGAAGGGACTGACACCGCCATACACACACCAGCAGGGCTTGGGGACAGAGTGACACAAAAGCTAGACGCTCACCTTGACTTGTCCGTGCCCCGCCCGTGCTTCTGAATGAACTCCTCTCTCTTCCTGCGGATCAGCTCCTCCTTGGAAAGTTCGACCCCGTTCTCAGACCCCGCTGACTTTTCTGTAGGGGCTGCTTTGCTGGTAGCCACAGGGCCATCAGAACCTGTTAAAAGAAACCCTACTGGAGAGAAAGGTACAAATTCCAACAAGACAAACGACGGGGAAATATCCTGGGGATCACACAGCCAGAAGAAGGGGGGTAGAGGGAGGAGGGGGAGAGGAGCAAAGCAACAGCACAGACCCCGTGAGCCCGGCGCGGGGCGGGCAGAGGTGTGCACACTCACTCTCCTTCTTGCCCCCTTGTTCTTTTTGCTGTTCTTTGCCTTTTCCTTGGGCTTGTCACCCCGTGTCTCAATCATGGACCTCACAGGTTTTTTGGCCTTTTCAGAATCTTCAAATTTCTTCATGGTGGTGGGAGCACGGATCTTACTGCTCTCCTCTGCTTCCCTAAAGGGAAGGGAGAGTCCCAAGAAAGGGCAACTCGAGCTGGGCAGCAAGTCGAGGGATCTGCCCCACATGTCCCCTTCTCCCCAGCAACATCCTGGGGAAGTAAAGGCAAGCAACAAGCCTCCGAAACTGATTCTGCAGGTGGTGCCATAGTACAAGGGGTAGGACATTTATTTGCCTTGCACACGGCCAACTTGCGTTTGATCCCCAGCACCCCATATGGTCCCTGGAGAATGCCAGGAGTGATCCCTGAGCAGAGTCAAGAGTGCGCTGAACACACGGGATATTAACACTCCTCCTGAGCTCCCCCCCACACCTCCAGGGATTATGGCTGCTCACCGCAGGAGCCGCAGGAAGTCATTTTGGAAATCAAAAGTGCCATTCAGTAGACTTAAGGCACTTTGCTGCTGGATCTCCGTGCGATACTTGTCCCGAAAGAGCCGGTGCACGTCATCTATCAACTTGTCAACATACGTCAGCGTTAAAATCTTCTGAAAACCAACCTGAGCAGGGAAACAGCCAACAGCTCTGCTGACACACAGGCCCAGAGCATAAGGGCACCAACTCACCCGTCCTGGTCCTGGCTCAGCACCTGGCAGTTGTCCCTGACCCAGGACAGCCAAGGAGCTTCTTCCCTTTCCCTCCACCTTCCTGAGATTCTCAGTTGCTTCATCCTGCACACTGGGGTGCAATGAACTGAGGTTTTCTAGCAAATCGGGGTGGCTATACTTGTAATCTGCCCCTCTAAAATTCCCCCACTCACCCACGAAAACCAGCTCAAACTGGTTATCCAATTTATACTTGAGTGTGAGGGCATCGTGGGTGAAGGAGTTGTTACCTCCCCTTTCCTGGAAAAAAGGGGGGCGGCGTCGACTCAGTTCAGGACATGACTGGAAAACTCAGAAGGGGGCCCTAGGTGACCTCGGGAATGAATGCGACACCCCCACCCACAGATGACAGGACACTGCTCCCTGGAATCCCACCGGGGAGAAAAGGAGTTGGTAGTTTGGGGGGACTGAGAGGAGGGATCAGCAGGAGGCCAGACGCACGGCCCACAGGCTCCTAACAGCTGTCCACCCGCCACCGTTTCTAAGAGGTGCTCTTCCCAGTCACCCAAGCCAGCCTTCAAAAGCACGTTAAAACCCAGCAGCCAGGGGTGAATGGAGGGGACGATGGAGAGGCTCGAGGCGCCCGAGCCCGGCTAGAGTCCCAGAAAGCCCAGAAAGGGGGTGGGGGGGTCGCAAAGTTGCAGGACGCTCCAGAGGGGGCGGGACAGAGAAGTGGAAGTAGGGTGACTAGGGGGGCGGCTAGTCCACGGGGATCGAGAGGGTGGGCGGGAGACACGGGATCCGTCTAAGGGGTTCAAGGACCGAATCGGGATCGAGTCCGGAGTTGGGATCCCGCGGGGGCGGTACCTGCAGCAGCACGGAACGGATCAACGCATTAACGGGCCCGGTGCATGAGTCGCTCACGCCCTGGAAGCACCAGAGCACAAGCCCACCCTTGGAGAAAATGGTAAAGAAGTCGAGCATGGCGGCAGCAGGAAAGGAGTCTGGCCGGCGCCGAGAACTCAGGCCGAGGTCGCCGCCGCTTCCTGCTGCGCCAAACGCGGGACACGTCACACCGGCGGCCCCGGAAACCCGCTCTGCCGCACTTCCGCTCCGAGGCGGGGAGTCCCCGCCCGCCGCCCCGCCGCCGCGGGCGCGCAGGACTGACGTCATTTCAGGGTGGCCAAAGGCAAGTAGGGCGTTCCTGGGTGGGGCTTCCTGTGACACATTAACCAATAGCGTGGAGAGGCGTGGCGCTCGGTAACCAATGGGCGAGCTCATCCGAACGGCTGGCGGCGCGGCGCAGTGACGGTGTCGCGGGTTTGGTGTAAGGCTAAAGTGCAGCGCTGCCCGAGACTATCTCCTAAGGACCATGCTTCGTAGGGGGCTGCAGCTCGCCTCGGGCCGGGCCTTCTTGAGCCGTGGGCTGAGCACACGCAGAGGAGACTCTACTCCGGGGTAAAGTTGGAGCAACGGAGGGTATCGCGTTTCTGGGGTGCCCCTAGTCTCCAGTTAAGTGACTTTCAGAACTCAGGACCCCGGCCCACGCCGGAAAGATAAGGGCTGAGCTGGGAAGGAGGCTAAGTTTCCTGCCAGAACCAGGTGAATGGATCCCTGTCCTTTCTCTGGCGATAAACCCCAGGTCTTTCTATGCCTCAGCTTACCACCAGAATAATAGAGCCCTCCAGATCCATGGTGGCACAGTAGTGCTCTCAGACTGCAGGTGTGCGGGATCCTGCTTAACGCTGTGGCCTAAAGCAGGGGAAGAAGAGAAAGAGAGGATGCAACATGCCCTGGAGGTGCCTGAAGTGTAGCTGGAGAGGGAAGACTTAAAGAGGTCAGTGCAAAATTGCTTAGAGCTCAACCTGGAAAGGCCCCCTGCACTGTGAGTTCCTGAAGTTAGTGTAATCGTAGACGTGCCTCCAACAGGTGGAAAGTGGAATCAACTTTGTAGGATAATATAACTGGCTCTTGGGGCTGGAGCGATAGCACAGCTGGTAGGGCATTTGCCTTGCCCGTGTCGGACCTGAGTTCAATCCCGGCATCCAAATGGTCCCCCGAGCACTGCCAGGAGTAATTCCTGAGCGCAGAGCCAGGAGTAACCCCCAAGCATCACCTAGTGTGACCCAAAAAGCAAACAAAAAATTTATGTGTATATTTACTGGCTCAGGGAAGTGTGCTTCAGATTCTGAAGAGCTGAACAAAGGTTAGAAGGAGAAAGTATTATTCTTACGTAGAGAACTGTCAAAGCTCAAAAGCCACTTTGTAGTGGTCATAGGTAAATGTATTGCAAATCCATACGGCAAGCCCAGCTTAGAGGATTTTAAAGCTCTTGTAAAGAATTTGAACTTGGGGCCAGCCAGAGCAATAGTACAGCAGGTAGGTCGTTTGCCTTTCACATGGCCCACCTGGGTTCAATCCCCAGTATCCCATATGCTCCCCCAAGCACTCCCTGAGTATTGCCAGGTGTGACCCAAAGCAACAACAACAACAACAACAAAAAACAAAGAATTGGAACTTTGTTTTGTTTAGTCTGTGGCTCTGAGGATTGAACCCAAGGAATCACACCTGCAGGTTACGGACTGAACCACTAAATCGTATCCCCCCCCCAAAGATATGGGACTTTTATTCCTAGAGGAATGGTTCAACTGGCACAGCATGTACCTTGCATGTGCTGGGCCCTGGATCCAATCCCTGGCACTCTTGGCCCCCTGAGCATCTTTTTTTTTTTTTCTTTGGGTCACACCTGGCGATGCTCAGGGGTTACTCCTGGCTCTGCACTCAGGAATTACTCCTGGTGGTGCTCGGGAACCATATGGGATGCCGGGGATCGAACCCAGGCCGGCACAGGCCGGCTGCATGCAAGGCAAACGCCCTACCCGCTGGGCTATCGCTCTGCCCCCCCCCCCCTGAGCATCTTGTGGTGTGTCACTCACAGATACACAAAATCCCAGAATAAAATAGTAGTGCAAATATCCTTAGAGTAATGGAAAGCCACTGGAAAATTTTTAAACAAGTTAAATTCTGATGAATTTAGCTGTCATTAAATGAATACTTAGGGAAGATTCTAGCTATGTTAAAGAAATGAGTTGGGGCTAAATCAATAGTACAAGTGTTAAGGAACTTGCCTTGCGGGTGGCCTACCCCAGCTTAACTCTCGAGCACAGAATCAGGAGTAAGCCCTGAGTGCCCCTCATCTACCTGAAGAAAAGAAGAGTGTTGGGAGGTGGCAAGAGGGGCATTAGACCCAGAGATTTTTATGTTAATACAGGAGAAAGATTATGGTCTGAGGTGGAAGTGGCAGAGAGAATAAAAGGGGACAGATTGGGCCGAGGAGATGCAAGCACAGGCGTGCACGCAGAGGGACCAGCTCTCTCCGGCAGTGCATGCGCCATGGCTGTGTAGTCCCCATGGCCCCTGAACACTGCTGCAGAGGCCCAAAAAGCAAGGCGCAAAGGTTGAGGAGCTCCTTAGGAGAGGGCATGTTCAGTGCTGGCGCTGGACCTTGCAGTCCTGGTGCGCTGCAGGAGGAGGCAGCAGAGGCACAGCTGGAATATGCTGGGTGCCAGGCGGCCACAGCAGTTGGATGATGGTGGGGACCGCCCAGCTTCCGTCCGCAGCTCCCTGACCCCCTCTGCGATTCCCCGCCGGGAATGAGATGGCTGACTCTGACTGTAACTGTGTTCCACAGACTGGGATGGAAAGCTGTCAGAGATTAAGAAGAAGGTCCAGTCCATGCTTCCTGGAGGGGCCTGGGACCCCATGTATGACACCAGCCACCTGCCCCCTGAGCACTCGGATGTCGTGATTGTGGGCGGTGGGGTGATTGGCCTGGCCGTGGCCTATTGGCTGAAGAAGCTGGAGAGGCAGCGTGGCGCCATTCAAGTACTTGTGGTCGAGCGGGACCCCACGGTAAGGAACCCCACATGAGGCGAGGACGGGTGCGCTCACGAGGCGGGGGCTGTACAAGTCTGGTTAGTCCGTTGAGGAAAGGTCATGAGCTCCTCTTTGCACGTGTTGAGAAATGATCCCAGGTGCTTTCTCAAACTGCAGCCCTTGGCGTAGGTTTTTGGCTTTTGAAAGTAAATTGCACAACTTTCGATTGCTCATGATGGACAGGTCCAGCCAAGAGAGCTGCATCCCAGCAGTGACCCCCACCCCCCAGACAGCCGTCTCCACCCGCTTCGGGTTCCTTCTGTAGATTTGCCCTGCATTTGTTCCTGTTTGTTACTGTCAGCTGCCCACTACACATGTTCCTCTCCCTGTGGTCCAGTTCTTAGAGGAAAGACTCACTGCCAGCCCTTGTGCCAAGCCAGCTCTTTTGGCTGGCAGCCTCCCTGGATCCCTGTGAAGATGTGTTGGCCTCAGCTTCTCTGAGGACAGACTGACTAGGAGGGAGCCCAGAGGAATAGGTTAGTGGCTTACAGGTGTGTGACTCTAGGCCGCAGTGTGCTGAGCTTCGCCTCTCTGTCCTCAGTACTCCCGGGCCTCCACCGGGCTCTCTGCTGGGGGCATTCGCCAGCAGTTCTCCTTGCCAGAAAACATCCAGCTCTCCCTCTTCTCCGTCGAATTCCTCCGGAACATCAATGTGCGTGCATGAGGGTGGGGTCGGGGATGGGGGGGTACCCCTCCTTTAGCCAGAGAGGGGCAGCTGGGCCAGATATGGGTGGGGGCTTGGACTGAATTCCCAGTGGGGGCCTGAAGGAAAACCTCTCCCTGGGCTGGGCCCCAAAGCACTCCTGCCCTGAGGCACTGCTCTGCACACAGGAGCACCTGGCTGTGGTCGATGGCCCCCGCTGGACCTCCACTTCCACCCTTTAGGTTACCTCCTGCTGGCCTCAGAGAAGGAAGCTGCGCTCATGGAGAGGAACGTGAGAGTGCAGAGGTGGGTGCGTGCGGGGGCCAGTGCACACACACGTGCGGCACCCCGCAACAGAGGAGCTGCTCCCCGCCGTCAGATCCGTGCCCCTCAGCAGGGCCTCCCTGGGCCCCATGTAAGCACAAGGGCGGAAGTGGTGCCGCAGTGGCTCCTGAGCTTGCCAGATTCTAGGAACACCCCCCCAAACATACACATACATGCACACATGCACACACATAAACACATACACCTCCCAGGCCTGACAGAGGGGTCTGGGGCCTTTGGCTCTTCCTGTAAACCCGGGAGCTCTGCAGACCCTTTGGTCTCTGGCGCGCCCCCTCAGCTTTGCAGCCGCAGAGACTAGCCTTGCTGGGAACTGTAGAAGCGGGTTTGGCCCCATTCCAGAAGCAGGCAGCCTTGCTGGGTGATTCCTGGCCTCCTGGGGTGCGGGCAGCTTCACACTTGCCCGCCCATCTCCCTGGTAACATTGACACCAGTGACTGCTGAGAACACCCCCATTTTACACGTGGGGAAACTGAGGCACGGAAAATGGTGGGCTGGGATTTGGCCCAGCAGTCTGGCTCTGAGTGTGCGCTTTGGAGAACAGTATTCAGAAGAGATGGGCACTGCCAAGTGGCTCTTTACAAGAAGGGGGCCAGGCAGGGGCCGGAGCAATAGCACAGCGGATAGGGCGCTTGCCTTGCCTGCAGTCAACTCAGGCTCGATTCCCCGGCATCCTCCCCTGAGCACTGCCAGCAAGGATTCCTGAGTGCAGAGCCAGGAGTAACACCCCTGAGCACTGGCGGGTGTGACCCAAAAAGGAAAACAACAACAACAAGAAGGGGTTGGGCAGGCGTGGAAGAAGGAAGGAGCGGCCAGTGTGCAGCCACTGGGACCCCAGGGAGTAGGAGAGGAAAATGGGTCCGCTTCTGAGGCCTGCCCAGACTGCACATGGCAGTGTGGGCACCCTGTGCAGCCCCGCCACCTCAGACACTCACCAGACGCACATTTGTCTCAGGCAGGAAGGAGCCAAGATCTGTCTGCTGTCTCCTGAGCAGCTGCAGGCCAAGTTCCCCTGGATAAACACACAGGGGGTGGCCTTGGCGTCCTACGGTGAGGCCCGGACGTGCACCCTCCTTCCCTCCACCCCTACCCCTGCTCGCCCCTTCTGTGGGACGTGGCTCCACATCCAACGTGTTTCCCAGCCGCACCATGGAAATTTGGGGTACAGGGTGGGCCCCAGCCCCTCCTGATTGTCCCCTCTTCTCGCAGGCATGGAGGGTGAGGGCTGGTTCGACCCCTGGTGTCTGCTCCAGGGCCTGCGGCGAAAGGTGCAGTCGATGGGCGTCTGCTTCTGCCAGGGAGAGGTGACGCGTGAGTGAGGCGGGGACACTGAGGGGTCCGTGGCCTCCTCCCGCAGGCCAGGCCAGCAGAGCTATTCCCTGAGGGCTGCTGTCACTGGCCTTGTGACTCTCATCTCCAGACAGTCTTGGCTCCTGTTCTGGGTGGCCACATGCAGCCGGCCTACGGCTCCTCCTTCTCCTTCCCGCCACTCACAGCCACTCCTCTCGGCAGGTTTCGTCTCCTCCCACGACTGCATGCAGGCGCTGGACGGGATGAGGTGATCTTAAAACGGATCTATCAGGTGCACGTAAGTCTCCGGCCTTGCCCATTTCTGGTCTAGGTGAATGAGGGCTAAGGGAAGTGGCCCGGCACACTGTGGGTGCCCACAGGTGAAGATGGACCGCAGTCTGGAGTACCAGCCCGTGGAGTGTGCCGTCGTGGTCAACGCGGCCGGTGCCTGGTCAGGGCACGTGGCGGATCTGGCTGGCATCGGACAGGGGACCACCGGGACTCTGCAGGGCACCAGGCTGCCCGTGGAGCCAAGGAAGCGGTGAGGGGAGGAGAGACACGTAGCAAAAAAGCACAGGGACCATGGGAGGAAGGCATAGCGCCCCCAGCCTCATTTCCTCACCCCCAATTCCACAGGTTCCTGTACTTCTGGCACTGTCCCCAGGGACCTGGCCTGGAGGCCCCCTTTGTTGCAGATACCAGCGGGGCCTATTTCCGCCGAGAAGGACTTGGCCACAACTACCTGGGCGGCGGAGCCCGTGGAGGTTGGCAAAGGGCTCAGGGGCTGGAAACACCCACGGAAGGGCCCGGCCTTAGGGGACCAAGCGGTGATCGCCGAGGAAAGAGGCCCGTCGGTCCCTCTGCCGCAGGCACAGCCAGTGTCGTCTCTGCTCGGCTCCACAGGAGGAGGAGCCTGACCCAGGGAACCTGGACGTGGACCATGATTTCTTCGAGGAGAAGGTGTGGCCGCCCCTGGCCCAGAGGGTGCCGGCCTTTGAGTCTTTGAAGGTAATGGCTGGAGGTAGGACTCGAGGGCCCCCAGCACCTGTAGCCGTGGTGACCCTGGTGATGCCAGAGCCTCAGCTGCTGGTAAGCAGAGTGAGGGCCCGTCTGCTGCCGTCCCAGACCCCAGGTCCCTGTTCCCACAGGTGCGGAGGGCCTGGGCGGGCTACTACGACTACAACACTTTTGACCAGAATGGCGTGGTGGGCCCCCCACCCTCTCGTCACCAACATGTACTTTGCCACGGGCTTCAGTGGTCATGGGCTCCAGCAGGCACCAGCCGTGGGGCGTGCTGTGGCTGAGATGGTGCTGGAGGGCCACTTCCAGACCATCGACTTGAGCGCCTTCCTCTTCAGCCGCTTCTACTTGGGAGAGAAGGTGCTGGAACACAACATCATCTGAGCTGGTGAGGCCTGCCAGCTGCCAGCACCCAGTGCTCAGGGATCCTGCCTGCTCCTCCCTCCCTCTTCCTTCCACTCCCCTTTTCCCCTCCTCCCTCCTTCCCTCCTCATTCCTCCTCCCTCTACTCTCCTTTCGCCTCTACCCTCTTCTCTCCTCTCCTCCCCCTCTTCCCTCCTCCCTCAACCTCTCTTCTATTCCTCCTCCCCTCCCTCCCTCCACTCTTCTTCCCTCCTCCCTCCTCCCCTTTCCCTCTACCCTCCTCTCCCTGCTCTTCCCTCCTCTACTCCTCCCTCTCCTCCGCCCACCCTCCTCTCCTTCCTCCAGGTGTTGCTCCCTCCCTGGTCCAAGGCTGAGGGGTGGTCTGTGCCTGTAGCCCCGCCAACCCCAAGTGCTGAAGCAAACCCGGAGTCCAACTGCTACAAGGAAGCGCTGCAGGTCTCAGGCTGAGGCCCAGCTCTGCTTCCTGGTGCCCGGCACTAGCTCAGACAGCGGGGCGGGGACAGCCTGGCCGATCCGGGCCCCCTGCCCACCCCCTCCCTCTCCAGATCAATAAATGTGCTGCCCCACCTTCCCATCTTGTGTCCGCCCATGCTTGTCTCACAGCAGCTGCCACAACTCCACTGAGCCCGCCTCCCGTAGCCAACTAAGGTCCCTGCGGTGGGAAGCCAGTGCCTCTCCCGGGCTCCTGCGGACGTTTCGAGGCGGCTGAGTTCACTGGTCTGGGCAGTGTGTACTCAGCTCCTGTTCGGGGCCAGCCAGGCTGCTGCACCTCAGAGACTAGCGGCAGAGCCCAGCAAACAGACCCCACTTAATTCTTCCGCCACAGAGCCCTTCACTCTCACGTGCTCGGCTGCAAGCCCGCTTCATCCACGCACCCCACCTGTGGGAGAGTCACTCACGCTCTGGAGCAAACCCACTACTTTGAATGTCTGGAGGACCTTCACCAGTGGTGCACGGGGTTGATGGCCCCTCCAGGCATGTCCCAGGGCCGTGGGTCACTCTGGAGGTAAAGAAACCGGGCGGAGCCATAGCCCAGCGGGTAGGGCTTTTCCCTTGCACGTGGCTGGCCCATGCCAGCCAGGGTTTGATCCCGGCATCCCATATGGTCCCCCGAGCACCGCCAGGAGTAATTCCTGAATGCAGAGCCAGGAGTAATTCCTGAGTGCAGAGCCAGGAGAAACCCCTGAGCATCGCCGGGTGTGACCCAAAAAAGCAAAAAAAAAAAAAAAAAAACCCAATTGGTGGGTCTACGGTAGCACCAGCCAACAGGACCTCTGATGGGTAAGTTCTGGCCGCGGACCACTTCCCAGGCCATACTGACTTTTCTCTGTGAAGTTTATTTGGAGAGAGGAGAGAGAGAGAGAAAGAGCTGTGTGCTCAGTAGCAAGTAGCACATGCCCATTTCTGGCAGAAGTGCTGGGTGGCACCCCTGGGACGGAGGAAGGTGCTGGAGTGGAACCCCCGGATGGTGCAGTTTAGAACTTTGGGATGGTGCAGTGTGGCACCCAGGATGTAAGAGTGAGGGGCCGGAGCGATAGCCCAGCGGGTAGGGCATTTGCCTTGCACGCGGCTGGCCTGTGCCAGCCCGGGTTCAATCCCGGCATCCCATATGGTCCCCCGAGCACCGCCAGGAGTAATTCCTGAGTGCAGAGCCAGGAGAAACCCCTGAGCATTGCTGGATGTGACCCAAAAAGCAAAAAAAAAAAAAAAAGTGTGGCTCCCAAGATGGTGCAGTGTGGCACCCAGGATGGGGCAGTGTGGCACCCAGGATGGGGCAGTGTGGCACCCAGGATGGGGCAGTGTGGCACCCAGGATGGGGCAGTGTGGCACCCAGGATGGGGCAGTGTGGCACCCAGGATGGGGCAGTGTGGCACCCAGGATGGGGCAGTGTGGCACCCAGGATGGGGCAGTGTGGCACCCAGGATGGGGCAGTGTGGCACCCAGGATGTAGAAATGTGCCCTCATTGGCGCCTGCAGCACCGCTCAGCTGTGCTCTGAGGACAGAGCAGCCATTAGCTAGTTTCCCCAGGGCATCAGTGCCAGGCAGGGTGCCTGCTGGAAGCACCCCCCCACCTGGGCCAGCCTCTACCACCCAAGCCCCCTTTTAGCTGAGCATCACCTTAGCTCATGCAGGTGCTCATGAAGCTCCCATGGACGGCCAGCCGGCTCTCAACCACCCACACTGATGCAGGCCCTGTGTAGACACTTTCTTTGCTGCAGGAAGAGGACCATGAGAGGAGAGCAGGAGGGATGCTACGGCCGCTGCCTCACACTCGGCCCACCCAGGTTGAATCCCTAGGCACACACAGGGGGGTCCCCTGAGCCCTGCCGGAAGTGATTCCTGAGCTCAGAGCCGGAGGAATCCCTGAGAAAGGAGAAAAGAAAAAGATGAAATGAGTTAAAATATGGCTTCTCTCCTCCCCCACGATGACCTAAATTAGACCCTTCAGTTTTCTCTGCTGTTTTCAAAGAACTCAGAGTTGAGACTTTGCTAGTGAGGGAGATTCTCAGGAGCCCCGTCCCTCAGCCCACCCCACCACCCGCACCTCCCCAGCTAGGCGCCCTGCCCCTCCGGGCACCACCCCACGTCCCTCTAAGCTCTGGCTCTCAGGGCGGGCGCGGAGGAGGGGCTGCAGACCGGGACTCAGCTTCCGGGGGCAGAGCCGGCCGTGCAACTTCCCCTTGGCCGGGTGGGCCAGCGCCAGCAGCAGCAGCGCGTCTGCCCTCGCCCTCGGAGACAGAGACCGCGCCCGAGCCCTGAGCCGGAGGCGTCTGCACCTCCGCTCCTAACTGGCACCTGAGGCCCTGCAGTCACACCGGCACCCTGCAGCTGGTGAGCTCTGGAGTCTGAGCCCCCTGGGGTGGATGGGGTGCGGTGTCTGGGGAGGGGGGGGGTTGAGGGCGCTGGGGCCGCTTGGTGTCAGGGTAGCAGGATCCCCTCCCAGTGGCGGTCCGGTCTTGAACTCCTTCCCTCCCCTCGTCCCCTCCGGTCTCCTAAAGCAGCAAGACCCGCCTTTCCTTTGGGGTTAACCTGCCGGTGTTTGCTGCAGCTAAAGCATGTCAAGCGCTGGGGTTGCCCCACCGAGGCAGGCGAGGTGCAGCCTTAGAAGGACTGGAGGGGAGTGTATGGGGGAATCCCCAAAATGAGACAGCTCCGGGGCACCCCGTGGATCTGAGCTCTCGGAGAAGTCACAGCTGGTGGCTCCGGAAAGTTAGCGTGTGTGTGTGTGCGTGTGTGTGTGTGTGTGTGTGTGTGTGTGTTTTAAAGTTGAATCACAGGGACTGGGAGGTAGTACAAATGGGGTGCAGCTGAACTGTCCCATTCCAGAGACCTATATGGTCCCCTGAGCACTGCCAGGGGTGACTCCTGAGCCATACACAGGAGTCAGACCTGCGGGGTGGGGCCCAACCTAACGCTTCCCTCCCAAAATTAAAATACAACTAAATATCACAAGACGATCCCTGAAGCCCCAGCACCATTGCCAATCATGTTAACCTGCTCGGTCAGGATTTCTTTTTTTTTTTTAATGATTTTATTAAATCTGTTTATTTGTTTGTTTGTTTGTTTGCTTGCTTTTTTGTGTCACACCTGGCAGTGCTCAGGGGGCTACTCCTGGCTCTTCGCTCATGAATTACTCCCTGGCGGTGCTCCGGGGACCATGTGGGATGCCAGGGGATCGACCCAGGTCAGCTACGAGCAAGGCAAATGCCCTACCCGCTGGACTATCGTTCTGGCCCCTGTCCAGGATTTCAAGCTTGATTCTGTCTGTCTGTCTGTCTGTCTCTGTCTGTCTGTCTGTCTGTCTGTCTGTCTGTCTCTGTCTGTCTGTCTCTGTCTGTCTGTCTGTCTGTCTGTCTGTCTCTCTCTCTCTCTCTCTCTCTCTCTCTCTCTCTTTCTCAGGAGGGCCTGGATTTGCCCCCTGGCACCACAAAAATAAAATAAAATCCTACCATTCTTTATCCATCCCCGCCTCTTCCCTACTGTCAGTGTTCACTGGTTTGTTTTTATTTCTTTGTCCTGCTCATCATTTTTATCTCTTTTATTATATACCTCCATGAAATCAGCCAGTATTATTCTTTTCCTTCTGACTTATTTCACTTTGCCTAATCCCCTTGAACTAACCTGTCATCTTTCCTTCGTTGCTGAGTAGTATTTCATTGTAGAAGTGCAGCACACTGGGGCTGGGAGCGATGGTGCAGTGAGAGGGCGTTTGTCTTGCACACAGCCAACCCGGTTCGATCCCCGACATCCTATATGGTCCCCTGAGCACCACCAGGAGTAATTTCTGAGTGCAGAGCCAGGAGTAACCCCTGAGCATCGCCAGGTGTGACCCAAAAAATCAGGAAAAAAAAACAGCCCTCTTGAGCTGGAGCAATAGTACAGCAGGTTGGGCACTTGACTTGCAAGTGGCTGACCCAGTTTGATCCCTGGTACCACACATGATCCCTTGAGACTTCCAGCAGTGTTCCATGAGCACAGAACCTGCAGTAAGCCCTGAGCACCGCCAGGGATTGTCCAAAACAGGAAAGAGAGAGAGAGGATGGGGGAAAGGGAGGGTAGGGGGAGAAGGGAGGAAGGGAGGGAGGAAGGAAGGTGGGAGGAAAGGAAGGAAGGAGAAATTCTGATTTTAAATCTGACGTTTTTACAAGCCTTCAGTGTCGGGAAAGCCGCCGGGGTCCCCGACAGTGTCGGGACAGAGGTTCTCTTCTACCTCTGAGGACGCTGGGAGAACAGATGAAAACTCATCCGGTGCAGTTCCAAAAAAGGCTTTTTTATAGTACAAAAGCTCTTCCACAGTACTCCAATATAATGAACAAACTCTAGCTCTGGTCTGAACTTAGACCATACAAAAGAGCCTAAATCTCCCACCAAAGAGAGAGGATCTCACCCGAGCTGAGTCCTACCCAGAAGGTGTAAAAGGCCAAAGAGCAAAAGGCCAAAGCCAAAGGCTGAGGAGCCAAAAAGCCAAAGCTAAAAGGCCCAAAAGGCAAAAGGTAAAAGGGAAGCGGCCTCAAATCAGCCCCCTTATATACACCAAAGTAATCCAACCGGGAGGGGCATGTCAACAAAGAACTCTAAACAGAGTGTAGTGCCACACCTTATTGCAGATATAAACAAAGGTTATGCCAAGGTCTAATCCTTACATAAGAGATAATCCAAGATTATCTCTTATGTAAAACACTGGAGAGAGAGAGAGAGTTGATATAAAGTAATACATCTTAATTTCATGAGCTTCATGTAATCTAGATGGTACCCACAAGGTCCTTCTTATTATTATCTGCACCAGGGTGATTCTGAGTATCTTGTTCTCATGTACTGAAAAGGTCACACTCGCCTGCTTAGACCAAACTAGTATGATCTTTCCTATAGTCTTCCTATAGCCTCAACGTAGCCAGGGTGGTAGTCTCCTGGTAAATTCTAACTGTCCCATGCTGGGTGCAGTGGGTATAAAGAGGAGCTGTGCCCAATCTAGAAAACATAGAAGTCTTAGTAGATGTATAAGTCAGAAGTTATTCAATCAAGGTGACTTCTGTAAGTGCCACACCCTCTAGCAGTGTTTACCTAGAAGAGAGGTCTCATTAGAATGAACCTTGACTTAAGTAGATTAAGCTGGGAGTGGGCAAAACAACAAAGCTCCCAGAATAGCTAAACCTGTCCTCCAACACTTCAGTATCACTTATTGTACATCTTTCAATTGTTAGCATAGAGCATAAGCAAAGTTTTTGATCAGCCCCTAGTGGCTTTATGTTCTGAAAGCATTTAGGCAAGGACAGTTTGTTTCCATGTGAATTCTGGGGTGTTTAATTGGTTTATTTCAGGGAGTCCACACCCGGTGGTGCTCAGGGTGCTCTGGTTTAGCGCCCTAGGGTGACTCCTGACAGTGCTGGCACCGTGCGGAGCCTGGGAGTGAACGTGGACCTCCCACAGGCAAACCATGTGCTTCAGCCGTTTACGCATCTCCCCAGCCCCTGCAGACCAGCCAACCGTGAGAGACCCCCGGTCCTTCAGCAGCCCTTCATTTGCTCTGTCACTAGCTTGGGTCATTAGAAGCGTCACTAGAAATGACAGTCACACAATGCAGCACTCTGCCTTTGGGCTCCCAAAGGTTTGCTGGATCCGTTGCATTTCTGCACAGATTTAAAACTGTTTGTCAAGCCCACAAAACAGACATTATCTGGGACTCTTAGGGTAGCATCAGTATGGATGTAAAAGAGAATAGGTGATAATATCGAGTTCCCTGGGCTAGAGTTTCTCTGCCTAAGGCCATATGGCCCCCTGTGGGTCCCCAGGATATTTCAAGGAGGGCACAGATGAGAACTGCATAAAGGGGGACATAGCACAAGATTCAGGGGACAACCAGTAGGACAGGGGACCAAAGGTGGGAAAGGCCAGGCCAGACACAGGTTGAGAAACATTATTCTACAACTTGAACTTAGGGCTCCAAACTAGAGTCTTTCATTATTTATTTATTTATTTATTTTGCTTTTTGGGTCACACCCAGCAATGCTCAGGGGTTTCTCCTGGCTCTGCACTCAGGAATTACTCCTGGCGATGCTCGGGGACCATATGGGATGCCGGGGACTGAACCCGGGCCGGCATGGGCAGGCCGCGTAAGGCAAACGCCCTACCCGCTGGGCTATCGCTCTGGCCCTTTCATTATTTTTTAAAAAATGGCAGCAGGTAGGGCATTTGCCTTGTGCGCCAACCCGGGTTCAATCTCCAGCATCCCATATGATCCCCAAGCACCACCATGAGTAATTCCTGAGCCAAGAGCCAGGAGTAACCCCTGAGTGTCACTGGGTGTGACCCAAAAAGCAAAAAAAAAAAAAAATGGGATGGGGCTTGAGAGATAGCACAGCGGGTACAGCATTTGCCTTGCTTTGCGGCTGACCCGGGTTCGATCGCCAGTGTCCCACGTTCCCCCAGGCACCGCCAGGAGTAATTCCTGAGCATTGCCAGGTGTGTTCAAAAAAAAAAAATGGGGTGGGGGCAAAGAAATAGGAATGTAGTTAGGGCATTTGCCTTGCACACGGCAGCCTGGGGTCAGTTCCTGCATCCCATGCGGACCCCCGAGCACCACCAGCAGTAATTCCTGAGTGTAGAGTCAGAAACAATCCCTATGAATTGTGGATGTGACCCCTCAGGAATAATTTGGGGATTTGGGAGGGTTTGGGACCACATCCAAAACCCACACAGCTCAGGGGCTGTTTGCAGCTCAGCTCGGGGACCAGGCGGTAACGCACTGACCCTGGGCACGCCTGTGTGCAGAGCAGCTGCTCTGCCCGCTGACTTCTCTGACCCACAGGTTATTTTGTTTTGTTTGGGGGCCAGGGCTTACTCCCAGCTCTGTGCTCAAGCCTGAGGGACCATATGGGATGCCAGAATGGAGCACAGGTTGAGCAAACGCAAAGCAAGCACCCACGCTGCTAGATGATCACCCAGGCCCCACGTGGTTATGTGAAATGCCTGTCAACGCTCACTGTTTTCTGAGTCATGTTTGCCTTGCACCATTAACACTTGATATAAAGTATCAAATGTAATCTTCACTGTAATATTGATTTTTTTTTTCTTTTTTGGGTCATACCTGATGATGCTCCGGAGTTACTCCTGACTCTGCACTCAGGGATTACTTCTGGCGGTACTCAGGGAACCATATGGATGCCAGGGATCAAACCCAGGTCATACACGTTACAAGGCAAACAAACGACCAACCCACTGTACTATCACTCCTGCTGGAGAGACAGAATTTACTCTTATTTCCATTTTACAGATAAAAGGACTAAAAACAATAAGGGATATTAAGGAACTTTCTCCAGGCCACAGCTAAGAGGTGAGAATCTTGGCAGGCCTCTGCATGCAGCCTGCGGCTGTGCCAGGAACCTGACCCTGCTGAGCCTGGGCACTGGCTGGACCCGGCCAAGGCGGGGGGGGTGCTGTGATTTGGGCATGAGACCCAGAGAAAGTCGCCGGTCTCCCAGCCTCTGTTTTCTCTCTCCAGCTCCGCATCTGGGGCACGATCATCTGTCCTTGTCCCACTCAGCCCTGGAGGGAGCTGCTGCCGGGGTCCAGATGTGCTCTGCTTGGGCCAGTGCCACACACAGCCCCTCCGCTGGTCATGCTGAGCTCTGTAAGTCCCACTTGGTCCTGTGGGCTGGGCACCGACCTGAAACTGTCTCTGCCTTCAGGGCCACGTCTCTCCACGAGGGCCGAGGCTGAGTGCGGGGGGACACAGTCAGAGCCCCCTCGAGTGGCTCAGGAGAACCGCTGTGTGGCTGATCTGCTCTGTCCCTGGCAGGATGGCGGCTCCATGACATCACGCTGGGGACTGCGCCTCTCCTCCCTTGCCCCCAATGCCTGGTCTCATGGGGTTGGTTCGGAGCCCAGCCCGATGGCATCGTCCACGTCCTCCCCAGATCCTGGCTCCACCTCTAAGAAACCTCTGGGCAAGATGGCTGGTGAGTGGGCGCACTCCTCATTCTGCTCCAGCTCCCATCAGGGGCTCCCCAGGGTCCCTACAGTCTGGGAAGGGCCTGACCCAAACAGGGAAACTAAAGAGGGGGTCGGGAAGTTTGGGGGTCACTCACAGCTTCTGTTCTCGCCTAGAGGTACTGTGCTGAGTGCTTCCCATGGCCTCCTTGGTCCTTCCTGTCTTCATCCAGAGGCAGGAGCCCAGCAGAGTGAGGAAACAAAGCAGCCTCCAGAATGCAAACTTCCTGTCCCTAGCCAGAGTGAGGGCTGGGGTGGGAAGCGGCAGGACTGACTTAGGGGTACAGCACCGGCTCCGGACACGGGCCTCAAGCTCCATCCCAACACCGCACCTGGGCTCTGGTGATCCCCGTGGCACTGCCTTGGCGTCATTGGCACAGCAGTGAAGTGTGTGATTGGTTTCTGGAACCCCATGGCGGTGTGGGGCAGCCTCGTCATTGCAAGCACACAAAGGAAGCGAGAGGAGCCAGGAGGGTGACAGGCTGGCAGCAGATGCTGCAGAGGTTGCTGGGAGTCCAGGGCTGCATCCCTGGACCGCATGCCCCTGAGCACTGCTAGTGCCCCCACCAAAACAAAAGAAAACAAAGCGGTAAAGCTAGAGAGGCTGACTTGAAATCATGTGGCTTCTGTCAGTCTGTAAGCCCCGAGCGGAGGCTTGAGGCACCCACACCCAGCCCGCCTGCCGGTAGAGGCTGTTGCTTACTGCTGCTGCGGGGCCGAGTGGTGCTGCTGACCAAACCACGGCCCCCACACGGCACATGCTCTACCATTGTACTTTCTCCCTCAACCCAGTGTGTACGGGCGTTTGTTGGCTTGATTTGGGCCACAACCAGCGGTGCTCAGGGGGCTATACCTGGCTCTGTTCTGGGATCACGTCTGGGGGCTGCTTGAGGACCGTATGTAGTGCCAGGGGTTGAATCCAGGTCAGCTACATGCGAGACAGACGGCTTCCCCACTGTACTCTCTCTCCGGCCCTGAAGTGTAGGTCTGGGCCTAAGCCCTGTACTGCCCAATGCTGATCCTACCTTGTCTTACCCATTGGAAACCACCTGGGATTTCTCTGGGTGTGCCCCGCCCTAGGGTAATCCCTGTTGATGTAAATCCACTTCTCACTGTTGAAAGTGGATTTGGGGCCGGACTCCCTGAATAGCTTCACACAGCTCTGCCCTGTAGCCTTCCATATGAGGGCTCGTGGGGAGCTCCAGTTAAGGGGGCCAGGGTAGGTGAAGAGATTGAAGCCGTGCTTCCCAGCAGCTGGGGCTTCGCTCCACGTGCTGTAGGCGGGTCCACCTAGGCTGACCAACAGGGGGCGCTGCTTGCGGGCGTGGGGAATGTGGGCTGGGCAGGAGGCGGCCTGCTGAGACTCTATCCTCTGCAGCCTGGTTCAGGCAGGCTCTGTCGAAGAAGCCCACGATGCGCAGCTCCTCTGAAAGCCCCTTCTTGGCGCACGCAGAGCAGCCCAGCTCCCAGGACGGACCCCCAGCCGGTGACCAGCGCGCCGCGGAGTCCAGCTCCCCGGACCCGGCACCCACACCCGAGGTGTCCAGCACCAACTCCAGTAGTGGCCGCTGGAGCAGAGACTATGACATCTGCGTATGCCACAGCGAGGAGGATCTGGCGCCGCCCAGGAGCTGGTCTCCTACCTGGAGGGTGGGCCCGTAGCCTGCGTTGCTTCCTGCAGCTCCGTGATGCCACCCCGGCAGTGCCATCGTATCCGAGCTGTGCCAGGCCCTGAGTGGTAGTCACTGCCGCTGCGTGCTGCTCATCACCCCGGGCTTCCTCCAGGACCCCTGGTGCAAGTACCAGATGCTGCAGGCGCTGAGCCAGGCGCCCAGCGCCGAGGGCCGCACCATCCCGCTGCTGGCCGGCATTAGCCGGGAGGCCTGCCCCGCCGAGCGCTGCGCTTCATGTACTTCGTGGACGGCCGGGAGCCCCGATCGCGGTTTCCACCAAGTCAGGAGGCCGTCCTGCGTTGTAAGTGGAGGCGGGAGGTTGGGGGGAGCAGGGAGTCAGCCACAGCACACGCACCCTAGTCACAGCAGTTTACAGCCACACTTTACATGCAGGAGGCCCAGGTTCGAACCCTAGCACCCCATAGGCCCCGGAACACCACCAGGGACATCACCCCAGACCACAGAGCCTGGAGTAGCCCCCAGCACATCAGGTGTGGTTCCTAAACCCAAAATAAACAACAGGGATCAAAGCAATAGTACAGGGGCTGGAGCTATAGCCCAGCGGGTAGGGCGTTTGCCTTGCACGCGGCCGGCCTGTGCCGGCCTGGGTTCGATCCCCGGCGTCCCATATGGTCCCCGAGCACCGCCAGGAGTAATTCCTGAGTGCAGAGCCAGGAGTAACCCCTGAGCATTGCCAGGTGTGACCCAAAAAAGCAAAAAAAAAAAAAAAAAAGCAATAGTACAGTTAGTAGGGCTTTTGCCTTGCACGTGGCCAACCCAGGTTCACCCCCCAGCATCCCATATGGTCCCTGGAGCACCACCAGGAGTAATTCCTGAGTCCAGAGCCCAGGAGTAACCCCTGAGCATCACTGGGTGTGGCCCCAAAACAGACAAAAAAAAAAACGCGAATAACAAAATCAAGACTGCTACTTGACAAGGTCCCTTAGTAGGTTCCTGGGCCTCCGTTTCCCCTTTGGTAGCTGGAGGAGAGAGTGCACGTAAAGAGCCAGGTGTGGTGGAATGGCAGAGCACTTGCCTTGCATCTGTGGCACCTCACGCATACACGCATGCACCTAATGATCGGCCATAAGTATCCAGAACCTAGCCTGGTCGTGGAAATACTCCCCGGTCGGGCCAGTCAGTCACTGTTCCTAGTACTTGCATTCACAACCCCAGTTTCTTCCTCTGCTGTCTGGTCGGAGAAGCTCACGCAGGGTTGGGGAAAAAGCCAGAGGGGCTGATAGTGAGGGGAAGATGGTAAGAGTATGAGAGAACACCCCCTAAAAATGGGGGTCCAGCCAGGGGCTTCAGAAGTGACCACTTGGATAGCAGGAGAGGAGGCAGGCAGGGAGGAGGTCCTGGGACGT